>VZRX01016058.1:0-21248 GCA_013398075.1 Notiomystis cincta | reverse complement strand
TTTTGTGGTTTTTTTTTTTTTTTTGCTGGCTGCAAAGTGTCAATTTTAAAATTATTCACTTCCTAGAGAAAAAGAAAGCCAGTATTTGCTATTATTGCTGTCTTTCCTGCTTCAATTCCCTTCAGTGTTGGTGAAATCAGGGAGGATTTATGTTTGACAAATCATCTGGGGTTGGGCACTCAGGGATCACATGGACCTGGCTGTAATTTCCTCACACCACACAGGCAAACCAGTCCTGCACCTGGTGAGTGAATTTTGTGGTGGGCATGAAGAATGAACTCCGAGTCTAAGTGGCAAAAGGTAATTTTCAGCACCAGGTTTTGTCCTTCTGGGCTTGGACGGGGTGTTGGCACCTCCAGACGTGGCCTTGAGCTCAGGACTTCTGGTTGCTGCTTTTCCAGGTGTGGTGAGAAGTTTGGAGCCACTGGCCTGGCAGCCAGGGACTGTGAGCAGAGACCACTGGAGGCTGTGGCACAATAAAACTGTCTGGGGAATTGGGAAATTTATCCACAGGATACAGAGAGAGACCAGAAGTCCATTAAAATCCCAGGGTGCAGGCAGAGGAGAGGAGAGAGGGGGAGAGGCAGCACAGCAGTTGGATTTTCTGGGCAGGGCATTTCAAGCCAGAAGAAGATGGAGTGGGAAGAGAAGGATCCAGAGCGGGGCTGGAGAGTGCCCAGAGAAAGGAATGGAGCTGGGGAAGGGTCTGGAATATCTGAGTTATGAGGAGAGGCTGAGGGAGCTGGGAAAGGGGCTCAGCCTGGAGAAGAGGAGGCTCAGGGGGACAACATTGTTCTGCACAGTCCCTGACAGGAGGGGCACTGAGGAGGGGTCGGAAAGGAGGAGAGGAAACAGCCGCAAATTCCACCAGGGGAGGGGCAGGTTGGAGATTGGGAAAGAACATTTTCCCTGCCAGAGTGTTCAGGGATTGGAATGAGCTGCCCATGGAGGTTTGGAGTCACTGTTTGGAGTGTTCAGGAGCAGTCTGGATGTGGCCCTTGGGGACAGGGTTTGGGGTGATGTTGGTGGTGCTGGGGTGATCCTGGGACTGGATGAGCTTGAAGGTCTTTTCCAGCCTGGATGATTCTGGGATTCTGTGGTTCCCTGTTTGTGCTGTGGGCACTGCCTTTCCCCACAGACCCTCAGACAAGATTGTTCATTTTCCTCAGACTGTGTCCCACAGTTTTTAAGGCCTCAGTGTCTGTGGTAACCCCACTATTCCTTGCTCCCCAAGGGCTCCCCTTTGTCCCTTGGCTGCTGTTGGATGTAGGCACAGCCTGAACACTTCCCTGAGCTGGGACCTTGCTGTGCTGGGGATGATGGGTGGCTCCAGAGAGCTGAAGGAGCAACCCCTGGAGGGAATTTTGTGGTCCAGGGTCTGGCAGGTGGCACCTGGTGTTTGTGTAGCCCTTCCCCATTCTGCATGCAGGAATGAAACACAAACTCTGTGTCTCCTTCCCACGAGGGCCCTGCCAACACCAAGAAGCTGTGGCTGCCCCTGGATCCCTGGAAGTGTTCCAGGCCAGGCTGGATGAGGCTTGGAGCAGCCTGGGAGAGGGGAAGGTGTCCCTGCCCATGGCAGGGGGGTTGGAGCCCTGGCTCCTCTGCAGGAGCTCACAGCCTCACTGATGGCTTTGCTGTATTTTTGTGTGTGTTCCTTTTGGTGTGAGCAGCACTGGGCCCATGGGCTGTCAAAAAACCTCATGGAAATAATGTGTTCCACAATGTTGGTTATTATTTTTCTGGTGCCTAACATCCACTACTTTGAATAGCAGTGGTATTTTTGAGAGTGTGTGAAAAGTAGGGTGGGGTGAAACCTCATTTTAGCGCTGTAAATTTGACTTTCTATATAGAAAGAAGAACAAACAGCTCCACCTTGCAGCTGTGGAGGATGGAGGAGGATGGGATGTGCTTTGCAGTGAGGTTTGGACTGATGGGATGTGGATGGACAGGAGGGCAGGGGAAGGCAGCTGGGAGAGTTTGTGAGTGCTGCTGCTGGCCAAAACCCAGTTTGAGGACTCTGCACAGGGTTTTGCTGCCTCAGTGCTCCCAGTGAGTGTGGTGGGACTGCTCATGCAGATCCCTGCTCATCTGTGATCAGATTTCTGAGCTTTTGGGTACTTTCCTAGAAAAACTGTGCATGTCCCCTCCCTGAAAGTGTCCAAGGCCAGGCTGGATGAGGCTCTGAGCAGGCTGGGATAGTGGAAGATCTCCCTGCCAGTGGGAAGGGGTTGGAATTTTAAGATCCCTTCCAAACCAAACCATTCTGGGACTCTGGGAAATGGACAACGTGTCCAAAGGGCTTCATCACTCAGAAAGAGCAAAAAACACACCATAAGAAAGTGAAATGTGAAACCAAGTTGTTACTTTGTTTAATGAACATAAAATATTATCTATGAAATCACAGAATCACAGATTGGTGTCTTGGAGGCTGATGGATGGTTTTCAAATGCAGATTCATCATCCTAAAATTCAGTAGGGGCTTTTAAGAGCGAAGTTTTATATTTTACTGATAGATTTTGTCAGTCAAGGATTCCAAAGGCCCTACACTGAACCAAGTGAGGGATTGAGGGATTATTTCTTTTCATAGTCACCACTCTTCTCAGTTATGCAGTATGTTATTGGGCTTTGTTAAGACTCCACCTCTTATTCTCAGTTCTTCTAAGGCCTCACCTTATCTTGTGCTTTTCCAAAGTCAGAGAAAATCATAAAATTCACAAAATCACCGAATCCCTGAGGTTGCAAAAGCCCTCCCAGCCCCTGCAGTCCCAGCTGTGCCCAATCCCCACCTTGTCCCCAGCTCAGAGCACTCAGTGCCACCTCCAGGAATTCCTTGGGCACCTCCAGGGATGGGCACTCCAAAGCTCCCTGGGCAGCCCCTGCCAAGGCCTGAGCACCCTAAAACTGTTCCAAATTCTGTCAAAATCAGCCTCCAAAAGGGACAGGTTGTGCCACCAACCCTCCTGCCTTCTAATTGTTAACAAATTCCTTCTTTTGGAGGTTATTTTAGGGGACTCAGTATTTCGGTGCAGGATGGAAGAGCAGAATTTGCCGTGCAAGCACAAAGGCTGAGGGAGAGAAAACAACGTGCTGCAGGCTGGCTGATTATTTGTCACACAAGCAAATCTGTATTTAGAGGGCTCCATAAAAAATATAGTTTCCATAGTGAAAAGTGAGAACACCCACCAGCGTTAGGGAACAACCAGTTTATGTGCAAGGAGGAGAAACATAAAGAATACCCTTCAGTTTTCCTAACCACTGTTTTCCTTGGACCAGAGGCACGCTGAATGTTCCTGGGAAAACTGGAAACCTTCTCCAGTGGGCTGAAGAATTCAGATCCACGTCTTTCATTGTCACTGGCTGAGTGCACGTATTTACTCTCAGGGTGCTTTCATGCAGTGTGATGGAGACATCAAGCTGGAGCCTGGGCCAGCACTCTGAAAATAACTCACCATTTGGGAGGAGAATAAAGGGTGTTAATCTCAGCTCCTTGGCTGGGACTCCCAGTAAAGTTTTTACTTCTCCACTGCCCAAGAATAGGCGCAGTGTTCCACAAGAAATAATTCATATTCGGAGTGTTACTCTGTATATAAAATTTCAGTGCACCAGCGCACAACTAATCCTTAGAAGGGAAAGTTGCCCTCAAAAATCCAGCCAGCTCTGCAATGCTTAATGTACATGGGCTTGAATGATAGGCAAAATGTTGAAGGAATTAAGTTAAATGTATTTCAAGGGGGGGAAAAAAAATTAGGAAAACTCTTGGGCAAATCTTTTGCAGATGGCAGACGGTTTAATTGCTGTGGTAAACTTGTCTGAGATTTCTGGAAAAATTTGGGTGCTGCAGTAATCTGTGGAACCCAGCAGACCCAGGCTTCAGTGGCTCAAAGCAAACACGTGCACGTCTTCATCTGAGCTGGGTTGATAAAGTTTCACACAGGGGTTCAGGGTGGGATTTTCCTGCCTTTATTTTTTTATTATTATTACTATTATTTAACTCCTTTCAACCAATTAAAAAGTCATACATGTATTATTTGGGCAGGAAAGCAATGGAAGCCTTGAATGAAGCAAACAAGGTTACAGGATTCCTCTCTCCCTGGAAAATTTTGTGCTGTCCACAGCTGGACAAAAATAGGAATTTTTAATTTTTTTTTTTCATGGAGCATTGTTGAAGGACACAAGACCAACCAGAGGAGCACAGTGGGGAGGTGGAAGGGGTCTTGTGTGTCTTCTTAGTCCACATTCAACAGTTTGGAGACCAGCTTGGTGTCAGGTGCCCTTCATGTCACTCCCCTAATCTCACTTCAGGGCAGTGGGCACGGCCCCAGGGCTGGCAGAGCTCAGGAAGAGTTTGGACAATGCTCTCAGACACGTGGTGGGATTTTGGGTCTGTCCTGTGCAGGGCTGGGAGTTGGGCTCAATGATCCTTGTGGGTCCCTAGCACTTAAAAGAAGAAACACCTCTTATTTTTTGTTTCTCTCAGATGTGAGTTGCCTTGAAAAGCTGATAAAGTGGTGGGGATGATGTTCTTTTAAAGGTGGGTCCTGGTCTGGTCTCTCTCACTGCACATTTTTCCCCTTTAAGGACAATCTTCCTGGAATTGAGCAATCCCTGAAAGGATAATATGATTTCAACACAAAAATAAACCTGTCAGGAAGGCTGGGACAGGGTTATAGAGCAGTGTTATCCCTCAAAGTATTAAAAAAAACCCAATTCTTGAATATTTCATGAACTATCCAGACAGACCCCTTAAAGGGTGGCATTTTTAGGGTTTTCCCCAGCAGGATGAGAACCTGGCACTGCTCATTTGCAGGTCAGTGGCTCCACAGGCCATCAAACCACAGGAATTTTCAGCATCCAAGGTGGATGCTGCATCCCAGCCAGGGGGGATTGATGCTGGGGCACCCCAGGGAAGGGTCTGTGCTACTTCATTATTCCCTTAATGAAGCTTTGCAGGAGTCCCAGCGGGGACAGGTGTGGTGAGGGGGCTGTGTGGGGCCACTGAGGAGGAGATGGTCAGAGATGTGCCAGGGAAAACCCATTTTTTGGGGGGCAAGGCAGTGGGAAACCCCACTATGAGGAGGGTTCAGGAGCTCTGGTAGCTCAGGCTGAGGAGGAAAAAGGGGACCCTGCTGTGGGGGACATCCAGCATGGACACAGTTTCTGGCAGGGACAAAGGTGGGTCACCACATTGAGGGAGGGACTAAACTGCCAGGGAGAGGCAAGTGAGGGATGGCTCCCCCAACAGCAGCACTGGGAAGGGACATTTTCCCACCAGAATCCATGATTGTCCCAAGGAAATCCCTCTGAGGTGCCACTGCTTTGGTTGTGGTGGAACCTGAGTTCTGCTTGATGCCTGGAGAGGCCAGGCAGAGTTAAAGGACAAAGGGCAGGGATTTATTGGAGCCTTCCCAGGGCACACCTTGGGCACTGCAGGACAGAGCTAAGTTTGGTCTGTTTGCGTATCAGAGGTTAATTAATTGTCTAATTACAGCTTCAGGGAGTGAGGTCCTGAGTTGTCTCCCCATTTCACTGTTGTTTACACTTTTGGGGCCTGTGGAAATAAGGTGGCCTTGGGTTTGAGGCCTACAGAGAAATTGTTTTGTCAGAATAAAACAGGCCAAGAGGAGCTGACAGGCTGTGGGGTTTGAGAGTTCTACGCTAAAGCAGAGCTGATCTGGAAAATATTTAAGAGTTTAAACCTAAGGCATCATGCTGATGTACCTGTGACCTCTGACATTAAAATGCAAAACAAACAATGGTTCAAGAGAGCCACCAGCTGCTTTCTGGCTGAACTGGGAGCAGAATATGAGAAGTTTTTGCTGTCTCCCCTCTCTTTCCCTCTGCTGCCAGAGGCACTGGTTTGTCCTTCCCTGCACACTGAACTGTTTTTCCCCACAGAGTGCACCTGGAGGAGGCAGAGGATTGTGTTTGCCAGGTTCATGGCAGCTCACAGGCTTCAGGAGTGAAGTGACTTTTCTCTTTATGAACAATCTCGAGCCACCAGCACCTTTCTGGGTGTGCTTTTTAAACACCTTTTAACAGCCTGCCCATCCATCTGCTGACCTGTTCTCAAATGTTCTCTGTGAGGCTAAAGAGCTGCAGCTCCTGTGAGAAGAGCAGCCCTGGAGATTTTTGTGCTCCTGTAGGAAACAGGTGTTTCTGTCCAAAAATGCCCTTTTTGTTGTTGTTGTTGTTGTTGTTTGCATTTTATCCCTGAACACAAAGCACAGCCTCCTGCAGAGCAGCTGCCAGAGCCAGGGGACCTCAGGCACCTGGAATATCTGCTCCTGCTGGAATTTCCCTGCTGCCACAGGGAGGTGTGTGCTCAAATATTTAAACTGGGATTCCTGCACAGTGGTTGTGATCAGCTACAAGCCTGTCTGCTCTGTGGATGGAGCAAGAGTTCCTTGTCCTCGTGCTTTTCTCCCACCAGGATCTCTCTCCAGCCATGGAGGAGCTCTTCTGGCTGACATTTCCCTCTCTTCCCCGCACACCCAAAGCCAGCTGAGCTCCTGGGTGGTGTGAGCACCTCACAGCCTGCCCAGAGAGGAAATTCTGGGGAGAGCAGGGTGGGAAGTGCAGATTTTACCCAAAAAAGGGTGAGGAAAGGGCTTCCTTTCCCACCAGGAGCCGCTTATTGAGCAACTCTGACTCAGCTGGAGCCCCACAGGAGATCCTGCAGAAGTCATCCATCCATCCATCCATCCATCCATCCATCCATCCATCCATCCATCCATCCATCCATCCATCCATCCATCCATCCATCCATCCATCCATCCATCCATCCATCCATCCATCCATCCATCCATCCATCCATCCATCCATCCATCCATCCATTCATCCATCCCTCCATCCATCCATCCCTCCCTCCCTCTCTCCTCTTGGACTCGTTGTCCAGCCCACATTTTCCATAGCAGCACTGGGGGAACCCTCTCTGATCACCACATTAACAGGATTTTTGGTAATGTCTTCACTGGGATTCTGCTGTCACAACAAAAAGCTGTTTTTTACTGGGATGCCTCCCATGAAATCCTCTCTAATCAATCAGGAATTTCCAGACAGTGATTCCCTGCCCATAGTAGGGGAGTTGGAACTGGATTTCCTTTCAGGTCTTTCCAACCCAGGCCATTTCATTATTCTGAATTCCTAACAGCAAGGAAGCCATGGCATTAATTGTGCTGAAACCTCAAACAACTTACCATGTTTAAGGCCTTGTAGGAGAAAAATAATTCTTTACTTTTGTGTGTCTGAGATGAATTTGATTTAACAGTGAGGAGGTTATGGCCAGGTGGAAACCAGCAGATGATCTGTTGTAACAGCCAAGTAAAAATACAAATATAGTGTTCTTCATTTATCAGGGGAGGTTGGAACAGCACATCTCTGAATGTATTTCTGTTGCAGGGCCTCTTAAAAGGAAGAAACAAAATCAAAGCAGCAGACTCAAGTCCTCTGTTGCTTTTTCCATTGGTACTAAGCTCATTGTGGTCTCCACCTCACTCTGCTCTACTGGCAAGTTGCAAATCAATAACCTCTTGCCTTGCTGTTCACCTGTCTAGAAAAAACTCCCTTTTTTTCTTCTTAAATATGTATATTTGACTACTGGAGTGAGTAGCTTTGCAAAAGAAAAAAAAATTATTCATCTCTCAAAGGTGTGGATGTATCACCCCCAGATACTTGGAAGAATATGCTCCAAGTTGTTTTTTCCTGTATGTGTCCAAGTCCCATTTAGTTGACAGCTAATATTTCTAGCCAGATAATGGGTGTATTTCTCAGAAACTGGACACAGAGGGGCTTTTATGGGTTTTCTTCAGTCTCTTCCTCTTTTTACATGTAATTCACAGTATTTCTCTCTCCATTACAGTGATGCAGCAGGTGTTCAGTTGAGCTGAATAATTGTCAAATGTTTTAATGGGTAGGGCTGAGAGACAATATTTTGTGGTTGATTCCACCAGAAAGAAAAAGGTGTTTCCATACAATGGAAGCATGCTTTGAATGGGAGCCAAATATTACTGGATTCAGTAGAAGAAATGCAATGTTTTCATGGAATCATGGAAAAATTTGTCTTGCAAGGCTCCTCTGGAGGCCCCTACCCCCAAATCCACACCCCAGTAGGGTGACTGCAAATTCAGGTGGCTCAAGCACCTTGTGGTTGAGTTCTGCAGTTTGGAGGCTGCACAGGAGATTGTCACAGCTGCCCTAACTCAATCCAAGAGGAAATGCCAGCTGAGGGAATGCTGCCCCTGGGAGGGTGCTTGGCACGATGAAGAATCCCCAGGCCCAAGGAGGGGTCAGCCCCAGGCAGCTGGGCCCTTTCCCAACCTTGGGAATCTCTTTTAATGCAGGGATTTCAGGAGCTCTTTCTTTGATGGCTTTGGTTTTCCTGTGGGGTTGAATGGGCAGAGTCCTCACCCTTTGCTGTGTGTTCAAACCTGAGCTCCAGGCCTCCCATCAAATCCTTAAAATTCTAAGGAACATGGGCTCTTCATGATCCATGGACAAGAGAAAATGTTTCCAAGCAGGATTTCTGCAGCCTTCTTGCTTTGACATTGGAAACATCCTCACACAGAGCAACAGTCACCCAGAAATTGCTGTAATAAACTGTTGTGTTTATAGAAAATGAACAATATTTATGTGCTATCAGTACTGCTTTGGGCAAAATCAATGTGTGGGTTTGTGTTTAAAAAATTCATTTTCTCCATAAAGTGAAGTCTATTTTTATCCTGGGTCTACAACTGCATAAAGATTGATCAGAGTAAAATTATTAAATTTTGTAAACGTTACCACATCTTAAAATTCCCCATTTAATGAGCTCTTTATTTATTTCCCCCTCTTTTTACCCATCACATTTTTCTTAGATTCTTCCCTTTCCCTCCTGGTTTCATTCTCCTGGTTTGGGGGGTCAGTGACCTGTAGAAAGTAATTCTCCCTTCAGTGAGAAAACTGAGGTTTACTTTTGTACAGATATTTTTATTGTCTTCTTAGCAAGGCTGTTGATCTTTTAACAAATCTGTGATAGAAAAAAAATTCCCCATCAGTTCCTAGCTCTGTCCATCTAGTTTTTTGAGAAAATACTCAGTGTTGGTCATTCTTTACAAAAGGGAAATGCTTTGTGAAGTCTGAGCAGACAGAACACAATTTATCCTTTCTGTTGTGGTGCTCAATGAGAAATTCTGTGTGTGGATATCAATTAAAATCTTCAGGCACAAATATCATCCTTGGCTGATTCTGTGATCATCAAATGGGTGGTCAAGCTGGCAGATCTGATCAAGAGCTTTAATTTAAAGTTTCAAGTGTGTAAATGTGGCAAGTTTTTTGGCCTCTCCTAGGGTTGGGTGTGTGCTGTTCACTCAATATATGGAAGAAATTACAGCATGAGGTGAAATTCTGAGTGGGTCCTGGCATTCAGTGGGTTATAACAGAGGATGATGCAGTGATCTTCCTCAAGGATTTGGGATCAGAGCCAGGGAGGAGGCAACTCTTGTGGTGTTGTGGTTGCCAGAACAGAATTTTTTTTAAAAAACTGTGGTTTGGTCAAAGTGGGGTGGGAAGAAGCAACCTGTTCCTCAGTGTTCCCTGAAGGGCCTGAAGAAGTGGCTGAACTGGAAGAAGGGGTGGCTCCTCAAAGCCACAGTGTGAAACTCAACCCCAAATTTACCAGGAGAAGGAAGAGCAGCTCTGACCAAAGGTGTGGTGAGTGGGAAGAGATAAGAGAAGGAAATTTGTGCATCCATTTAACTGCAACTTGAAGGAGCCCTCGAAGTGGCAAATGGGTGAAATAAAGTGTCTTGTGCATGTGGGGGAGGAATCATGGCCCTGACAGTCCCATCTCAGCCATGGATGGCAGCTCCAAACATTCACCATAAATGATCTGAAGACCAGGCCTGCCTGAGGTGGAGGAGGAGAATGTTGGTGTCCCTTAAGAAATGCTCCTCTTTGATCTGGGTCATTCCTCTGTTGGCTTTCCAGTGCTCCCTTTCAAATCTGAATAACATCTTCATAAAAAGTTTGGCTTCATCTCTAGCATTTCTGGGTATCTAAAGCCATGGATGGATTGTGGTGAGAAATCTTCCTAAGGCCACCTGTGTACCTAATTTTGCAGAGACTTTGGGGAAGGAAATTCAGGTCTTTCTGTTCTCCAGTTCTCTACAGTGATTCCCATCTGTTGTGTCCAGGCCTTCTCTTTAAATCAAATTGATGTGGTCTCTCAAGAGAAACTGGACAGGCCAGGGGAGGTTTGTGGTGAAAATCCAAAGGTGGCTGATCAAGCAAGGCTGATATTTATAATCCCAGCTGCTTTTGACAAGGTCTCCACATAAAAATCCTTGTCCCTACAACACCTAGTGGAGGAGCTGGCCTGATCCTCCTTATAAACCAAAGCCTTTAGGATCACACATTTCAAATGAAGGGGAGAGAGGAAGGAGACACCTTTTACCAGCTGGGAAGAGCTCATTAGAAAAGACAATAAAGCCCTGTGAGTCTTGTGACATGGTCTGATCTCAGTGGGTCAGATATGAAATGAGATTTTGAGCCAATTTCTTGGGACTAGAAGTTTTATGGTGGTGGCTGCTTTCAGCACATCTTGCTTACCCAGAGGATGGTACCATCATCTCATATTTCTGGGGCCTGAAGAGAATTATTCTTGTACCAGGCAGGACAACGTGAAGAGGCAGGACCATCTTCATGTGTGAAATGATTGGGTTTCACCTGGAATTGGATTCACCTGGGGAAGGTGCCATGGCTCCAGGTCATCAAAGTGTAAAGAGGTAATGTTTGCTACTATGAAGTAGCAAAATATTTGGAATACAGCCCCCAAAGAAACTGGTGCTGAATTTGCACTTGTGCCACCTCAGCAAGTTGAATCTTTCAGATTTCTGAGGGCTGGTGAAGATGTAGAAACAGAGTTTTGTCATTCCTGTTGCAGTGAATTCTTTCCATGTTCTAGAAGTGAACCAATTATTGGTTATCCCACCTGGCATGCTTGGGGCATCACAGTATTCCAAATGATGGGAACAAATGTCAACAGTCAATTCCAGCTCTTGTCAAACCATGGAGATGCTGTGCTGGTTTATTTGAGAACCTAATGAAAATATGGGATGTTGGTCAGAATTTCTCTCATTTTAGGAATCTAAGCTTAAGAATGACTGTTTCTGGGTGGTAACAATGGTGTTAACAAAAATTGCCTGGCTTTGTGACTGGATGTGTGGCTGCCTTTTCCCATGAGGAACTTGGGTTCCTGGGTTGGATTAGGTCTGGAAATGCACTGAGTTTTGCAGTCTCATATGCAGGTCTCTCAGTTGCAGGTCAGGATAAGAGCCTCCAGACAGAGCTGAGGGGCTGGAGCAGCCAAAAAGGGATTTTAGGGACTTCAGGTGCCCAAAGGGAGAACGTGATGTGAGACCAGACCACAACCAGCTGGGTCTGTTCTTCATGGACTGACATTCCCTGGCTCGTGGGTGGTGGGTTCACAAACATCACAGAGAGAGGCTGAGCAGCCTTTGCCAGAGGGATCTGTGGTGGGAATCAGCCAGGCTTGGACACTCCTGAGCTGCTTTTGGGTGCTGGCAATAAAACACAGGGTGAGTATTGCTTTCATCTCCTGCACAAGGAGAGACCTGTCACAGCCTTTTCTATGACCTGCCACATCACAGGCTGTTAAATGTCACCCAGCTGAGGGCTGGAGACTGTAAATATTTTGCCCTAATATAATGTTTTTTCCCTACTTCCTCCTGCCTGCCTGACTGAGCAACCTGCCACAGTTCATCAGCACTGTGGAAAAGAAGGCGCCGTGCCACCGAGGTAAAGGAGGTTTCTTTATTAAACCTTTTAGCACTCAGCCCTGCTCTCCCTTGGGTGCTGACACAAGAGGAGAGCATGGACAAAGAGCTGAAATCAAGCCAGAGCCATGGCAGAGGGGTTGGGTGACTGTCCCATCGTTTCTTGCTCTATCAGAGGCACCGAAGCGCTGGCCCTTCGTGAGAGAACTCTGTGGACATGCAATAGAAGGTACTGTATGCTAACTAAAAACCTAATGTGTTATTCCTGGCTTTTATACACCTGGTTACCCATGGATAAAGCTATAGGATATTTATTACAGCAGGGCGAGACTGCTTTGTAATCTGAATATGCTGCATTCACACCAGTGACTCGAACAAAGTGTTTCTTCATTTCTCTGCCCATTAATGGTTTTCTCATAAGAAACCATGAAGTCAGTTTTGTTGTGTTTGTCAGCTGGGTTTTTGACTGCATGTATTTTGTTCCACAAAGGGGTTATTCAAAACCTCCCCTCCAGTCTTAATTAATTGCAGACCTGGTGGAAGGCGAGCCCAGTGGGGCTGGAGAGGTTCCCGTCTGGTTTCCATTTCGCCCGCGGGCTGTGTGTGGAATCGCGGCTGGCTCCCGGCGCTGGGATCCAGGCTGCTGGGCCCTCAGAGCGCTGGGATTGACAGGCACTGCTCATTTGTGTAGTTAGTTAGTTATTTATTGGCTTTGATCAGCCTCCAGCCTGCAGCCAGGGTGCTCACTGGGGGCAGAAAGTGGCTTTGTGCTGGCAAAAGAGGATGAAGATCCCAAACAACCCCACTGCTTCCACGCTATCTCCTTTGGATAAAGGCCCGTGTGACTCTTTTGGAGACAAACTCCCTATTCACAGCCCTTAAATCCTGTGCTTTTCAGCTGGGTCTGCTCTCAGCTCTCGGTCTGTTCCAGGGTTTTGCCTCTGCCAAGGTCTCCTACCAGGGAACCGCTCAAAGCGAGGAGATTTGCCGCTTTCAAAATGCCACCGTGTGTTTTACTCCAGCTGTGAAAGTCAGACGTGGAACAGCCACATTCCCTGTGAGGAAAACCCAAACCCCATCCTTAATAAATGTACGTAGTGTCTGAGTAGCCTGGCTGGCCTGAACTCCTCAGAGCCTCTACCTACCCTTTTAATTTACGCATTTCATCTGCCTGCTGTAAATACACCAAAGCCTGGAGAATGCTTCTGTTTCCCCAGGAGAGTATTTTCTATTGAGCTTGGCTGTGCTGAGCTCTCTTTGGCAGATGAGTTATGAAGAGCAGACTCATAAAAGCAGGAGGCTCTTCCAAGCATTGCACAACGGTTGGGATGAGAGGTGGTCATGAAAAACTCACCTCACTGCAAAGCAGGATTGAAAAATTTCCTCAGAAACTCTTCCCAAGAAAGGCTCTGTGGAAATGCCATCTCCCTGTGGGGAGAGTGAGCCATGGAGAGCCACAGGCTCCCAAAACCAGGTGGGAAATCCAGCTCCTCGTGGATAAAACAGCCTCGTGCTGTGCTGGCTTCCAGGGTAAGAAACATGGGGAAATGTGCTTTCTGCTTTGAGCAGCTTTCAGTGTAGTAAATTAAAAGTCAGACATTAAAAAAATGCCTCAGGAAATGCCAGGGATGGTCCTGGCATGGCACAGCACAACAGTTTGTTGTTCGTCATTTTGGTGCTTCGTGCACAGACAGACAGGAGGATTTTTTTATTTTTTTTTTTTTTGCAGGAAAAGTGGATGCTGTAAGGAAGATGAAATGACAAAAAGGACTAGAAATTATCCCAGCAGGTGAGGGGACAGCAGAGGCAGGGCACAGAGCTGTGGCAGGATTTACTGAGTGCTAAATTCAATAATGATGTTGTGATGGGACATTCCAGGTCAAAGCAATTATTCCAGCACCTTTCTCTCACTACAGGTTGTTACACAGGACATGGGAACATTGCCCATGCTGGGCTGGAGCTTTCACAGCCTCCCATCTCACTCTGTGGGCAGAGGGCTCTGGCACCCAAGGCAATAAAAACTGTAAAAAAGCTGCATCATACTGCAAAGGACCTGAGAAGATCAGCTCTTTGTGTGGGAAGACAAGCAGGAGATTTCTGCTGCCACGTGGCTGAGGGAAGCTGAGAGGCTTTTGGAGAGCTGTGCCTGCACATTCCTGCTGAGCATGAATGGAACAGAGCAAGAGGAGATGAGGAAAGGATGTTCAGCAATGCATCAGTAAAGCTGAGCATGAAAGTTATACTGCAAAAAACCTGTGCTGATGCCATGTGTAAAAAAAAAAAAAAGCATTTCTGTGACCAGGACCTGCAAGACAGCTCAGTCTGCTTGGGCTTGGTCTAAAAGTATCTTTATGAACATCTCTTGTTGGCGTCTAGACTGCCCTGAGTGAAATTTCAGCGTTGTCATTCATGGAAAACCTCTTTGTGTCAATGTCTGGGCTCTAATAATAGTCCCTGTTGCTTGCTGGTGTTGATGTGTGTGGTTCTGGAAGGAATGGTTCTCTGAGAGGATGGTTGTTCCACCCTCTGGAGATCCTTTTTCTCCTCCTTTTGCTCCATTAGCACTTGAGATACTGAAATTACAATTTTTTTCAACAGTTCAGAGCTCTCCTGGTTTTTGGTTGCTATGTCTCAGTGATATTTTCTCTTGTAGCCCAGGTGTCCTGCTGAAGGGATTTGGGTCCCATCATGCTGATAATGCTGCATGAAAAGCTACTGCCTGATTTGCCTTTTATTTGCCTTTTAGGTGAAAGGGATTTCCAAGAAAAATGGGCTTTCCATATATTGTCTACTTAAATTACTAAGCAACAGTAATTTATTAAGCAACCAACTGCACAAACACCTATTATCACTGTGTGGTGAAAAATAAAATCTTTCAACTAAAATTCTTCTAAAAGAGAAAAGCAATAAAGTCCCTCAGAAAAGGAGAGTGAGGTCCTAGGAAATCATGGCATAAACAAGATGTAGCAAAAAATGGGAAAAACCAAGCAGGAAAATTGAGTCTTCAGCAGAGGAGTGCAGTTTGCCTTCTATATATGCTGCAGAAAAATACTGAATATCCAAATGAAATTACTAAATCCAGAGAGGAAAAGAGGCCTCCAGGCTGCTCCTGTTTTCCAGGAGTTCAGGGTTCAAGCAGGTGAGATCTGTTGATTCCACCAAATGATTTTGGGAGCTGAGGGGTTTGGGGATCATTTAGACATAAAAATTCTGCCTTGCTCAGCCCTGTGGGTGTGCAGACACAGTGACCAGCAGGGGATACACAAAAGTAAATCCTCTGTGTGCTTAGAGGGTTGGTTTTATATTAGGGCTTTTGCTGTCATAAAAATGTTGTAACAAAAACAGCAACAAAATCTCATCAGCTAAAGCTGACTGCAGTTATTAGGCAAAAGCTTTATGTGACCATTTAGTTTAAAAAAAAACCAAAACCAAAAACAAACAAACCACCTCACAGCTTCAGCATCACTTTTTAGAGCGTGCTTGTGAAAGAGTTGTGGCAGGTGAGTTGCAAGTCAGAACAGCTCAAGGGTTTGATGTGAGAGACATGAAAAAGGAGAAGAAAGGAT
This sequence comes from Notiomystis cincta, assembly GCA_013398075.1. NCBI lineage: Eukaryota > Metazoa > Chordata > Aves > Passeriformes > Notiomystidae > Notiomystis > Notiomystis cincta. The sequence continues at coordinate 5,908 of VZRX01016058.1, read as the reverse complement.
GGAACCATGTTTTTTAGTGAAATAAAAGATACCTTCACCATTCCAAGTCTTGTAATTAATAATGATTAATAGTAACCTTATCTCCTATTTTTAGGAGCTTATTCCATTTGTTATTTAGTGTATCTTGTACTGAATCAGGCATGAGGGGCCTCTCTCCACCTCTCACTCAGCTGGGCTGGAATCACTGAGGCATAACTAACAACTTCTAAACCCACACTTCTCATCTGTTTCCCCCTTATTGGCAACAGCCTTGAACAGTTGTTGCCATCCTTCCACAAAAGAAGAAATATTTTCTACCTGAGAGGCATTTAATCATGCTTGGGGCACTGCTCTGATCAGAGCTGTTTGCTCTGTGCTTGCAGAGAAAGAGAAAAGAGCTGCAGCTTATAAATTCTTCCAAAAATCAGGTGAAGTTCCTCCCAGGCAGGCCAAAGAAGCGGCTCCAGTCTCAAAGAGGTTGCCTGAGGAGAAGAAAATAACTCCAGAATACACCTGAAAATACTTCAAAGTTGATGTTGAAGTGATAATATTTCAAAATGGACATAAAGCCCATGTCCTGTTAAGTTCCAATAGGTATGGGCTAAGCTTTCACAGCAAACCACAATGCCCAGCACACAGCTATGAGGAATTCTTATAAAACAGGCAGAAAGTCATGAACTTCAGTTTCAAGGAAGAAAAAAGCCCAGCTAGAAAACAGATGAAGCAGTCACATGTAAATAGGACACCCCAGAGCATCAAAAACAATTACCCAAACTTGTGTAGTTATGACTGGAGGACATCTGCTCGAGGCAGTAAAAGAGAGGACAGAATTGTGCTTTCAGGTCTGTGTTTCACACCACAGAGCCACTGAGTGTCCAGAGAGAGGAAAAACAAAGTGATGGAGCTGAGCTGCAGAAGGAGAAACCGGCCTCATCCTTCTGTTCCTGTGATCAGCACAGGATCTGGCCTCCTCTAATGCCTGAGAGGTGTCAGCACAAGCTGAACCTGAAGCCTGAGTGATGTTTTTCTTGACAAGCTGTGCTCACATCTCCTCCTTTCAGATGGATTTAGCTGTGTTCCCAGGAGCACAGACAGCACTGAAAGCTGCAGGAGGTTTCTGTACCAGCCTACCCTTGAACTGCAGCTGCCTTGTGGAAGCCACCAGGACTTTCTCACAAGCTGATGGGACATGGAGAACCCTCAGTTGCTCACCCAGAGGTTTCCCTAGAGCCAGAGCAGTCACAGCATTCCCTTGATGGATGCCCTGGGAGTATCTGATTGTTTTTTTTGCAGGAGTATTTGTGTGTAAACTCTCAGTTTGTCATATCACACATCTCCCCTTACCAGCAGCTTTTGTGATGGTGTCACCTGCAGAGCAAATTGTGCTGGTAGAATGCAGCAGAGGGATAAATCTGGTTAAGAAAAGAAAGAAATTTTGTTTCCAAACAAATCCTTCAGAAAGAAGAAATGATGGATGGGAAAGAAAAGCTCCAAACCATCAGCAGGACTTTAGGAAAAAATATTTTTCAAAGTTTGCCAGAGTGTGGCAGTGGTCCTTTAGCAAAGGGAAACACAGTTAATTTTCAGACTTCAGTGTGGGCTCACCTCCTGGAAAACGACCCAGACAGCACCTCACAGGGCACAGTCAGGATTCCAAACAGTCTTCGAGGCAGCAATTAAATAAAAACATGTTAAAACCCAAAAATCACTGCAAGATCTACAGTAGCTTGACCTGAGGTGTGGCAGAAATCAAGTGCTAATAAAACCTTCCAAGGAGGAGCAGTTTAAAGGATGCCTTTGACATTTTTCACAATAAATCAGTTTTCATAAACACCTCCTGTGTCTCCCCGGCTGCTTTGGATGTGCTGCTGACAAGTGATCCCACAGTCATGAATGGATTGCAAACCTGCCCTGCCCCCTGCAAACACTGCCAAATAATTAAAAACTCAGTTGTTAATTATTTCTAGCACCATCCCCTTCTTTGAAATATGCCTTGGAATGCACCAGAAATGGGCAGAGCTGGAACCACCAGGGGTTGGGTACCTCAGTGCCTTTTGGACCTGGGGGAAATCTGCCTTGTTTAGAGCTCCAGCCCTCAGTTGCAGGGGCACTGCTTTGGCAGGAGCTCTAAAGTTGGGAGGCAAACACCAGGATAAGACCCACCTAAGGGCTCAGTGTGAACTGTGACCTTGGAAATGTCTGTGCAGCTCCTGGAGGCACCTGGTGTGCTCTACTCCTGTGGATTGTGGGGCAGTGGAGCTGCTGCTGCTGCTGCTGCACCTGGCCTAGGGATCTCCCTGCTCACCTAAATGGTTCCTCTGGATTTTATCTAGAGGTTGTTGCATGCAAAGTGGAGAGATGCTGAGCTCTGAGACTTGGTGTTCCTTCATCTGTGTGAGCCTCCTAAGCCTTGAGAAGGGAGGAGAAATAGTGAGACCAAGCTGACTGCAAAAGTGGCTGGAAATCAAGATAAAGCTTTGCTGGGAGAGAAAGACAGAGGAGTGAGAAGCTCCTGGAGCAGGGCAGTGATGGCTCAGTGGTTCAGTTGCTGCCCTCCCAGGAGGAGCCTGTGTTGGGTGCCAGCTGTGAGCAGGCTGCACTGTGACAGTGACCACACTGAAGCCAGTTTGGGTTATCCCTGTCCTCCCTTTGGTCACTGCTCCCACACTCTCATTGATGGGTTGGTAGGGAGGGGATGTGGCTGCCACGGTGGCACAGAGAGCCCCACATGTGCTGCCACTGCTCAGGGAGTGTGAGAGGCAAAGGGGAGGGTGCTGAAGGCCCAGGGTCAGAGGCAAAGAGGAAGAATCACTGAATTCAGAGCCAGGTCCACAGCCAGCCCGCTCCTTTGAAGGTAAAGGGGTGATTAGTTCTGTGAATGGGATTTACAGGCACCTCTGGCTGTGTGCAGAGCCCTGAGACAAAGGGTTGCTCTGCTGAGTGTACTCACAAGTGGTTACCTTGGGGTGGGATGTGCCTGGAAGAGGCTCTGTGCACATTTAAAAGGAGGCATTGATGGGTGGCATGACCTGAAACACCTCTTTTTTTTGGGTGAAAACCCAGTGGAGAACTTTCCTGAGAAGGAAATATCTGCAATGCTTCTGCTGGAACCCCTTCCTTCCCAGATGGGAAGGACAGCATGTTCCAGTCAGCACCTCAGCCCCATTCACTCACTCCCCACTGGTGGGATTTGGGAGAGATTTGGAGAAGTAAAAGAAGAAAACTTGGGAGTTGAGGTGCAGATAGTTTCATAGGTAAAGCAAAAGCCACTTTCACAAGCAAAGCAAATCCCAGAATCCATACCCACTTCCCCATGGCAGACAGGTTTACAGCCATCCCCCAAAAAGCCAGGATCCATCACATTTAACAGTGACTGGGGACACAAATGCCATCACTCCAAACACCCCACCTCCCTTCTTCCATCTCCAGACTCTGAACATGATGCCATATGGTGTGGGACATCCCTTGGGTCATTTGGGGTCAGCTGTCCTGGCTGTGCCCCCTCCCAAATCCATGTGCACCCCCAGCCTGCTCATCAGTGGGGGGGGTAAAAGGCAGAAAAAGTATAATTTCTTCTCAGCAACAACCAAAACATCTCCGAATTATCNTGTGTCTCCCCGGCTGCTTTGGATGTGCTGCTGACAAGTGATCCCACAGTCATGAATGGATTGCAAACCTGCCCTGCCCCCTGCAAACACTGCCAAATAATTAAAAACTCAGTTGTTAATTATTTCTAGCACCATCCCCTTCTTTGAAATATGCCTTGGAATGCACCAGAAATGGGCAGAGCTGGAACCACCAGGGGTTGGGTACCTCAGTGCCTTTTGGACCTGGGGGAAATCTGCCTTGTTTAGAGCTCCAGCCCTCAGTTGCAGGGGCACTGCTTTGGCAGGAGCTCTAAAGTTGGGAGGCAAACACCAGGATAAGACCCACCTAAGGGCTCAGTGTGAACTGTGACCTTGGAAATGTCTGTGCAGTTCCTGGAGGCACCTGGTGTGCTCTACTCCTGTGGATTGTGGGGCAGTGGAGCTGCTGCTGCTGCTGCTGCACCTGGCCTAGGGATCTCCCTGCTCACCTAAATGGTTCCTCTGGATTTTATCTAGAGGTTGTTGCATGCAAAGTGGAGAGATGCTGAGCTCTGAGACTTGGTGTTCCTTCATCTGTGTGAGCCTCCTAAGCCTTGAGAAGGGAGGAGAAATAGTGAGACCAAGCTGACTGCAAAAGTGGCTGGAAATCAAGATAAAGCTTTGCTGGGAGAGAAAGACAGAGGAGTGAGAAGCTCCTGGAGCAGGGCAGTGATGGCTCAGTGGTTCAGTTGCTGCCCTCCCAGGAGGAGCCTGTGTTGGGTGCCAGCTGTGAGCAGGCTGCACTGTGACAGTGACCACACTGAAGCCAGTTTGGGTTATCCCTGTCCTCCCTTTGGTCACTGCTCCCACACTCTCATTGATGGGTTGGTAGGGAGGGGATGTGGCTGCCACGGTGGCACAGAGAGCCCCACATGTGCTGCCACTGCTCAGGGAGTGTGAGAGGCAAAGGGGAGGGTGCTGAAGGCCCAGGGTCAGAGGCAAAGAGGAAGAATCACTGAATTCAGAGCCAGGTCCACAGCCAGCCCGCTCCTTTGAAGGTAAAGGGGTGATTAGTTCTGTGAATGGGATTTACAGGCACCTCTGGCTGTGTGCAGAGCCCTGAGACAAAGGGTTGCTCTGCTGAGTGTACTCACAAGTGGTTACCTTGGGGTGGGATGTGCCTGGAAGAGGCTCTGTGCACATTTAAAAGGAGGCATTGATGGGTGGCATGACCTGAAACACCTCTTTTTTTAGGGTGAAAACCCAGTGGAGAACTTTCCTGAGAAGGAAATATCTGCAATGCTTCTGCTGGAACCCCTTCCTTCCCAGATGGGAAGGACAGCATGTTCCAGTCAGCACCTCAGCCCCATTCACTCACTCCCCACTGGTGGGATTTGGGAGAGATTTGGAGAAGTAAAAGAAGAAAACTTGGGAGTTGAGGTGCAGATAGTTTCATAGGTAAAGCAAAAGCCACTTTCACAAGCAAAGCAAATCCCAGAATCCATTCCCCACTTCCCCTGGGCAGGCAGGTGCTCAGCCATCCCCAAAAAAGCCAGGATCCATCACATTTAACAGTGACTGGGGACACAAATGCCATCACTCCAAACACCCCACCTCCCTTCTTCCATCTCCAGACTCTGAACATGATGCCATATGGTGTGGGACATCCCTTGGGTCATTTGGGGTCAGCTGTCCTGGCTGTGCCCCCTCCCAAATCCATGTGCACCCCCAGCCTGCTCATCAGTGGGGGGGGTAAAAGGCAGAAAAAGTATAATTTCTTCTCAGCAACAACCAAAACATCTCCGAATTATCAACACTGATTTCAGCACATATCCAAGTCCCACAACAGCTACTGCAAAGTAAATTAACCCTACCCCAGCCAAAACCAGCACAAGTAGGGATTTCTTTATCACACCTTTTTATTGCAGTGATCTGAGTTCAGCTGTGAGGAGGACAACAAGGAAAAGGTCTGGACTTCCAAAACAGAGACACCTGGCCCTGCAGTGCCTGGCATTTTAGGAAAGAGAACATGAAACCACAGTACTTTAAAAAGCAAATGGTAAGAAGGGCAGTGGTGTGAGAAAAAAATGCACTTGGGTGTCTCCTGGTTTTGAGGAATGAGAAGCTGATTCTCCTGCCAGCTACAGTTGTTTATTCTGAGCTTTACCTCCACGAATCAAGCTGAACTGTTTCCCTTTTGCAGGTGGCTGGACACGGAGCCTCGTGGATCTTCCCTGATGGTGGTCGAGGCACTGGGTGACAATCACAGCATTAATGTCACTTGCAAGTTTGCCAACCTGAACGTGAGCACAACCCAAGTGCAAGGAAAGCAGCACCTCAAGGGCTGGGTCCAGTGGTGGCTC
>VZRX01016057.1:64031-104640 GCA_013398075.1 Notiomystis cincta | reverse complement strand
TTGTGTCCAAACCGGCACAGCAGAGAAAATCGTTCCATCACTCTTGGTTCTTTACTGGGTTTCCCCCACACTTACACAGACAAAACCCTGAGAAATTAAATGTTTCAATGCTCATTGGTCCCAAGTTACACAGTTCTTAGCGTTTGGTTGCCTATCAGTTATTGATCCCTTCGCCTGCGATGCTAATTGGGTGCTAATTAGGTGCTGATTCCATCGATCTTTTCCCGGCCCAGGTGTCCCCGACCCACCAGGGGAGACTTCGGGCCTTGATGTTCGCTAATGGTCCCTTATTTCCTGCCCATCTCCTGTGCCACCCCCAGTCTGTAGATGTTAAACTCTTCCAGGGAACAGACTTTTGAAGAGAAACTCCCATTTCCTTCCCCCCCGAGCGAAGATGAACAAAACCCCTGACTAAAATTCGTTTAAAAAAAAAAAAATTAGAAGTTGTATCATTTCCAACAGCAACACTGGAGCGGGATAAGAATTTGTCCTCATTTCTCACTTCTGACTTTTCTGAACATCAAGTTTTATGCTTCTACACCATCTCTTGCTTTTCTTAATTTCGCAGCGGTGCTTTTCTTAATTTGATCTTGGTGGAATTGCTCCAAGCAAGAACAAGCTCATGAGTGTTGTTTGCAGCCCCTGGATGATGACTGGTGCTCGAGCCATTCTTAAAATCCTTGGGACTCCAAATATATCGGCACATTAAGCTGCTTAAAATGAACTGCGCATGTTTACAGCAAGAAATCTATTTCAAATGCAATATAATGTGACTCTCTTATTGCTCTAAAGTTGTGTTTTTAATTAAGTAGTTATCAGTGGCAGCGAGATTCTTCTTGAATAATTAAATCAAGGTAGTTTAGTGAGTAATTGTAAAGCGAATTGCTGAGACCATCAGGCTGCTGTTGAGACAGTCTGTTTCCTTTCGGAAAATTAATTCAAGTGACGCGTGTTGCTAAGAAAGTAGCGGCACATTGTGCTGGGTAATGGGCATTTGTCTTGGAATGTTCTGCTCCTTTCTCATTCTGCCTTCCCAGCTTTCGGTTGTCTTCTCCAGAAACAAATGCTGATGGCTTTTCGCTTTGCATCTTCTCTTTCCCTTAATCCGCCGCCCCGGGTAGCTCAGCAGAGAAGGATGAGCAGGGAGCGGGTGATAATTGAGTTCCTAAAAACAAGCACAGACCTGAGCCGTTCTTGTGTCAATGAATTCTGGGCTGAATTTCCCAATTTTCGGCCCAGGGACGGCAGATCCAACCCCTCTCTTACACTGCCGGCACCTGATTGCGAGTTTTACTGCTGGGGGATTTCAGGTTCCTCACTTGGCACGCAGGAATTCTCTCTCTGTTGGGTTTTCCGAGTGCAAACAGCCGGCAGAGATCTTCCATCGTATTAAACTTTATTTGCCAGGAGATGAAGTGGAAAACCCCTGTGCAAAGCCCAACGCGTGCGGGTGCCTGGGGCAGAATGTCCAAACACAGCCAGGGTGAAGAAAAACGAGTGCACGCTGTAGAAACAATATTTTCCGTGCATTTTAAAAATTACTTTTTTAAAGCGTGTTCTCTTAGCAGCTTCCCTTGCTCTGCCTGAGGAATACCCCTAAAAAGTAGCTCCAGCATCGCACAAATTCTGAGGATGCTGAGCTCACTCTGGAGCCACTTGTTGATATTTTCCAAGGCAAAATAAAGAATTAAGCGAGGACCGTCGGGCACCGGCAACCACACAACAATTTCCCTTTTTTAGGGTGTTTATTCTGTCACCACAAAGTCCACGAAGGCCGGGGGAGGGGTGGATGCTGATATCTCCTGGAATTACTGCTGTGAAGTGGGATCTTTGTAAAGCACCTCGATAATTTGGGAGTTCAAATAGTTTGGGCTGTTGCTCAAAGACTCAAGGATATTTTGGGGCGGCTTTTCTGCAGCTCCGGGCTCTGCTCTCGAGGCCATCGTTACCTGCCAGGGCGGAGATTTGGAGAAAACAGCTTTTTTTCTCTGTGTTTGCAGCTCTAAAATGAAGATATTGCTGCAACAGCGGTGAGGAGGAAGCTTTTTGGGAGAACAGAGGGTGCAGAACTGCAGAACTCAGCTGTTAATGGCTGCTCCAGCTCTGATGAAATGTCAGACTGGAAAAGTTTTTTAGAAAAGTTGTCCCACTTCTTGCTGCAGAAAGTGGCAGATATCTCACATATTTCATTTTTTTTAAAAAGAAAGTTTAGACAGGAAAATGTTTTTATTTTATTTTGTTTTTATTTTATTATGGTTTTTTAAGGCTGTTTCTGTGTCTTTCCAACCACTTAGTCCCCCAAGAACGGGCTGAATGTCTTTTGTTGTAGACCCATATCAGTGCTGAGGAACTGAAAACTTTGATTTCATCATTCCTGGTGTCACCTGCACTTGAGTTCCCAGAGACTCTGAGCACAAAGCTGAAACCCCCTTTGTTCCAACAATATTTACACTACACAGCAGGCACACAAACAGGTATCAAATTTAGGAATAACACAAATTTAGGCTGTTTTAATATATTTTTTTCCTGGACATGGAAGATTCTGCCTGTGAATTTAATATAAAGACAGGGAAGATCTTGGTGAGAGATAGAAGGTCGGTCTTTTAGCTTTGTTCATTCCAAGACTAAATCTCACCTCTTAACGATTGCATTGATGTGTTCTGCTTTACAAACAAAGCTGTGAGCACTGCTTGAGTCTGCACCTCTGCTGGGATGAGCTGGAGGCAGCCAGACCCAGGTGATGTTTTTGTTTTGTGTCCAAAACAGGATTCAGCTTTATTTGAAACTCAGGTTTAAGGTCACACCTTGTGACAGGCTCTTCCTGCAGCTCTTTGGTGCAATGGATGGAAATGGATACAGGTGAATTGGTCTGGTTTTTGCAGCTGGGAGTGTGAATCTTTCCTGTTCTCCTGGATTCACTGAAATCTCCTTTGATAACATTTCTGCTCCTTAATTTTTGTGAGGAAGCAAAAACATGGTGTTTTATGACTCTCTGTGTGGCCTGTGGGTCTTGTTTGGATGAGCATTTAAAACCAAAGAACTCCTCTCCTTGCAAATATTTGTTGAAATATTCTGGTTTTACTCTTTCTGTTCCATGTGGGATGTGGAAAGACACATTTTAATCCAAATGAGGACAAAGGGGATGGCTTTGCCATCTAACATTTCAACATGACAACTTGAACTTCTCTTTTTCTCAAAATAACCTTATTTATAACAGAGGAGTGTAAAGGGGAGGAAGAAAGAAAATGCATTTTCATGTGCCAGTTTCTATCACCTCTCTTCCAAATTTAGTTTGCTGTTTTAAATCAGTCCTTCTTCCCTAGAAGGTCCTTTAGCTCTTCTGTCAAAGTTTGTGCTTTTGTGTCTGACCAGCCTCCAGTCAAAGCAGGCTGCACTCCAAGGGCTCTCAGAGCATCACCAGGGGGAGATTTTAGGGGTTTTAAGAAGTTTTAGTGTGCATATATATATATCTGCTTGATGTATTTATACATATAAAATATGAAATACAGGTGTAAATTATTTCAATAAGTGTTTTGTAGTGACCAAAATGTCAGTCCCTAACCTGTCAGCTCCCCATCCCATCTATTTCAGTCCCACCCTGGACAAGAACAGTGTGGTTGCCCCTCAGCAGATGCTGTCAATTGTTGGTACCAAAGCCCACAGGAGTCCGTGGAAGTTTGGATAAGAGATTTTGATTTGATGATAAATGAGGCAGAAAAATCAAACAAGATATCTGAAGGCTGTCCCTAGGCAACAGCAGCACAGCCAGAGCATCTGGTGTTCCCTACAGCAACAAGATGGTTCAAAAGAAAATGCAGTGAATATCAGAAATCATTACTGGAATAAGGGGCAGCTCCAGGATTTTGGTTCAAAACCAAAACAGAACAAACAACAAAGCACAAAAACACAACCCCCCCCCACCATTTTTGCTCAGAGAAGGTTTCCTTTGCTCCAGTGAACCCCCAGCATCCACCAGTCTGCACTGGGCAGGTGGTTCTGCCTTTCATGGTCCTTCCTGCCTTGGGCTGAGCCAAACCTCTGCCCTGGCAGTGATGTAAGGCAGGAATGGGGGGTTGATGGCTCTTGATTGAAATTTGGAAGAGTTGAGGTGAGTCAGTGCTGCCAAAGGCCTTGGAGAGAATTGTTCATTGAAGCTTTGGCCCCTGTCCTGTGTGGGTCAAACAGGAGCTATTGATGAGGGTACAAGTGGGGTGTGCCCTTTGCACAGGCAGGTGCAGACCTGGAGAAAGCAGGAAAACAGAAGAGCAGAAAGCCAGCATCACCTCTGAGAGAAGCTTTAGGAGTTTTACTCTAAGCCACATCAGCAAGAGGAGAACCCTCAATGCCCAGGGGTGCAATGAGAGGGTGGCTGCTCCGGGAAGGGAGGGCAGGCATTTAAAGCAGGACACAGCCCTGCAGAGCAAGCAAACCCCAGCTTGATGCCCTCGTGGGCACTCAAACCTAAAGGATATTGCAGTGTGTGCTCGATTTTTACCTAAGCCTCAGCTGCACAGGGCTGGAAGGAGCCTCAAGCACTGCCAGAGCTCCCCTCCCTCCTCCAGTGATGGGCCAGCTGTGCCTTCCCCTATAATTTCACCTCCTAATGCCTTGTCCAGGTTCAAGGGGCCACAAACTTTTGCCTTTTCATTCTGAGCCTGAAACAATGGCTGAGCTCTCTGCCTCCCGTCGGGGTGAAGGAGGTAACCTCCCTCCTCGTGGTGTCCTCATGAATAATTCCGCCGCTCGCCCACTTGATTTCAGGTTTCCCAAAATAACTGACACTCTTCACACCGAGAGCAAGCAATCCTGGGGAAAATAAAATACATTAACCAGCTACACCACCTTGAGAGTGATTAAAAAAAAAAATAAATAAAAAAATGCAGGAGAGGTTCTGTAGGAAAATTTTGAGAGTTGATGGGGAAACACCATATCCCTCCATGTGCAGTGAATATCTTTGCTTTCTCTGGGGGGGGATGTGACTGACTTCTGTCTGTGAATGCACTGAATGGAGCTGGATCCCCGGGCAGATGGGGAGGGCTGACAGGGGTGATACTCCCAGCACAGCTCCATTTGCCGTCGGGATCCGCACCGCCCCGCCCGCCCGAGCAGCCTTTCCCCTCCAGACAATTCAGGATTTCCTTGCCGAGCGCGACTCCCCCCTTCAGATGTGCTGTACAATGTCTCTCCACTGGAGACCCACCGAATGCCTAATTTTTAACCACTCTGTCTGTCAGATCCACAAAAGCTGTTACTGGAGGTGTTTGCATAAAAGAGCTCCTCTGTAGGTATCTGAGAGCAGCTGGCGATGCTCTAGACAGTCTCCAGCCGAGCCGAGCGAGGCAGGATGCTTTAGTCTCCCTGCCTTAATGGCTACGTGCCGTTCCCTAATGTGCCCTCCCCCTCAATTGCCTCCGAAATTAGCATGCAGAATGTGTCCAGCCTTGGAAAGAAAAGAAGTTTGGAACCTCCCGGATTCAGGCAAGACAGGTTGTGGCAGTTATTGGGAATAAAGTGAAGCTCTGGCAGAGAGAGGTCAGAGAACGACCTGGGCTCGGGCAGCGCAGACCGGGGCAGGAGGAGAAAATGATGCTTTGCCTTGGCCAACCCTTCTTGGCACTGTGAGCCCAGCCTGGGCTCTGCCTCTGCTGAGGTGAAGCCTGTCCACAATGGTTTTATCTGGTTTGAACCCCACCAAGAGCCTTTAGGGGTGTTTTAACCCACTGGGCAGTGCTGGTGTGGGGCAGGACTCCTGTCATGCACAGTGATGGAGAAAGGGACATGGTTCAGTGATGGACTGAACAGTTTTGGGCCAGTAGTTGGACTTGAAGGTCCCACAGGTCTTTTCCAACCAAGATGATTCTATTTTTCAGTCGGTTGTTGCAGCTGGACATGGAGCTCAAAACATTGGATTGGCTCTTGTGGGTGATAAAATCAGCAGGGTTCAGTGTTGGGTGTGAATGAGGCTCCCTGAGAGCCCTGACCAGAGCTGAGCTCCTTCATGGCTGGATTAGAGCAGAGCAGGAGGTGTGAGTCTCCCAAGTTCGGGCTCTGTGGGACAGGCAGAGTCAGTGTGAGCTGCCCTGAGCCCTGTTCCACATCTCTGGTGGTTGCTGTGGTTCCCAGCTGTGTGATTTAAGCTCACAGAATTGTGTTCAGGGGCTGAGTAATCTCTCCATCAAACTTCTCTGTGTGGTTAAAGGCCCCATATAAAATTGCAGCAGCATTTGTGGCATTTGACATTGTGCTTTCTTCCCAATCCCTTTTTCTCCTGTCCTCACCTCTCCTGCCCTTCAGTGCTGTGCTTTTAAGTCTTAAATCAATCTGGCTTTAGGTTAAGGACAACCCAAAACATGCAAGAGCAGAAATGACACAGGAGAGGCTGTGCTGGGCAGGAGAGCCCATCCTGCTGCTGGCACCTTCCCCTGTGCCCTGCCCTGGTCTCGCTCCTGGTTCTGCCGTGCTCACCTGCGATGCCCACCAGTAACACACGAGCTTTGTGTTAAACACACAACTGCAAAGCTCCAAATGTCTGAAATCACAGGTTTCTGGAGGTGTTGGTGCCCTCAGGAGCTGGGGTGGCAGGGCAGGAGCTGAGTTTCCCTGGCAGAGCAAGCGTGCCCAGCATCCAGTCCACCGTGGGTGTTCTTGCTTTGCTGGTAACCTCTGGCATGACTGGAAACTTCCAGACGAGATGGGATAAGGATAACAACCGTGGAAAAATGCTAAAGGAAGGTTTGCTTTAATGGGTGCAGCCACCCAGGGAAGCAGGTACTGTTTTGGTCCTGTGGCTGACTGAGGAAGAACCACACGAGGAGCTGTTGGCGCTCGCGGTGCGCTCGGAGGCGCAAATAACTGATTCCAAAGTTGATATAATCAGAGAATAAAAGAAGATTGGGTGTTATAGGTTAAGCTGTTGTAAATTAAAGCAGCTCTGCTGAGCTCATTGCAGTTGTTCTGGGTTATTGCAAATGTAAGTGAGAGGAGTTGACTCTGTTTTTCCAGCAGTGATTGGCTGGAAAATGCCATTTTCTGGTGTGTGAGGAAAAGTGAGTGTAGCAACTTGGTCTTCATAAAACAGAATATTTCCTATTAGGGTCTTTCTCTGTGTACTGTAAGCCAGACAGACCTGTTGTCCTCTTACAAGCTGCAAATTACACAGGCAAATGTAATTACCCATTCTCTTTGTTATTAGTGTGCAGTTGGAAGCTCCAAGCAATCGTCCCTTTCTTGGTATTTCAAAGCTTACTCGCAAGATGCATCCTTGATATTGAACACAATGAGATGTCCTTTTTTTTTTTTTAAATTCAATTAAACATTTGCCTACTGTGACTCTTTATTCACTGCAAATTGTCTCTGTAAATAATCTTCATCAAAAGTCAGAACCAATCCCCATTAGTTGTTTAGATTAATTAATGAGTCCCCCTGGAGCCACCCAAATGAATTCAATTTAAACGTCAACAACTTGGCTATGGAGTTTCCCAGGTTGGCATTAAGACAATATTAAACCTGCAATAAGTCACATTTAAAATGTTAATTCAAAGAAGCTCTCCATTTAGAGCATTTAATTAAATCCTTAAATAAACTGCATGGGCTCAATACCAGATGGTTCTGCATTTTCATTGCAGCAGAGAGCCTTGAAGTCATTGAGGGAAGTAATATCGGAGGCATGGTGAAGATAACCAGGATATATAGTGTAATAAAATCTAATCTTGTTTCCAGCAGGGAGATTCAGTGTATGTACACAACCTAGGCTAAAATTGTAAGTTAATTACATTAACCCCAGTGTACTCTGGTATCTGAGCAGCCAGAGATGAAATTAGTCTTTTTCCTATCATAAGATTCTTTTCAACTTCACTATATTAATTTTTAGCCAAATACTTACTCATAAGGAAAATTGAAGTTAATGTAACCAAAGACAAAGTAATGCAGTCTTAATATTCTGAAGGGATTATGGAGGGCCGTGAAAATACACTTTGCAAATGTCACTCACTTTGAATGGATTTGTGGTGGGAAGGTGGGGGAAAAAGAATTATGGCTGTGATCTGCACCATGCTGGGGTTTAATAAAAGTCGTGATTTAAGAAATTTGGGCTTTGGGAAAAAAAAAGAAAAAAAAAAAAAGAAAGAAAAAAAGGGGAAAAGAGATAAATACCTCTGTCCAAAGGCCCAAATTGCCATGACATGGTGAGTGTCCCCCTGTGCCAGATGATCCTTGAAATCAAGCTGAAATTCTGGGAGATGAAGGGGGTTAGGATACCTCATTCAAGTATCTGTGTGTTTGGGGATTTTTGGGTTCTTGTTGCATGGAATGTCCTTTTCACACCACCCGTTTGCATGGTAAAAGTTTTTGCAAACAAGTAAAGACAGGCTGCTTTCCCTTGGCAGAAATCAAAATTAGGGGATGATAACGTAGGTTTTTCTTTTTGTTTACTTGTTTCTTTGAAAGCGGCTTTTGTGCTCAGTGTTTGGGTGCCAGTGATGGTGCCATTGGTTCAAAAGTTGTCCTCAGCTTCTCTCTGCCTCCAAAAACCCTTCCCCAGTGCCAGGTGCCTCCTCTCTGGGTGTTTGATGCAGCCTCCTGGAACAGCTCGAGGCGCAGATCAGCCCTCTGGGTCTCAACTCGAGGGCTGAAAGCCACCACGAGAAGATTTAGTCTGTTCCCTCCCTGTGAGCTGTAAACCAGGGGTGTTATTAATGCAGCTCAGCAAAGGGAATAACTTTTTTCTCTTAATATTCAAGAAACTGTAATTCAATTTCCAAAAATATGGGTTTCTACCTGTTGGGTAATAAAATGCTTCAGGGAGGAGAAATTAATGTGCAGGGCTTTGCTGGGAGCCCAAGGAGGGACCTGAGCCACATCAACAGCACAAATTTTGTGTGGTGGCACAAAGGACCAGAGCTGGTGAGGAGTGGCCTGAGCCTGTCCCTGCTGGGGCTGAAAGGACCCAGAAAAGTCTCTTCAAAACACTGGCACAGGGTGAAGTTGTGGATGCTCCATCTCTGGAAACATTCCCAGGCTGGATGAGCTCTTGAGCAACGTGGTCTGGTGGAAGGGGGCTGGACTTGGGGAGCTTTAAAGGTCCCTTCCAGCCCCCACTCTGTGGTTCTACCCCTCCATCCTGTCCCTGCCCTGTCCCACCCCGTGGTGCTGGGGTGCCTTGGCCTCGTGCCCACGTTCCTTTCCTGTTGTCACAGCTCTGAGTGATGCTGGTGACACCCAGGCTCTGCACCCCAGGATGTGGTCACCCTCCTCCAGCGAGCTGAGCTCTCTGTGCTGCACTTGGGGGGATGGAAACACCAAAGCTTTGCTGCTTTGGTAATCCTGAGGGGCCCCAAAATTGAAAGGATGGCTGCAATAACCCCTCTGGTGCAGCTCCTCGTGGTCAGAGCTGCTTCACTCGGTGGTGCTGAAATAACCCACGACAAATTATTTCACATAATTTAAAGGTAATAAGAAAACCCCAGGTTTCCTCCTACATCCCTTGCCTGTCTTCTCCTCCTCACCCCAAGGAACCTGGAGCTATTTGGTGACCTGAAAACAGCTGGGGACAGGGGATGACACAGCTCTGTGCCTCTGTTTGCAGACCTCCAGCTCTGCCAGCCTTCAGGGAGCGCAGTGTGGGGTCACACCCAGCCCCCCTCTGTGGGGTCAGGGGCTGGTTGGGCTGGGTTGGGTCTAAAACAGGCCAGGCACCACTCTGGGCTCCTTCACCCACACATGTAGGAGTGACAAGATGAATTTGTCAAACTTTCCATCCCTTCTTTGCTTAGAGGAGCCTCAACTGAAACGCTCTGGAAATCCCCCAGACGTTGACTGACACTGCAGTTCAAACAACCCCCAGACTGACAATTTCAGAATCACTAAAATTGAAAGTTTCTGACTGCAGAGCTCTCCCCACTCAGTCCCTGTGCTGGGAATGAGGCCAGCAGCACAGAGCATGGAGGCTGCTGTGGATGGGATCCCCTGGAGGGTTCGCTTTCCTCTTGGTGTGCCTGATGGTAGTTGGGAGATGCTCTCCACCAGGGATGGCATCAGAAATCATTGGTGAATTTTACCTCTTTTCTTGCCTTTTCAGATCATTTGGTTTGATTTTTATTTTTTATTATCTGAGGGTTACTTCCTGACCATGTGTGTCCTCATTTGAACTGGGATAAAATTGATTTTCTTCTTAGCTGGTGCAGTGCCTTGCTTTGAATTTAGCATGAGAATAGTGTTGATATCACACTGATGTTTCAATTGTTGCCAAAAAGTGCTTACTTTAATTCAAGAAATTATCAGTATCCTGTGCTTTGCCTGTGAGAAGTTACACAAAAAGCTGGGAGGGACATGGTCCAAACCAAGGACCACTGACCCAAACTGGCCAAAGGGATATTCCAGGCCATGGAAAGTCGTGCCCAGTGCATAAACTGGGAGGAGTTGGCTGGGAGCTCCCAGCTGCTGCTCAGGGATGGGCTGGACCTCATTCACTGGGTGGTGGGCAGCTGTATTGTGCATCACTTGTTTCTCTTGGGTCTTATTGCTCTCCCCCTCCTTTTCATTACAATTATTATTGTTGTTTTTATGGTTAGGATGATCACTGTATTTTATTGTGTTTCAATTGCTAAACCAAGAGAAGAAGGCCTGAGACCAACTTGGTTGTGGGGTGGCTTGCTCATTCACAGCCTGGTTTTATTCATTGCTGAGTGAGGATTCATTCAATAGCAAAGTTGGGCAGTTCTCCAGGTGTTAAAGACAAAACCTTGCCCATCCCTGCCTGCTGCCTTGGCACTGCTGTGCACCCTCACCCTCTCACTTGCCCTGCTGCATTTTGCTTTATCCCATGGTTTGTGCTCTGGGGCTTCATTTGGTTACCTGAGGCTGTGGGGACACAATGAAGAGCAAAAAATAACCCCAGAATGATGCTGCCATTGCCAGGAGAGCTGTTTCCCTGGCAACACAAAGTTCCTGCCCTGTGGCTGCTCTTGGGTTGCCCTTCCCTGCCCTGAAATGCCCTCTCTGAGCTCTGCCCAGAGGCCACAGCAGGCACCACTGGAGCTACAGACCTGGGCTGGGAAGCCAAAGGATGAGCTGGTGCAGCAGCTGGTGGAATATTTTGTAAACTTTTTGGAATTATTTTTCCTTCTCTAAGTCCAGCTCTGCCCAATTCCTCCCTGCCAGCCCCGTCACTTTGAGCCCACCCTCCTCCAGGTCCCTGCCATGGGACACAGGTGCCAAATGTGTGGCAAAACCTCTCTCCACACGCTGGAAGAGGTCCTGCAGATGCCACTCATTGTGCTGGCTGGGGGCCCGAAGAGCTGGCAAGCTCTGCACTTCCTCACACCATTTGGAAGTGTCAAAGCTCCATAAAAGCCCATCCAGCACTGCAGTCTCAGTGGCACAGCTCTGATTAACGAGCTATCATGCATTTAGCAGTGCCTTTTACAGCTCTGCTTGACCCCTGTGGCAGCAGCCCCCTTCTTCACCCCTCGTGGTGTCACCCCGGGTTTTGGGGCAGTTTTTGGAGTCATCCTGCTGGTATTTACCTGCAATTTCCTCTGTTTGGCTCCAGCAATTATGTTTGTCCTTTCCTCTCAGCTTGCCCTCTGTTCTGCTGCTCCCCTTGCTCTATCAAGTGGTAGGATAGATTATATTTAAAGCCTCTTTTATTTCTCCAGGGCTTGCTGGGCAAGGATTTACGAGTGTCTTAATTCCACAGTACTTGAGGCAGGGGAGTGCTTGCCTGCTTCTTGGTGGCCAAAATGACTCCTGATTTTGGATGTGTTCTTAGTTTTTCCAGTTATTGGTCTTCAGGATATTTTTTTCTAATTAATAATGCAAAAGAAGTAACGTTGTGCACACAACTGCACCTGAATTACCAAATACAGAGGTCCCACATGAATGAAGACCCCTCCAGAGTCACATTCCATCACCTCCAAACAGCATTTAGGATAAAATACGTCTATAATTCCAGCTTTTAAGCACAGCTGTGGCTCTGTCAATAAGACTTCATTGGTCAGAGGCTAGGGACAGGCTGGCACAGTAAGTTCAGCCACCAACCAAACTTCTGCTTCTGCTGGACACTCAGCCCACCAGCACTGATTTTTTGGGAGTTCCCTGACTTTCCTCAGGGTTTTCCTCAGTGCTTAAATAAACCTCCCTGGTGCTGATGATTAAGGATTGCTGTGGGTGTGTAATAGCCATGTATGATTTTTTTTTTTTTCATGTAGGTGAGCCTCAAAGTCATTTTGAATGAAATAAAAGAGGGCAGATCTTGCCTGTTGAACACTTGGCTGCCCCATGGTGCCAATGCTGTTATTTGTAGGAGGGTTTGGAAGTGCTTTGCTGGCTCAGTTCTTTCCTTGGAGAAGTCAATGGCAAACCTCTGCTCGTCCTCAGGGCTAACAATGAGCTGCTCTTGTGCCTAGCTGAAAATCCCACCCCTCGTGGGTCAAATCAGGGTGTCTTGCTGCTGTGTTGTGGCTGTTGCCTAAACAAAACATCTCCTGAACTATTGATAGTAAATAAATATTTTAGCAAAGGCATTTTTGCTGCTTTGACTTCCCTCCCCCCTCCTATCCCTGCTGCATTCTTCTAAAATGAAGTGGCAGCAAAATGACAGAGAGATCCATATTCATCTAATTTTTCCCCTGAGCAGTTACTGGAGTGGTCACAAGGAGCAGTCCTGTTCACCTCACTCCAAAAGAGGTCCCAGAGCTCGTGGAGGGAGCACTGTGGGACATCCAAAGGCAAATGGAAAAGTGGAGAGCATAAATCGTGCGGGGCTTGGGGGGTGGCATTGACTCACTTTATATTCTGCCTGCTCAGCTCCAAATGAGATGTAAACTGCAGATTCTCCTCACCTGTGGTCATTAAATGCCTTATGGCATTTTTCATAAGACTGGGGGATCTTGGTGAAATCCCAGCTCGATTAATTATATCCTGCTTCCCTAAAGTTCTTTCTGCGGTTCCGACGAGAAGCAGCATCTTCCCCTCCTTCCTGTGTTGTCAATTAGAGAGCAGCCTTGTTAGCTGATTTATTATCTGTTTCCTTTCTAAAGAGGCTCAGAGGTGGTTTTGTCAGTGCTGAGTGAAGTACAGAGTAAATAGTTTGTATACTGGAAGGCTGTGCTTAGGAAAGACTTTGGGAGATCTGGGGATGAAAATGTCTCTTGTGCTGCGCTTTTTTTTCTGCTCCTTAATGAGGGCAAGCACAGCAAACATATCAAAGGTATCAACCACCAAGCACTGTGTCCACCTGTGGCTGGAAAAAACAGCCTAGGAACCCATCTGTAAGATGTGACTGACTTGTCAGCTTTCTTTTTGTCCTCCTGTGCTTGCATCCTCCCTAATCTGTGTGTGGTGGCAGGTAATGCCTGGCTCCCGGGGACAAATCTCAAAGGGTTCTTCCCAGCATGCTGGAAATGGTGAACAGGGCCTGCAGCAACAACAAAGACCTCCTGTTGTAGCCTAAAGGTTCTCAAACAACAATTCTGGGGCTCTCCAAAAAAGTTTAGCTGGCAGTTCTATTAAAATAAAATAAAATAAAAAATAAATTTATTCTTGAAGGTAAAATTGTCAATAATTGCTGTCACAGTTCTGTGGTAGATGTGGGCTGCCCTNCCCGGGGACAAATCTCAAAGGGTTCTTCCCAGCATGCTGGAAATGGTGAACAGGGCCTGCAGCAACAACAAAGACCTCCTGTTGTAGCCTAAAGGTTCTCAAACAACAATTCTGGGGCTCTCCAAAAAAGTTTAGCTGGCGGTTCTATTAAAATAAAATAAAATAAAATAAAAAATAAATTTATTCCTGAAGGTAAAATTGGCAATAATTGCTGTCACAGTTCTGTGGTAGATGTGGGCTGCCCTGTCCTAGGCAGAACGTGGTTCTTTGCTCTTGGAATGGGAAACTGGAGACTCTCATCTTGGGGCCAGTGCCAGCTGCCCATGGGGGATTTTGTTGATGCAATGCTCCCAGCTCCACAGGCAAATGGTGGCTGCCAGTCCTGTGCCTGCCCTTCCCTCCAGACCACTCTTCATGTCCAAGTCCATGGAACACACAGATCCACGGCTGCCTTCTCTCACTGCCATCAAATGCTCTTTTCTCCCCCAGAGAAAAGAATTTTTTCTGTGTTTTTTTTTCCTGTTGCACCTGGAATCATCTTTCTTATCCTGGACTTGCCGTTTTGCTTCATGGGCCAAAACAGAAGTGAGGTTTTAGCTTCCTGAAAGGGAGGAAACATCTCAGGGTGTGTGCTGGGTGCCCAGTAGATGCTGCTGCCCATGGGCACAGTGCAGTGGGAACAAGGCTGTTTGTGGAGCTGCAATCAGAGCCCTGGGCTGGATTTAAAGCTCTGTTCTCCCGTGTTGCCTCTTGCACTGGCTCTGTCCCTAAGCCCCGTGGTGAGGTTGGCATTTGCCCCTGGGCAGCTGCACAGCTCCAGGTGCAGGTCCCAAACCTGTGCCCAAACCTCCTCCCAAAGTCTGGGACTCAGCACTCTGGGGCAGCCCCGGGGGCTCAGGAGCTGCAGGGAGGATTTGGCAGGGCTGACCCAGCCCTGGAGCCTTTGGGGTCCCAGCACTGACCTGCTCATCCAGGGCACCCCGGGAAGGGACCCTCTCCCCACGTTTGTGGCATGTCAAGCACAGCTCAGTTCTGGTAGCTTCTCCCACCTTTGACTAATTGCTGACCTGACATCTTTCTGATAGTGACCTTGTTTCAGCTAGTAATTCAAATATCTTTCAGTGTCAGAAATAATAAGTGCCACAGTGAGATGAACAAGCAGAGCTTAAGTTGAACACAGATTAATGGGGTTTTAATATTCCTAATTTAATCACTCCTTTCTGTCTGAATGTGTGCAACATGATGTAGCAGCTAATTATTTTTTTAACCATGATGAGGATCTTTCCTAATCATTTTTATATTTAACATGAATGAAGGGAGGGCAGTGATTAATGAGGGAATAAATCTTACGAAACAGAAGCAAGCACATGATCAGTTAAAAATACAGCTGTCTGATTATTTTTTTTCCCTTTCCCTGTACTGCAAATACTTAACCAGCTGCACCTTCTCAGCTCAATAGTGAGCTGTCTCCAGCCCTAAAGGAAGACCTGAAACTTTGCTTATCCCTCTGGTGCTTCTGTTGGCATCTCTCTGCGTGATCATCTTTGTGATGAATGCAGAATTATTTTTCTTTCAAAAAAAAAAAAAAAAAGGAAAAAAAATTGCCCCACTAGATACATTAATGGTTGGATAGATGTCTTTTCAAATATTTGTTCCTGACAGGGTGTTTGGAATTGCAGATGAGAAGCAAACCAGCTCTCAGCATCTGTCTGTTGCTACTGTACCTTTCCATTGTGTGAAGCAGAGACAAAGCCAGGCAATTCAAAGCTTAAGTGGATGCTCTTGAGATCTTTTATTTCCCCCACTCTTCCCTCCTTTTTCCCACACTTGGCTGCATCTCTTCTGTCTAAATTCCACTTTCCCTCCCATCCCTCAAACCCCATGTGCTGCTTTGAGGAGTCTGTCTTCTCCCTGGCATTTCTCCCCTCCCTCCCCCTCGAGTCCCTTCGTGCACCCCCCTGATTTCGGGGTTTTGCTGAGCTCTGGGGCTGTAGGATGGCTCAGAGGTGAAGGTTATGGTCACCAGGAGAGGCTGGAGTGCCTCTCTTGTCAGTCCATGGCATGCATCCAACAGTCATGGTCTGCTCCTGTGGCTGTGTGGTTCCAGGGCTGTGTGTGCCAGAATTTTGGGGAAGGATCCCTGGAACTGGGCCCTGCATGAGCTGTGCTGGAGCCCTTGCTCAGTCAGGCAGTGGAGGCTCAGCAAACTCAGCCTTGGGCTTTACCCAAGGAAGGCTGCAGCTGTGAACCCAGCAGTGCCCCTCTGTTCCCATGGCTGTGGATATTCTGCAGCACAATCCAAGAAAGATTTGAGGGTTTCACTGGGATGGCTTGATTTTGGATGTGTGTTGTGGTTTTTAGGGGTTTGGGGGTTCTTTTGTTGCTGTTTGGGTGGGGAGACTCTGTGCAAATGCTCCCTTCAGCCAGGGAGATAATGCAGTGGGTTTCTCAGCAATGTGAGGTCACTTTGGATGTGTCTCCTCTCACCAGCTAACAAGCAGAATTCTAAAATCTGGTCAAGATGAGCTGTGCCCAAGCAGTGCTGACAGCTCCCCTCTAACCCTGGCATCTTCTGCAGATAGTAAAAATTATCTAATTGGCTAAAAAAGAAAGACAGGCTTAACTGCAACTTCTGCTGCTTAACACCTTGTCTTTCCTTCTTGTTGAGCAGAGAGCAACCAAGCTCAGAGAATCAGAGTCCCAGGCACCAGTGACACATTCCACTGCCTTGATGGATGCTTGGGAATTTGGGGATCCTGTCATGCAGTGCAGGCACAGTCCTGGAGGGCTGGGGGCTAATGCAGTGCAGAGGGATAGGAGGACATGAGGAAATAACAGCATGCTGGACCAGCCCCTAAAATTAGGTTTGTGTTTTTTTTTTTTCTGGTGAGGCACTTAATTAAAATTTTGCTCTTGCAGATCAGATCTGGTTCTTGCTGTGCAAATGTTACTCAGTCACAAGGAAAGCAGAGGGAAGATGGCTGTTTGCAGATCTGAGATCAGTAATGTGCTCTGGGAGCAGATGCTGGCTGGGGGGATCCTGTGTTATGAGCAGCCAGCAGAAAAGATCCATTCCCTTGCTGAGGGAAGGGAGACACTCAAATCAGGAGCAGAATTCTTTCCAAATAGGTTTCTTTTTTCCCCCTAAGACTTTTGTTTCATGAAGTTTCCTCAGCCACTTTCTGTAGCATTGCAAATGACAGTGGCATAATTACATTTGTCTTCCAAACTGCCTTTCCTTGAGGGCAAGCTCCACTTTGGCCTTGATTCGATTGTGTACTTTTAATCTCAAAGAAAAGCTAATGCATAAGTATTCATTACACAATTGCATTTTTCTATGGTCAACATCCCCTGTTATAATTACAGGTTCCAGCTGAATGTCATTTCTTTTCTCTCTACTTCAGCTCCCTCACAGCACAGGCGTCTCCTACTCCTGAAGCTTCCCTGCATTCATGTAATAAATAAATAATCACACCTTTTCTGCTGTCAAAGCTGAAAGCATGCACAGCTGTGTGCCACAAGATACACTGGGACTGCAAGGTACAACATTTCTTAATTAGACTGACCTGAGGTTGTTGGGTTTTTTTCTTTTTCTTTTTCTATTTTTTTTCAAAGCAGCTTCATTAGCTCAGGAGCTTAATTGCAAATGACTAGACAAGCTCTGCTCATGGTTATTGGGAAAGGTTAGAGTATTTCTCACTGGGGATTAGATCCTGGGAGACGTTTTGCAGCTTGATTTTGTGGGGAAGGTTTTAGGTGTGCTCAGAGCATCTTAGCACTAGGCTCAGAATTAGCAAAATAATTAGGAGTTCAAAGCAGAGAGGGGGGCTGGGGCAAAGCCCAGCCAACCTTTTTGATCTTACAAGCCACACTGCAAAGTCCACGTGGAATTGGGAGAAACAGGCTGTGCAAAGTGAGCTCTGGAAGCAGAACTGGGGGCTGCCAGGTTTCCACACTGCTGTGGTACAGGATGGGAGTGGGTAAAGCCAGGCTGGGCTGTGGGACCAAACTCCCAGAGACTCTGCTGAGCAGCTCCCTCCAGCAGTGGGCAGCTCCTGGCCCCCCTGCCAGCACAGCTGCCAGAAGTCCTGGTGGCCTCTGTCACCTCTCTGAGTGACAGACTTTGTGGGTGACACCTCTGCAGTGATGTTGCTTTTAGTGGCATCACTAATGCAGGAACTTTGCAGCTCCCCCTGTTTTGGGGGTTCTTCTTGGCCTCATGGAGGAGCCACCTTGCCACAGGACTCTTCAAGGAGAGGGGGGATTTGGGGCAGCACTGGGAGAGGTTTAAAACAGGCAAGGCAGGTCCCTGCCATGGAGGGGGCTCCTGGGGTCAGAAAAACTAGAAAAGGGGTTATTTTGTGCTGACCAGTGTGTCCTGTCCTTCTGTGCTCTGTACCTGGTGCTGACACAGGTGTGCAGCCCCATCCCTGGAAGTGTCCAAGGCCAGGTTGGACAGGGCTTGGAGCAGCCTGGGATGGTGGAAGGCATCTCTGCCAATGTGGAATGAGATTATTTTACAGCCCCTTCCCACCCAGACCATTCCACCATTCCATGGTGTTAAATGCATTTCAAAGACCTGTATTCAAGTGGGTATTGTGATGGTTTTTCCTCCTGTAACTCAGTTGCATGAAGCAAGGTTTGGGTGTTTGCTGAGCCCCTTCCCATCCCCATCCTGCACTGGGTGTGTGGAAGCAGAGGTGCTGCCTGTGGGGAGCAGCTTTGTGCTGGGGGTCTGTGCCTGGAGCAGGGAGAAATGATGTGATGGGAGGCTCTGGAGCTCAGCACTTGCAGAAGGGTGCTGAGAATGGGGCAGTGGAAGCAGCAGAAGCACTGACACCCCCAGCCCTGTGCTGGCCTGGCTGTGCTCAGAGCAGAAGCAGCCTGACCCAGGGCCACCCCTGGGGACAGGAGGGGCTCTGCCCCTTCCCACTGCTCCCTGTGCTTTGCAGAGCCTCACAAGGAGGTGCCTGCTGAGGTGGAGCACATCACATTTATGTTCTGGCAGTTGCAATGTCCCCAAGCTCTTCATGACCCTCTGCAAAAGTGAGCACAGAGACAATTTTTAATCTCTATCAGCCAGAGCGGTGTCTGCACCATTTGTCTGAAGGCAAGAGGATCTGTGACCTTATTTCTCCCCTCCCTCAGTCTTTTGGCTCCCAGACTGTAAGAAGGCCCCAGTAATTCATGTCCTTTATTAGTCCATGCCAGGGGAAAGAGGGGTTTGAGTTGCTTGTGTGACACCCGAGTTCTGCTGCACAACAAACACACTCGAGAGGCTTTGTCGTATATAACCCACTTGAAGCGAGAGCATTCAGGTAAGGAAATGAAGGGCTGCAGGGCTCAGCTGTGCAAGAGGAAAATAATTAGGGCATGTTTATCTCGTGCTCAAGCCTGCAGAGGTGAAAAGCAAGGGATGGGAAGGCTGCTTCAGAGGGAGCTGGGAGTGGGGAGGGCAAGACAGAAAGGACCTGACAAGGGAGTGAATTAAACTTCTCCAAAAGACTCGGATCATCAGGATAAATCCCCCCTCCCTCCCTGTTTCTGCTCTAATGGAGGATGAGCTCTGCCTTGCTGGCTTTTCTCTTCAAGGTCTCAGGACCTGTTGTTTTCAAAAGGTTTCAGCCCTCGAGCTACAGAGGGAAGAGAACACTCTTTAAAAGATGCCAGGTGAAGAACATCTAGATTTCTAGGGGTTTCAGGTTTGCTAGTATAAAAGGGAAAAAATAGATTCCAAATGTGAACTAAACCTTTGGATCTTTTTTTTTCCCCCTTCCTTTCTTTTTTTTTTTTTCTTTTTTTTTAACCACAGCTGAGTTCTGACTCAGACAGGACTCCTGCCTCCCTCCCAGCTAAGAAGATGTGAATGCACACTTGGTTAAGCTGAGGTAAAGCAACTCCATGGAGCCAAGGCTTTTTCTGTCCCAGTCCTGTCCCAGTGCTGTCAGGTGATGGAGATGCATCAGAGCAAAGGAGGCTGAGCAGTGGGACATGGAACTAAAGCATTCTGAGCACTGGGACATGGAGCTCTGCCTCTTCTTTCCCCATGTCCTCTCCCCACCAACCCAGGGAGGAGCTGGAGTTTGCAGTTCTTGCTCAAATCAAGAGCTTGGCACATCTTCCTCTGTGCTGTTTGCTCTCAAGCTGCCTCTTCTTTCTGGGCTTCAGACCTGGCTTTCATGATTTGCACAGATCAGAGCAAACACAGCCCCTTGCCAGTCTTGCAGGTCTGGTTCAGTGGCAGAACCCCAGGGAAAATATTTGCAATCCAGGCTGTGCCACCAATCTCCTCAAGGGTCTGTGGTTTCTCTCTTTCTCCTTGCCTCTGCCCCTTAAGGGTTTCACATTCTGCTTGCCCCCAGCTCGTGCTGGTGCAGGTGGCTCCTGTGGCACCACTGGCTCTGCTCTTTGCTGGTCCCTGTGCTGGCAGAGGGGTGCAGGGAGAGGGGCTGGCTCCCCAAAGCAGGATTGCTGCAGGGTGGAAACTGCCCATCACATCTGTGGCTGCTGGAGATTGCTGGGCCAGGGGAAGCTCTGAACCCTGGTGACAAACACCTGCCCAGCCCAGCTGGGTTGTTCAGAGGCAGCCCTGGGTGAAAAGCTGGTGCTGAGACTGCTGTGAGTTTGGAAATGTGGCTCCTCCTATCTTTGGATAACCCTGAGAAGGTGAAGAGGAGGAGGGGATGGGAATTTTAGCTAGATGGATTCTACCCTGCTTCCACAGACTTTTGCTTTGTCTCCTCCCCAGGAAACCCAGATTCCAAGCACAGCTCTGAGGTTCTGCCTCTTCCCTGCTGCCTCCTGGGCAATAAAGGCAGAGCTGGGTGTCTCTTCATTTGCACAGCTCACCTTTTTTTTGGGAGGGGGGGCCAAAAAGATAATCTATTTAATCCTACCATATCCTCCATGAGACACAGCTTCCTACATCAGTTCTGTGCCCCTGAGGGTAAAGAATTATTCAAGGCATCAAGCCTGACCTGGATTTTGTGTGATGTGATCGCATCCAGAGCATGGAAATCCATGCGATCAAATGGCAAATCTCTGAGCCTTGGCAGATATGCCTCCTGCTCTGCAGAAGGATGTTGCCATGGCTACATCTCAGTGTGAGCATCTCTCTCCTTATCCCAACGTCTTTTCTTCTGCCAGGCTCGCTGCCTGTGCTCAAAGCCCACCCTGCCATGGTGGGCACGACAGCAGCACAGGGGCAGTGGGGAGTGGGTCACAAACTCACCCCACGTCTGGATCTGAGGTGGGTGAAATGCTGCCAGTGACTCCTTAAATGGGAAAAAGCAAACACAGCAAGGGCTTGAAACACCTGTCAAAAATGCTGCTTCTGTTTGTGACTTGAGGAGAAAAGCAATGAAAAGCAGGAGGGAGGGGTTGCATGGTGAGCTGGGAAACCTGAGCTCCAGCTCTGCCCTTCCTGGTGCTCCTCTGCCTGCTGCCTGCACCGAAGGGTGACAGTTACCTGCCACCTAAAGGCAGCCCGAGGTTTGGAGATGAAAGCCACTGAAAGTTTGTTTGGGGCTGTGACACTTGTCTGAGAGCTGCTCCTCTGCCACACAGCGATGGCTGTGGGTTTCTGTCACAGAAATACCCCTGGAGGTGTTTACAGGCTGGAAAGCAGGAATGGAGGTGCCAGAGGAATGGGGTGTGTTTGGGGATCTCACTGTGGGGGGCCTGAGTTCCTTGACGGAGCATGAAAATGTTCTACAAGTCCATGGGACCCAGAGCATGGATGGGTTGGAAAGTCCAGGGTGGTTCCTGGCTGGGAACAACAAGAGCCTCCAGTGCTGGACTGGGAGGAGGGTGTGGGGTTCCCACTGCTCTGCTTAAGACAACTGGAAGCAAAACTCAGCATCTCCAAAGGATGTTTGTAGTGCCAAGCTGGTCCCTATTTGGATCTAGCTGGTCCCCATTTGGATCTAGGGCTTGAATTTTTCCAAGCCATCCCTGCTGAACGTGTGTTACCTTGTTAGGGACACTGGTTAGGGATGAGAAATAAGTAGATTTGTTGGCCAAAGGAATCATGAACAGAGGAGAAATCAGTTAATCCTGGTGATGGAGTAGTGATGGCAGTGAGGATGTGATGATGGCAATGAGGGAACAGTGACGGCAGTGACAGTGCAGTGGTGGCAGTGACAGTGCAGTGGTGGCAGTGACAGTGCAGTGGTGGCTTTGAGGATGTGATGATGGCAGTGAGGGGACAGTGGTGGCAGTGAGGATGCAGTGATGGCAGTGGAAGTGCACTGACAGCAGGGACAGCAGTGACAGAGCAGTGATGGCAGTGATGGCAGTGACAGGGCAGTGGTGGCTTTGAGGATGTGATGATGGCAATGAGGGGACAGTGATGGCAGTGAGGGACAGTGATGGCTTTGAGGATGTGATGATGGCAGTGAGGGGACAGTGATGGCAGTGAGGGGACAGTGGTGGTAGTGAGGGGACAGTGGTGGCAGTGAGGGACAGTGATGGCTTTGAGGATGTGATGATGGCAATGAGGGGACAGTGATGGCAGGGACGGTGCAGTGGTGGCAGTGAGGGACAGTGATGGATGGCAATGAGGGGACAGTGATGGCAGTGAGGGGACAGTGATGGATGGCAGTGCTGGTGCAGTGCTGGTGCTGCAGAGCTCCCATCTCCTCTGCCAGCATCTCCTCCACCTCGGTGTGCACAGCCAGTGTTCTAGGGCTGGGGATGGAAGCTCCCTGGCATCAAGGACAAAACAAATCCAGGTGAGCACTCCGGGTGCTTGGGATGAATCTGTTCCCTGCCACTCCCCAGATTTCTGGAGTTTCTCCTGAAGGGAGGTAGAAAGGATGTGTGTTTTCTTCCTCTTCTGGTTTTAATTGTGTATTCTAATGAGAAACTGCAATACAGGCACTTATTAAAGTCTCCTTGTGCTGCCAGAGTTGCTGTGTTTGATAGAAACCCCAGAAAATCCCCTGAACCGCAACGTGGGAATCCAATTCTTTTCAGCTGATGAGACTGTAAACACATTTCCTTGGATTTGCAAGAACCATAGCAGGAGTTTCAATCATATGAATAAAGCAAAAGAATATCTGATATGGAATATTCCTGCTTTGCATATTCAAAACTTGCAGCCTTATTCTTAGGCAGCATCTTTTCAAAGGAATGAGCCATAAAGAGGCGAAGATGCATTGCCCAGGGGATTTAGGCAAAGAGCCTCCAAAATTAGCACTGGGGAGGGGTGGGGATGTTCTCTCCATCAGATTTAAATTATCCAAGTTAGATACCTGGATTTGGAGCCCAGGTGCCACTGCTGGTGGCCAGTGGTGTCTCTGTGTTAGCTCTGCTCCCAGGTCAATGCTCAGTGACCAGAGGGATCTTCAAAATTTGCCTTAAAACAGCCTTGGGTTGGGATGTGCTGTTGGAGGTGACCTTGGGGAAACTCTGCCATTCATCTTGAGTTGAGCTGAGCCCCCAGATTCTGGTATTTTCCATTTCACTCAGAATGGGAGCATTTCCCTCCCAAGCAATCTGGCCTGGTGGCTTCAGCAGAAGAAAGCTCTAAATACAAAAATAATCTGACCCATGGTGTTTGCTATCAAATGAGAAATCCCATAATACCAGACACCTAATGCTTTTTTTTTTCTCTTTGAACCCTAAAAACGATTGGCAGCAGCTGATTCTATAAATGAATCCTATTTTGGTGAGAAAGTTCTTACATTTCTGAGGTAATTTTCCTGTCTCTTGTGTTTATGTTCCTTTACCAGCTGGCCTTACAGAGTCCCTGTGTGGCTGGCTGAAAAATGTGTCTAGTTACACTTCCCTTCTCTGTGCCCTTTGGGGATGCTTTTTTAAAACAAAACAACTCTTTTCCAGACTTTCACCAATTTTCTTGGTCAAAGCACGGCCCAAAAACAAAGTTCTCCTCTCAGCTTCTCAGAACTTTAAGAAAACAAACACCAACTCAGCTTTTAGTTTATCTGAACGCCGAAATCTGCAGCCATTTGACGACAAGTCAAAATATTTCCCTTTTTAGTACCGTGGCAAGTCCTGATGAGAGTTCTGTTTATTCCAGGAGGACAATGAGCAGGGAACAGCGTGAGGAAGTCTGGCTGCTGCTGTGATAACTCCTTTCCAGATGAAGCCTCCCTTCTATCTTGCTCTGGCACTGAAATGCTGACTTCAAGGCCTGTTGGTATCTCTTGCCTTTGGTGTACAAACTCCTTAATGTGCAGGAAATTGTACATATGCAAATCAGGGGGTGATAAGCAGCTGGCTGGCCCCGTGTTGATCCCCTGGCATTTTGGCTTCTCCCCACTTCCACCAGCTCTGCCCGTGCCACTTTTCTGGAATCCGCTCGATCAGAGCATCTTACAAAGCCCTAAATGGGAGATAGTGGCATTTCTGATCTCATTTTCCACTATTTCAGCTGTGCCATAATCTATTTACCACACAATTTGTGTCACTTTGATAAGCGGCTGCTTCAAGACTGCATTTATTAAAATCAAGAGCAGGGAGAGCTTTCAAGTCTCTCAAGTGTTGTAATAAATGTTTGAAATTAGTCATTACAGTGTTTGCCATGGTTCATATCATAGACTCTATCTAAATGACAAATGATCACAACCTGGACATGCACTTTTATTTTTTGTGGTGGTGGTGGTGGTGCATTTGCAGAGGGATGGAGATAAGGTTGGGATAACCCAACCCAAAACTTCTTAAGCTGGAGCAGGAATGGGAAGGCAGGAGTGGAGAAGAGGGAAAGTTTCACTGGGAAGCCTTATCAGAGTCTCAGGGCAATGGCTTTGAGCAGAGAAGTGCTGGCTCAGCTCTGACTTTCCTGGCTAAAAATGAAATAAATCTGAAAAACAGCCAAAAGCCCCAAGAAGAGGCTGTGTAGTTTTTGCAGTGCAGAGCAATTGGCTGGTACCTTGTCTGGATTATGCAAAGTTCAGCTCTTCCCCCCTCAAACAGCTCCAGGATGGAATTTCACCTTGTTGCCCTGTTACAGGCAGCTTCTTATGTGCTTGCCTGGCCATGGGATGTGCTGTGGTCATTTAAAAATTAAAAAAAAACAACAAAAACCCCTCAAAAATCAAATTAAACCCCTCTTTTCTAAGTACAGTTCAATGTGTGTGCATGTATATATTCACACATATATAGGCACACACATATTAAACACATAAGGCACAGAAAAGAGACAATTATTAAGACAAATATTCTGTCTCAATTCATTTTGTTCTTCATTTTCCCATCAGGAATGTAATAGCTAAATTTATAGTGTTGAGCCTGGGCAATAAATTCCATTATTTTCAGTGACTATATCAATTACATCCCTTGAAAGGGACCCCAAGGCAAGGGGAGAAAATTGGAGACAAAAATCTTCAGAAGGGAGGAGGCAGAGGGGAGATTCATCCCCTCCCCTGTTTTATCCTAACTCATTACCCACACCAGCACCTTGGCCCTACATAAAAGTCTGCTGAGCTCCCTGGTGCTCCAGCTGGCACCAAGACAGTGAACTCTGGTGACAAGTGTGTCACTGAGGAAATAATTGCAGTGCCACACACACAGGTGCTGACTCAAAAGGAGAGCAGGAAATGGTCTTGTCTGAATATAAATGGTATTTATTTTAGAGAAATTCGATTGTCAGGGAAGAAAACAAAGCTTTTTTTTTTTTTTAAAGGAACTGAGCAAACTACTCATCTCCTGTCCTTGAGCTGAAAATGATTTTTTTTTTTTTTTAAAAAAAGGCTTCTTGCACTGGGACAGGCTTAGAAAAGGGAGAGCAGAGTTTCAAAGAGCACAGTGCTGAGATGAGAAGTTTCTTTGGGAACTTTTAAAAGAGTTTTTACTATTTCCCTTTCTCTCTTTTTGCAAGTGCTTGAGCTGGTTTGGGTTTTTTTTTCAGTGGGATTGGTTTTATTTTCAGTGCCTCTCACCACACCACAGAGCTGTGAAAGGCAGAGCAGATACTGAGGGAGCACTAAAGCAGGAGCTTTCCTTGCTAGCACCAGGAAAGGGAGCCTGTGCCAGGTGCTGAAGAGCTGGGTGCTGCTGCAGACCCAGCATGGTTTAAAACTTTGTCCCAGATGTGAGCCAAGCTCAAACTTCTCCATGTTCCAGAAAAAAATCTAGGTAATATTTCCAGGTGGCAGAGGCTGCTGGGCTCCCCTCTCACTCAGAGCAGAGAGGTGCAGGTCCAGCTGTGTATTTCTCTCAGGCCCTTTCTCCCTGGAGCTGCACTATCTCCATGTCCATCTAATGGCACTCAGCATTGCTCCTTTACTCCTCATCACAAGGTTTACACCCTCAGTACATTTATTAGCAGTTTCTTCTGTCATTTAAATGGCTGCATCACTTTAAAGTGCTTTAATCTCCCTCCCTCCTTCACAGACTGTGCCCCTTCTAGAGACTTTCCTGGACAGAAGGGATGAGAGTTGCCAGAGGCACCTTTCTCTGCTAGAAATGCTAAATGATGTCTCCAGGCATCATATTGGTCTTTGCAAGTGGTGAAGCCCCCAGTTAGAAGCAGAAATTCCTGTTTATCCCCTGCTCATCCACTCTGTGTCTGGTCTTGGCCCTGGGAGATGGGAGAGCCTGGAGGAGGAGGGAGATTGTGTCCCCTGGATACAGGAGGCTCAGAAAGGGCAGCACAATCTTGAAACTTGTGCTCCAGCCCCTTCCTCAGCTCTGTTCTCTCCTCTGGACACCCTCCAGCCCCTCAAAGTCCTTCTTGCTGGGGCCCAAACCAAGCCAGGGTCTGAGGTGTGCCCTCTCCAGCAGGCAGCACAGTGGGACAGGCACTGTCCTGGTCCTGTGGCCACACCACTGCTGGTACAAGGTAAGATGCCACTGGCCTGCTTGGCCACCTCCCTGGGGCACTTTCCCAGCTCTGACCCTGGTCCTGAGCTCTCCTGGTGTGACCTGTGCCCCTCCCAGCTCTCTGCTGCCCCAGGCCCCTCTGCACCTTTATTTTAACTATGCTGTGGTCAAAACATTAAAAAATATTGAATAAGAAGAGTTATTTGGTTTCTCCATCGATGATTTCCTTCCTCCTCGTGCTGTGCCCTTCACTTTATGTTGAGACTTTCACCCATGTCACAGATTCTACTAAATCCTGTCTTCTCAGGCTTAGCTAATGACAAATGCTCTATGGAAATCTGGATGAAACCTGCTGCATCTCATTTGCCTAGAAAATCTTTCAAGGAAAGACAAGCAGGTTGGGGGGGAGTGGTATGTTGTGCTTGTGATAAATAGTGAACTTAATGAAGATTGCTGATGGACAGCACTGTGTACTGGAGCCTTTTGTTTCCCCCAGTAAAAGATGGATGGTGGTGTCCAGTATTTCCTTGGTGTTTCTGCCTTGCAGGATTGTCCACCCTGTCGTTCAGCCCTCTGCTCCTGAGCAGGAGCTGCCAATTTGTGCCAATAACAATTTCCCACCTCCCCCATCCCTCCTTTGAGGGAGTTGATCTTGAGATATTTTTTTAATGTATTAGTTTGTAATTAAAGGATACTGTATTAAGAGCATTAAGATAGGACCTGCCTTACCTCCATAAATACCTCTTTTTTCCCCCCTACTTGCTAGGAAGGCTTTAAAAACATCCACTTGGAAATTCATGCAGATGATATTTAGACATGCAGATATGCACTCCTGTTTTGCATGAATGTTTGACCTTGGGCAGAGCTGTTCAATGCAGGATGGATGTGTTGTGGCTGCATTTAATCATCTGAAGCAGAGATGAAGCCTTGAAAAACCACATAGACCCAATTCCCAATTCCCAGCCTCTGGATGGTAATGAACTTCTGAGAAATAGCTAATCAATAAATTGAACAAAAGACTCAGGCAGCTAAACCACTTTGTCAGGGCCTTAATTACAATTGCAGAAATAAATCGGGAGGGGGGTGGTGGTGCCTGGGAGCCTTTGCCAGGCACAGGAGCCCTTTCCTCTGCCGAGGTAACCCTTTGCAAACTGAGCAGCACCTTTGTGCCTTTGTGTGAGTGCTCACAGAGGGGGCTGGGAGGGGCCCACACGACCCAAAAAAGCTGCTGCAGGACAGGCTGGGCTGTCCCTGACCTCTGAGGCTGCTGCAGGGAGATTCTACTCAGCAGGAGGGTTTCTACCTCTCCCTTTCCACAGGGAGCGGATGAGGACGATGCAAAGCATCGGGCCACTCCAAGGCTGTTCCACTTGGGGAGAAAGCTGAAGATTTAGGACCAAATGCAGCCAGCAGGATCAGGAAGGACATCTGAGGACAGGCAGGAGAGATTGGAGCCAGGCCAGGAGCCCCTGTTACCCTCCCACCCCAGCAGTGCCATCCCTGGCCAGCAGCAGGAGCCGGGGCTGTCGGTGAAAGCCTCGGAGGCTCGCTGTTCCTGGCTCAATTACAGCAGCAGGCATCTCCCCTGCATGTCTGCTGGCAGTGTGTGCTGCAAAACAAAGGCAGGTTTCCTTGGGGATCGGCTTCCACACGGGGTTTGCCTCAAGAAAAACTGTGGGATGAGAGCGCGGCCGGGCTGGCGCGAGCGAGCCGAGGGTGGGAGGTGTGCAGGAGGGTGGGAGGTGTGCCAGAGGCTCAGAGGGCACGTGGTGATGAGGGAAAACAAAGATCTTGAGGGGCTTTGGGCTTTTTGAGGGGTAACTTGGTAGTTTGGACACTGTGGGGCTGAATTATTGGTCGGGGATCCAGAGAAGTGGGAATGGCTCAAAGGGGGGTGTCCTTGGGAGTGTTTAAAATTGGACAGA
Organism: Notiomystis cincta; assembly: GCA_013398075.1. Lineage (NCBI taxonomy): Eukaryota > Metazoa > Chordata > Aves > Passeriformes > Notiomystidae > Notiomystis > Notiomystis cincta. The sequence continues at coordinate 76,330 of VZRX01016057.1, read as the reverse complement.
ACAGAATGTTTCGTGGGATGGATTTACACCCTGAGGAAAGTGAGAGGAGATGGATTGTGTCCCATGTGAGCTGCTTTCCAGCCCTGCAGGGGAGTTGGTTGGTGACAGGCTCACTGCGCTCCTCTTCCTCACCCTCCACAGCCCTTGGGCTTGGCAGAAAGGAGCTTTTTTTTTTCCTTAACAAAAATCCCTTGCAAGACAGGCTTTTCTCCAGGGCTTCTCACTGCAGGTGGGTGGCTCCAGCTGCTGGGATCCTCAGGGCTGAGTAGAGCTTGGCCACCTTCTACTGGAGGGCAGCCACCAGCTGCAAGAGCTCAGAGCGTGCTGGGACCACAGCACCCCATTTCTCTGTTACAGGTGCTGGGGATGCCCATCACACAGCATCCCAGAGCCCAGGTGCTGTCCTGGGGGGTCAGTGTCCTGCAGCATCACTGTGATTCCCAGCAGCAGCAGCCTGGGAGCAGCTGTGGATGGCAGCAGTGGTTGTCCCCCCGAGCAGGGTGAGGACAGTCCATCCTCCTGCTGGTAATGGGCCAGCCTGTGCTGAGGAGCCTGACTGTGTGTGAATACTCTTCAAATTGTAAGAGATCTCAGTGGCTGGGAGAAATGTGAATTAATTTTCATCTCAGGGCCCTCCCCTCAAACCTTAACACCAGAGCCTGCGAAAGAACAAACCCCAGGTGACATAAACCCCACGGCAGCCATGGAGCATCTCATGTTGTCAAACCCCAGCATGTTTTAGGGTGTTTCTGGCTCAGGGCCTTGCTGAAGGAGCAGTTAGCACTCCTGCCTCCCTGCCAGCCTGGCTCCTGTTCCCTGCCTTTCCCACGGAGCCGGGGAATGGCTCCGTAATGAGGCAGCAGCCGCTGCTGGTGACACAAAACTGCTGGGAATAAGGATGAGCTGCTCTGCCTTTGTGCCCAGGTTCTTCCTGGAGCAGCAGATAAATCTCCATCTCAGCACAGCAGGAGAGCTCGCAGAGCAGTCCCCAGGACATGAGTGAGTTGCTGCTGTCGGCACTGTGTTTACTGCACAGATAAAATATTTACAGCTCCATCTTTGGCGTGAGACGCGGCTCGTCCAGACCTCGTGAAGGTCACAGGAAAGTCAGTAAAATTTATTGATGGTTTATGGCACTCGTGTGCTGGAAAGCAAGGTTACAGTGTTATCCACCCACACTTGGCAGGCAGGCAGGGCTGCAGGGAGAGGCCAGGGAGAGGAGAGGAGCTCGGTGTACATCGCTGGCTTGGTCCCCCAAACCTGTGTGCCATTTTTAATTAAATTATAAGCTCCAAGTAGCAGAGCATGTGCAGGGCTCCTAACAGGCTGCAGTCCCACATCCCAGCAGCTGAGCAAATGATGTGTTTGCTGTGCTGGTGCTGAGTGCTTTGGAAGGAGCAGGGTTTGTGTTCATGGCTCTGTGTGCACTGGTGTTTGTGCAGGGGAGTCTGGTGGAAAGAGTGGTTGAACCATGTCTGCCTCTCACTTCTTGCTAATCCTGATTTCTGAATTAAGATTGCAATGTACTGCACGTGGTAGGAATAATCAGAATGAAGGTGGCTTCTGTCCCAGGGAGCTGGGAGCCCTCTGGACACACAGGGACCTCTCCCAGCAGAGCTGAGGGCAGCTGGGAGAGCCTTGAGCTCTCTGGTGTCTGGGCAGCCTGCAGTGGGCAGGGAGGGCTGTGCTCAGCCCCCTCTGGAACACCTTCTTTCCAGGCATCTTCCTTCCCCCTGGGCTGGTCCTGCACCCCAGGAATTCTGTATGTCATTCTCCTCTTGCCCTGCAAGGCTGTGAGCAGATGGATGGGCATTTGTGCCCCTCTCTGCTTGGACCTGTGGGCTCTGAGGCACTGGGGCAGCCTCTGGAAGCCTCTGGAAGTTTCAGGTGTTTTCCAGGAGCTCCTGCAAATGTCTTGGCAGAGCAGCCAGGATGTAATGCCCGTGTTGGAGGGCACAGCCCAGCCCACAGAGAACCTGTTCCGTGTCTGCCTGCAGTGCCAAGGCTGGATTTGCTGTGCACTCCTTCCATTTCCATTTGGCACCTCCTGTCCCTCCCCCTCGTGTGCTTTTCCTCCCAAATAAATGGGGGAAGCCACCTGTGGGAGAGGACACCCTCTCTCTCCTGGGACAGAGCAGCTCCTGGCTTTGTTGTTCCACTGAATGATTTGTGTTTCAAGGAACCACGATAAAAATGAGGTGTTTGGGGCTCTTGGTGCCTCTTTCCATCAGGTTCTGGGGCAAGAACAAGCTCAGAGGTGGCTCAGGCAGAGCAGGTGCTGGCCAGGCTAATTTGGGGTCAGGGCAGAGCAGCTACAGAAACAACACCCACAGAAACCTGATTTTTCCAAGCCAAACACAGCAGGCTCTGGGCCTCTCTCCTTTGAGGGCTATGAAGTGTTTATTTCTGAGCCACAGCTTTTCATTTAACGAGGAAGGCTGGAAGTCAGATCAATGAGAAACGCGGGAAGAAGCTGGGAATGAAGTGCTGCCTGTTCCTATCAGCTCCTGGGCCTGTTTATAACCTGATAATAGAAAGGATTCTCTGTGATCTTATTGCTGAGAAGGTTTGAGTCTGAGCATGCCACAAAATCCCCAGCCAGCCTGGTGGCTGATGACACCCCATGGACCCCAGTGTGGGAAGTTAAAACTGGCCAGGAGTTCCCACTGGGATGTGGGCATATCCCTGCAGATTCCCTCTCTCCTTCCCTGACCTCAGCCCAGAGAATGATCTGCTGGAAACTGAAGGCTTCTGTCTGATCTGCTGCTGGGGAAAGGAAATCTTGAGAACATTTGACAAAGAACGCAGAGTTGAAATTAAATATCGTAATGATATAAAACAGTAAGCAGATCTGCTTGACAGCCTTGACAGCTATTTGTTATAGAAAACAGCGTTTATGATGTCAGTCCTATAAGGGAATGTGTTTGAATTAAAATAATTACAGCAGATAGTACAACAAAGACTCCCTGTAGTCAATCATCCTTCACAAATACGCTGTACAAAACCTTCCCAAATGAGTGAAGGGAACGTGGGGACTGCAGCCTGGCAAATAAATACCAATAAGAAGCTGCACTACCAAGTCAAGAGGCTGCCTTCAGTCATCAAATTTTCCTTCTCTTTTCAACCCTAAGGGAGACAAATGAGGATTTTTTAAAATTATTACTATTATTATTATTATTTTATATATTTGCCCTTTCAGCTTCCACCTACTTCCAGATAGGGAATTGAAAATCTTTCTGGAAGAGATGTAGAGACTCTTTCAGTTTTTGGGATGTTTCTTGTGTTCCTCCTCTCTGTGTGTCCTCTGCCATTGCACAGTTTCAGCTTTTTAAGGAGATCTCATTGATGAGTTTTCTGCTAAAAAAAAAAATCTACAAAATGCCTTTCCTTAGTACCTGCACACTGCATGCAGCAGTGTCTTGTGGGCAGAGCTGGTCAGAACAAGAAAAAATTAAAATTGTCTAACAGTTCCCAATTTGGAGTATAAAATCTTGGCCTGCAGTTGTACAGCCTGTACTTCAGCTCTTTCCAGATGTGTGTTTCCTTTAGTTGGGACAAAACAGTTCAATTACCTTTCAGGAGACTTGGGGAGGGTGGAAAACTTTGCTCTACACATTGAGGGGGGAAAAAAGAAAGCAAGAAAACAAAGAAAACAAGAAAAGGCAGAGTTCTGTGGTGTCCAGTGTCTCTGAAAATCTCCTGTCTGCCTACAACACGCAGCAGAACCCCAGGCAGGGGTGGTCCTGCTGCTCAGGGTGCAACTCTGATTCTCCACCGAGGCAACCACTTGTAATTGCAGCCTTTTATAGCTTTGAAACAACACATTTTGCAATCTTCACAGAGAAACATTAGCACTGAACACCTGAAATCAGTGGAGATTTTGTCCTTGCCAAACATGCTCGAGCTTTGTGTCTTGTTTTTAACTGAGTTTTGGGATGCTCTGAGTACCTATGGACAAATATGTCCCCCTAAAATTGATGCATCAGGAGCTCTTTTGCTGAGGAGTTGAGTTTAGTTTTGTTCAAACCGCCAAATTTTTACCCTTCCAACTCTTGGGTTACATCACATGTAAATTGCTTAGAAATTTGTGTAAAATGAGGCAGCAGAGGTGCTTTTTTTCCCTGGGAATTCCGAGCACTTTGCAGGTTTGCAACAGCGGCACTTTTTTGCCAGCTCCTACATAAAAGCAATTACTGGCATTCCTTCCTCTCCTTTCCTTTGTTCACTCCTGGCCAGCCCTTCCCAGCTCTGATCTGAGCTCTGGGCTGCCCAGCTGGTGTTTTCACAGGTGTGTAGAGCCCGAGTGCAGAGTCCAAGGGAACAACCCAGAAGAGAACAAACCCTCGGTGAAAGAGCAGAGATAACATTGCATTGTTTTCCTCCTGCATTCCTTGCCCTTCCCATTCTTCCCAAGAAAGGCTGTCCCTACCTCTCTTGCCTCTGCATGCCTCCTGCCAAATATTCTCTTTATGGCTTAATCCTGCTCTGGAGGTTTGACAAATGAAAAGAGACACCCAGAAAAAAAAAAAATAAATTTCTCTGAGCGCTTTAAAGTGAGAGAGCTTCAAACAGCGGCCTGGTGATCTTCTGGGGCTCCTGAGTGCCATCAGAACCGAGGAGAAGATGTCACATCCTGCCTTTTCCAGCCCAGCAGCAGCAAATGTGTGGAGATCTAAAGGGAGCCCTCTCCTGCTGCCGTGGCTGTGATCTGGACCTGGCAGAGCTCGGCTTTCCCTGGCTGACAGCCCGAGGCAGGAGCAGCCACCCTGGGGTTGTTGCTGTCCTTTCCTTCGCTGAGGCCTCATCTGAGCTCCTCTCAGGCACTTTGGCACAGCTCCAGCTCACTTTGGGCTGTGCTGCACAGGAACGTGGGGTGCAGATTCCCTGTGGCAGGGCGGAGTCCCAGAGGCACAGGTGAGCCCTTCCCTGTGCCAGGGAGGTGACAAAGGGACAGTCTCTCCTGCTAAAGGCGAGTGTTGTGCCCTGCAGAGGAACTCCTGAGCCTTGGCATGCCTGGGCAGGGACAGAGGATCATTCCTGGCTGAGAGCAAGCCTGGAAAAGCTGTTCTGGAGGTCCTGCAGCCACCTGAGCCTGGAGGTGCTGGTGCCAGCAGAGTGCTCCTGGCCTGTCTGCTCCGCCAGCTGCAGAGGACATTCCCATGGCAGGGGTTGCATCAGGATCATCTAAGCCACCAAGGAACTCCTACAGTGTGAATTTATATTGTTCTTCTTCCCTCTGCAGATCCTGGGGCAGCATTTTCCAAAATGTATATGCCAGGGGCTGAGGTGTTTTGTTAACCAAGAGGAGAGAACCTCTTGGTTCTGTCAGCCCAGAACTGGCACAGGTGACACCTGCAAGGAGGAGCTTCCTCTACTCCCCTGGAAGCTGGGAAGGTTGGCAATCTCCCATCTCAGCTCTGCAAAAGCCAGCAGAGAGCTCCACAAGCAGCAAAGATGTCCTGCCTGGCTTTGCAATTCTTGGCTTCACATCATTCCAGTGAAACCCTCGATGCTATTTGAACACTGGATGGGTTGAGATTTTTTCTTCTTCTTTTTTTTTTTGGTGCATAGTTTAATTACAGTGAGGCTGTGCACTGACTCTCCATTAATAATACAGTAAATTTCAGCAGCAGATTAAATTTCTCTAAAGTAGTAAATTGCAGGGGAAAGTGGAGGAAAGTCATGGTCGAGGAAAATAAGTACATTATAGGTCCTTTATTAGATAGAAGCCCATGGCATCAGGCAGACGGGTTCTTACAAACACACACATATGAGAAAAACAGGGACTGCATCAATCAGCTTATCAAAATCACTTAAAAGAAATGGGCTTCTGCTGAATGTGTGGAGTGCAATAAAACATCAGTGTAACGCTGGACGTATATTAACCAGCACAGAGAGATTATGACATGTCCATTACTGAGCTTCCTCTTCCTGCTGGCTGCAGAGAGGGCCAGATTCCTCCATAATGTGTTCCCCAACCTCTGCCTCCCCTCCCAAATTTATTTTATTACCCTTGTTATGGGCAGGCACACTATAAAATGACATTAGAGGCAGAACAGCCACATGAGAGATGCTGACTCTGCCCCGAACATCAAATGTACTTCATAAGGGCTATGTAAATACTTGGCTAATCTGGTGCCATCTGAGAGCACAGGAGAAATGAAAAGTGGGTGAAAACCCTATGCAAGCACTTCTCATCCCCTGCTGGTCCCTTCCCAGCACCCCTGGGCTCCCCAGGGCCATCCTGCCCTGCTCTGGGGTTTGGGGCAGCCTTGGGTTGGCCAACAGCTGGTACCTGGGCAAGGTTTAATGGAGATGATAGCAACCCCTAGGGCATGGGCAGGTGAAGGCTTCAAGTGCATTAAAACTTCAGTTAATGTTGATATTCAGTGGGATGTGTGTGCACAGAGCTGGGGGGGGAGGGAGGAGCCCAGGGATGGGGGGAGCAACTCAGGCTCTGAGCCCTCTCTCATCAAACTCATTTTATGTGGAGGTGCCAGTGTTTCATGGATAAATAATCCAGATTATAAACCACCACTTAGTATCTTTAGCCATTTATGCAGGTATTGAAAGGGAGAACTTGGTCAGCTATGGCCAAAGGGGCTGTGCTAGCAGGGACACAGGGACACAGCTCCAGGGGCCTTGGGACAGGCAGGAAAATGTGTGCTGGATACATGAGCTACCAGAGGGGGTCTGTGTGTCTCTGTGTGTGTATATACATATATATACAGCACCAAAAAAACATTTTAAAACCACATTTTGGCCCCAGCGACTGCGCTTAAAATCAAACGAGAGATGAAGGAATTTTTCAACCCAAATCATAAGAGACCCTGGGGGGGGACACAGGATTATGGACACTTATAACTAATGCAAAATAAACAAGGCAAAATTATATGTAATTACTCCTAAAGTCGTTTGCTTGTTTCAGTAATTGACCTGTGCATTCTTTAATCTTTAATGCTCCTTTAAAATTCAGCCTCAGGGACTCATAACATTTATTGACGTTTGTCATGGTTAAGGCTCTGGAGGAACTGGGCTTTATTAGAAGTCTTCAAAGAAATATCAATTTAGGGATAAGCAGCATTAATATTTTGTACACAACATCATCTGCTTAGAAAGCTTTACTAGATTTCTTCATGTCTTAGAAAAAGATGGCCCAAAAGGGCAGTGCTGGGAGTGCCTTAATAAAGAACCTGCTGCTACTTTAGTGGATTTTATTAATAAAAATATGGGGCTGTGTTTTAATAAAATTAAAAAGGTTGATGCAGGAGATACTGGTGTGCCTGTTCATGGTGGCAAGAGGGTTTTGTCCCATGCTGGGTGGAGAGAGCCTGAGTGCAGCTGGAGGAGCAATTCTCTGTGTGACCTTGTCTTGTGTCACTTGAATTTTCCTTCCACAGAAGCCCTGTCCCCCTTTCCCTGTCACAGGGGGTGAAGTTCACAAACCAGCTTTAAATTATGGATCCCCCAGTTCAGAAGTTCTGCACATTTCTGAGAGTCCACAGGGCTGGTGGGAAATTCTTGTTGTTGTTTCCTACTCAAATTTTGGTGAATATTGTGCAAAAAAACCCCAACCAAACTGGGGAGCACCGGTGACGAGCAGCCTGACTGAAACTTGTTCTTTCTGCCTTTTGGGAGAGTGAAATTCCTTGAATATTTCTCTTATTTTAACATTTCTCCAATGGAGAGTGTTGCAAATAGCTCAGGAAGTTTGTGCCACTGCTCCTTTCACGGGTTCTGCTCTTTCCCAGACACTGCAGCTCTGCTTTGTCAGGTCATGGCTTAGGAGCAGCAGGCAACTCATAGAATCCCAGAATGGCTTGTGTTGGAAAGGACCTTTAGGATTATCTCATTCCACACCTTCCACCATCCCAGATTGCTCCAAGCCCTGTCCAGCCTGGCCTTGGACACTTCCAGGGATCCAGGGGCAGCCACAGCTTCTCTGGGCCCCCTTTTTCTCCCCAATATTCAATTTAACCCTGTTCTCTGTCAGTTTGAAGCCATTCCCCCTGGTGAGTTTGCTCAGTTCTCAGCAGCAGCTGACATTTGTGCTTCCCTGAGTGGACAAGGGGCACATGGGATGCTCTCCAAGCAGCCCCTGGACTTTTCCCCTGGGAGCAGACCCTGCCTCCTGCCCAGGGCTCCTTGGCTGCTCCTCCAAGGGCTAAATTCAGATGCCAGAAGTGGGGGATGCTCCAGTGCCCCACCTTCCTGAGGTTTCCTCACTGGATTCTTACTAAAAATGGTTGTTTTGCCATCCAACTCAACTGTTGGGTTGAGTTTCCTCCAGCTTTGGCACAAAAAGCCATTTTTTCCCTTTCCTTCCTGGTCTCAGTCATGACACCCACAATAATCCAAGCTTCTTGGTGATTTTCCTTCTCTCCCTCTGTCCTTGGATTCCTTATCTCTATTAAACCAGTGAAATGGTCCTGGGGCCACCTGGAAACCCCTCTGACACTGAAAATGGGGCTCAGCAAAGGCGATTTCCAAGGAATTTGTCCTGTTTTTCTTTGAAGCAAAAAGAATCCAAGTGTTTTGTTAAAGAAATGAGAGCTTTGACAATTGGTATATCCATGGTGCTGTTGGAGTAAGGGACTCGTGTTTAGATAGGGGCCAGATTGGGAACCCATGTGGCTGAGTAGTCATTTTCAGAAATATTTGGGTTGCTGCCAGCAAGGCTCCTCGTGGGTGTAAGGTTTGGGGACATCAGCAGCATTCTTAAGGAGCTTCAATTCGGCCTCTCTGGAGCCATCCCCGCCTCTCCACCTGGTGTGACAGCAGATAAGCTGCCATCAGGTGATGTTTTTGAAGCAGGGATTCTTTTTGTCTTTAAGGGAGACAGCTTCCCCCACCCTCACCGTGCTGAGCTGCGCCAGAGCAAGGCTTCCAGCAGAGTGGCAGAGTTGAGCTGCCTCTCGCATTAAACACCAGAGATTTCATTAAATGGCAGAGGAGGGAGCTTGTGTAGAGGGGAGGCTCACCCCAGAGACATTACAGATTGTCTCATGCTATTTAAGTGGGCTAAAATTAGAGGGAAAGAATCTGCGGCTAATTGGACTTGTGCATTAATCATAGTCTGCTGCTGGAGTACTTCACCCATTAGAATGTGTTAATTTGGTAATTACAAGGTGAGGGGGAGGTCTCTCTTTGTAATCCAAAGCCCTTCTTCATGCTTATTGCACATAACAGAAACAGGTACAGTGAGGGGTTGGAGGATTCCGGTGTGGGGGGTGAGCTCCCTATTACCACCTCCTACCCCACCTGAGAGCACACACAGGCTCCCCAGCTCCAGACACCTCTAATTAAACTGGGTTAGATATTGGGAGCAGAAGGTCCTTCATTCCAGTTAACAGGTAATTAATTGTATCTCAGTTTCCACTGTAATTCCCACCCCACCCCACACCTTGTTATAAGAAATAATGTAAATATTCAGTGGCCTCCTGTGTTTGGGAGGGAGGGGTTTCTCCTTGCTCCTCTTGAGGTTCCTCTGAAGGGTTTGGGGAGTTTGAGGTGGGCCTGGGAGAGCTGCCCCTGTCCCTGTGCCCATTGCAGAAGACATTGGTCCTGCAGCTCAGAGGAAATAGGTTGTTTCCTTTCCTATATCCCACAGATATCAGGGGGAAGATTTTACAGTGATGGCAGTGAGGCCCTGGAAAAGATTGTCCAGAGAAGCTGTGGCTGCCCCATCCCTGGAAATGCCCAAGGTCAGGTTGGAGGGCTCTGAGCAGCCTGGGATGGTGGAAGGTGTCCCTGCCCAAGGAAAGGGGGTGGACTCAGGTGACCTTTAAAAATCCTTCCCAACCCAAACCACTGTGTGATTCTGTGCCTCCAAGCCATTCATGGATTTACCTTGCTCTTAAGGGCTGCCTTGCCTCCCTCCTGGCAGGTTTTGCTACATTCTGAGGTGCTTCATGAGTCAGGGCAGATGGGAAAATAGAGAAGAGAATTAACAAGACGGGGAACAGGCAGAAAACTCAGGCAGGGAAATGTAAGAGACTAAACACTGAGACAGCTAGTGCAAAATATGGATTTTCTGAGGGATGTAAAACACTAATGAGTAAAAACACTGAGATGTATGTGCTCTAATGAGAAGCAAATCAGACTGGAGCTTGCAAAGCAACACTGCCTCCAGTGCCTTTATTCTGGCAGGAGCTCCTTTCCCAGCTCTGCCCTTAGAGATGCTCGTAGAGGATGTCAGGAAAATTAATCCACAAACACCACAGGTTTATGTCCAAAAAGGAGACAGAGGAGTCCTGTAACTTTATTTGAATAGAGGGAGAGGCCATGGGGCATTTCCCCTGGAGTCTCTCAAATTTTTGGAGGACACAGCCTCCTTTTTATCCCAATTTCCTGGCCACGTGTCCCTCTCTCTCTGGTACTTGAGAGGTACAGACTTCTCAGAACGCCTGATACCTAAAACCCCCTTTCTAATACATATTCCAAATACACACTTTTAATTTTTTCTTTGTCTATTCCTTATGTTAACCAGTGGAATTCCTATGGAATCTTTCCCATCGTTTCTTTTATCTCTCAGTGCTGATTTTATCTACCAGCACAGCTGCTTTGCAAAGACAAGTCACTCATTCCTTTCAAGGAGAAGCCCCTTAAGTGAGGTCCCATTTTTCCCTCTCCCTGTCTATTTGATGGCTTACAAGGGGACAGCAGCATTTTGGGGGGGTGATTTCCACTGCACCTCGAAGCCGTGCAGGGCAGTGTTTGCTGGAGGGGGCCGACAGAGCCCTGCACGAACCGTTCGCAGCCCATTTCCCAGCCTGTTTCCCCGCGATTGCAGCCTCTCTGAGCGGCTCGGCCGTGATGGATTTGCGGGCAGCGCCCCGGTGCAGGCGGCGCTCACAAACAGCGACCTGCGGTAGTGACCTCCACAAACCACATCATTTTCCACTTGGGCACCTCCAGATTGGTTCTCCGGATCTGCAGAACCGGGAGGCCAGTTCTGACTCCAGCGCAATAATTTGCTGGCTCATTAGCACTAACTCCTTAAAGGGGCACCTTTAATGTTACTGAGCCTAAAAATGTGACCTATTTCCCCCTCCTCTGTTACAGCTCCTTGCAAATTCCCCACCGTTAATCTGTGTATTCTCATCCTTCTACAGCCCCTGAAAGAGCAGAAGTCTTGTGAGCAAAAGAAAAATCCAGCCCTAAAATGGGTCCAAATGCTGTGTCACAGCCAAATAGAAACCTTTCAGAATATATTTCATTTGCTAATGACGGAACTGGTGGTAGAGGGACACAAAGGGGAGCTCAGCCTTCTTCTGAGGTCTGCCTGCTCTCTGGTGTCACAGTTTGGGACCACTGAAGAACACCTTTGCAGTAAAATACTTCACAATAAACCAACAGCAGGTACCAAGGACAGGAAGTGTGTTTATACAGCAGATTTTAATTTTATTAAACATGTAGACAGTTGCAATAAACTATAAGAAAAGCAATTGTGGTCGAAACAGCCCAGTTTTTATTCAAAATTATTTGCATTTTCTGGAAGATGGAAGGGTGAGAAGGATCCTTTTTAGTCCTATAAACTGTGCATGTGTGCTGCACTCCGTACCTATTGGAATAAAGTGATTACCACCCTCATTAAGTGGATAAAGACCATTCACTGCCTTCTATTTCGGGGACACTAAAGTGAGCTCAGCCCAGTGGATGCTGAAGGGGTAATTTTGTTGGAACAGATCCATAATGCACAGTGACTAGGTGTGAAAGGCACTTCTCCTGTGCAAGTCACTTTGCACATCCAGGCTGAGCTTCTGGCCTTAATTAGCAGCACCCTCAGCCACGCCAGGAGCTGGTGCTCACCTGTGATAATCGAGTGCTTTGAACTGCGTGATGACAGCACCATTTAGGTTGGAAAAGACCTTTAAGACCACGAGTCAAACCACTGACCCAGCGCTGCCAAAGCCACCGATAAACCACATCCCTAAGAGCCACATTTACAGGGTTTTTAAATCACGGTCACTCCACCTCTCCCCTGGGCAGCCTGGTGCTCGACAGGGCTTTGGTGAAGAAATCTTTCCTCATGTCCAACCTAAACCTCCCCCAATGCAACTTTCCCCTTGCTCTGTTACCTGGGAGAAGGGCCTGGCCACAGCCTCCTGTCAGGTGGTTGTAGAGAGCAATAAAGTCTCTGCTCAGCCTCCTTTTCTCCCCTGAGGTCCCCCAGTTAACATCCAACACTTCACCTTAGTCTGGCTGAAGCTTTGACTTCATTTCTCACCAGAAATGGAGCTGTTTCCAGAAATAACTCCCATTCACTTCTTCAGTGAAGAAGCTTCTTTTTTTCTTTT
>VZRX01016057.1:50557-64001 GCA_013398075.1 Notiomystis cincta | reverse complement strand
TTTTTTTTTTTTTAATTGAGCTCCTCAGAATTATTCAATTCTGAGAAATTTGTTCCAAAATTGAAAACGAAATTTTGGAATTCTGAATATTCAATTTGTCTTCCTTATGCTTTTATTATCCATCTCCCATATCTCCATGCTTTATTTCATGACATCAAACTGGCAGATGTCTGTTACAGGAGGTGTAATTCTTTGCAGAAGACAAAAAGTTGTTTTGATCAGCATTTAGTGATGCCATTACCTCAAAAACCAGCATCATTTCACCTACTACTCACCTGCTATTTTGGTAGGTTCACACACAACAGACAAACTGATGCATAATTATCATAAATACGAGATTTAATGTGTTTCATTGACATTTTGGGCTGTTCTTGAACAGAAGGCTTTCCAAAATGCCATCTTTTCATGGGGAAATAAATCAGCAATAATTTTCAGTGACTTCTCAGAGCTGCAGGGGACTGCTCAGAGCTGCAGGTGACCACCCAGAGCTGCAGGTGACCCCTCAGAGGTTCAGGTGACCCCTCAGAGATGCAGGTGACCCTTCAGCCCCTCTCACTCCCCTTCCCATGGGCAAACACCTCTGAAAGGCACCGTGCCCAGGGGCTCTGCATCTCCACACTGCCCCACCCAGCCACCTGATCCCTTGCTGGTGGGCAGTTTGCTGTGGATTTAGGGACAATCCACACACCACAGGGGAGAAACCTCCTCTGTAAATGGATTTGTTCATGCAGTTGTAGCTCCAAGGGAAAGGGACTCATTTGGCATTAAGTGGAAACCTCCACTGGGCAGGTGGCAGAGGAGCTGTGCCCTCACCTGAGCTGTGCCCTCACCTGAGCTGTGCCCTCACCTGAGCTGTGCCAGCACCTTCAGCCTCATCAGCCCCTGCAGTTTGCCCAGTGGCCCAAGCCCTCTGCCCAGGGACAGGCAGAGCCTGCCTGGATGAAATGGGGTGGCAGCACTGGGGTGAGGGAGCTGCTCTCATTGCACGGGCATTCACCTGGTCCCTCACACGTTTCAGCAGCAGAGACACTGAATGACACCAGCTCCTCCTGTATTTCCCTCATTCCAAGACATCAGAGCTGCTCTGGGGACTTTTCCTCCCCCAGCAGGCCCTGATATGGGCAAGGGCAAGGCAGTGCAGTGGCCAGGCTGCCCTGCAGGGCACTGCCTGCCCTTGAGAAGCAGCCCTGGAATTGAGCCTGCCCTGCCTGGGATCCCAGAGAGGATGGTGACCAACTGGGGGAGGAAACAAATGACCCTACAGAGCCATGTAGCTCTTCCTGAAGAATATTTGCTGTTTTCATTTAGGTCAAAGATTCAAACAAATGCAATTTATTCCTTTAAATAAATAAATAAATAAAGGAATAAATTCCTTTATTCCCGTTGGTATCAACAACTGTCAGCACAGACATGTAAAGTCAGTGCTTGGCTTGAGCTTACAGCAATAATAAGATTTTGGTTGTGTTGAAAAGACAGTTCACCATGGCACTAAGAAATGACTGCTCAAGGAGGGCTTTGTGTGTTGGGTTTTTTTCCTCCAGTTAAGGTTTTTTAAACTGCCCATTAAAAACATGTTTTGACATGTTTCTCATGCAGCCACACTGCTGAGCTGGTGCCTGGGTGCCTGTGAGCATTGTGGGGTGTGTGTGCTCCTTGGGGTGAGCTGTTGGAGAAATGGCATTGAGGGCCTGTTGTGTTCCCAGCATTTTGTGCAAACTCTTGCTCTGCACAGGGGTCACAGAGTGAAAACCTGCAGGAAGCCACTGCTGGTGCTGTCGTGCTCCTCAGGCATCCAGAAAGCTTTTTCCTGGGAAGGACATTGAAAATTTACTGGTGATGTTGGTTTTTAGCTGCTCAGCACTGGTGGATATTCCCAGAGGGAACAGAGGGATGTGAAATTGGGCTGGATTTGAAATCTGTGATCTGTGTTTGCCTGTGGTTCCCTGTTTAAGCACCCTCAGCTCTTCAGGAGCCAGGAACATGCTGGAGCAGACCTTTGGGGAGTGTGGAGCACAGCCTGCTCTGCCCCACCTGCCTCTCCTCCCACATTCCTGACAGGAAAATGAAGCAGAAGGACTGAATTTGCTGTGGCTGCAGCAGAAGGGAAATGCACCACCGAGCCCTGATTCTCCCTTCTTTCCCTTAATTGTGTCCTTCGAAAGCAGAGTCCTCTAGTGCTAAAAGAAGATGATGGCAAACTGCCTTGTTAACCTATTTTAAGTAAATCTGTATTGAGTTTCCTGCTGTGCCTAAAAGCTGGAAGTCCCAGTAGAGTTTTATATTTTATCCCTGCACTAGCTTTCTCTGGACTTTAATTCCCCACTTCCTTTTTCTTCTACCCCAAAAGAAATGCAAATTTAATTTCACAGGAAATAAGGATATACTTGAATAAGACAAGATTTTTTTTTTGCCAATATCTCTGTGTCTCCCACTGGTTAGGAGCTGAATTTGAGGGATCTAACATTTTGCCTTTCTTAAAACAAATTCTTTGCATACAGCAGCCTCCCACAGACTCCTTTAGCACAGAAAGGCAAAAGAATTTTAGCAGGGAAAATTCTGCCTGGAAGAATAGGACAGCACAGGCCACCTGTATGGTATTAGGAGGAGATGAGCGAAAAGATATTGCTGATCTGTATTAATAATTAATTTAATTTTCTATAGCACTCTTATAAAAGTTCCTCAACAAATTTGCAGAGTGTATAATATATGTATCACTGAATTGTAGCTATTTCTGGAGTACTTCATCTGTTCCACTGCAGACATGGGGATGGTTTTTAATAGTTTAGGTCAGTAAGTCATTATGAAAGCCTCCACTGAAATAATACTCTTGAAATAATAATATTGGATTTGGGCTATATTGTTAAAGGGTTTTTTTTTCTTTTCTCCTTCATTATGAGTTCCTGCTTTCTTTCTGTTGTGATATGACATTTGGGTTGCAGTGATAGCCACTGGACCTTTGGGGAACACTGAGAGCATATTTAACTTTCTCCAAAGGGGATTTAACATGAGAATATAAAGAATGAGACACAGCCATGGTCTGCTAAAAAGTGTTCCAGCCCATGTGTCCTTACCAAATAAAACCTGCAGAGAGATCCTGACTGGGGATTTTTGTTGCTCATCACAGTGGCCCAGACACTGGCAAGGTACTTTGGGAAGAAATCTTGCTGTTTGTTGGTCTCACTTGTAACTTTTACCTCAAATACCTGACTTGGAAGCTCCTCACCACCACCCTGGCTTACATCCAGGCTGGAAGGATGTTGTCTGCACTTGGGTCTGGCTCTGCTCAGCCAAGCCCAGGCTGCAGCCCAGGCCTATCCTGCCCTTAGGCTCGTGTGGAACTGCTTTGCTAATTCAGGACTGGAATCACCTCCACATCCTCTAAGATGCTTGTTCATATTTTTACCTTCTCACCAAAGCTCCAGCCTGGCTCATTCCAGGGGATCTGGCAAAGCTCTCCACCAGTGGTGTGGCTGGCAGGAAGGACTGGGCAGCGGGGTAGAGCTGGGAAATGGGGTCGAAAATGCAAGAGCAGCAGCCCAGGGTGATGGGAGTGTGGCTAGGCAACAGCGTGGGGAGAGGAGGAATGATCTCTCTTTGTCAGACAGCAGAGCTGTTAGAGGTTATGAGATTCTTTTATTGCACTAATTTGCAGTGCAATGTGCTGACATTCTCTCCCTGTTGCACAGAGAATATATAAATTATGCCTGCAGGACGATTAACTGTTTGTCCAGGCTAATTGTCAGTATTAAATCTTGCTCAGTCACAGTTTTAAAGCTTAATTTAAACTCTCTATCTTTAAGGAATCTGCACTCCCACTCCCCCTCCCACCACGGGGAAAAAAATAATAAAGATTTAATGGTTTAAGTCAGGTCCCTTTGTAAGAGCTAAAGTTATAATTGGGTGTGTGGATCGTGGAAGCATCTGCACACGAAGAGCCTGTGGAGTTTCCCTTTTGCTTTGGCCAATAATGTTCATTTCAAATCCCATTGTCTTTGCTACCCTGTATTAATTTCTGAATTATGTATTATTGTTCTGAGACCCCGGAGCCACAGCTATTCCCCACATCTATTACTGCATAAATCTTTGCTGTGTGCTTAAACCAGCAATGATTCATCCTGAAAGATGGAGAGGAACACCAGCGCTAGAGGAAAATCTCTCTCCTGGTGAAATGGGCACAAATGTGATGCTCAGACCTCAGAGGGTGCCTGGGGAGTGAGGGCAGGCAGAGCTGGCTGTGAGGAGCTGCAGCAACAGGCAGGAGAGGGCTGGAGCCCACCAAGTGCTCACACACTGCAGGTTGTGATCTGCTGCTGCTGCAGGGACAGTCCTGGCTGTGCAGGTGATGCCCAGGGGAAACTCCTGCTCTCCTGGCAGAGCCTGTGTGAAGGGCCAGCCCGCTCTCTGGGTGAGGCCCATCCTCGTGGGGCCACAGGAGTTGGAGATCACTGGCCACACTGGCAGAGATTTCCGTTTTCAATGATTTGTGCTGTCTTCTATGGAGATTCTTAATTTAGCCTCCTGTAAAGACAGACAGATGTATGGAGTTGGCCCATCTCCTCCCAGAATTTGTAGCAGCAGTGCTGTGAAGTGTCTGTTTCCCATCTCTGCTTGTCCCTAGGTTTGATTTTCTGCAGCTCTGTGCCAGCAGTGTGGGTTTAGCTGATGGCTGCCCTGTCCCTGTTGGAGCCAAGAGCTGGCAGTCACTGGGCTGTCACTGCCCTCAGCACAATTTAGCTGTGTGTGGTGTGGTTCCAGCAAATGAAAAGGTGGCATCACTCCTTGGTTTTAAATGTACCTGATTGCATTTTTCCTGGCTTTGGTTCAGCTTGACATCACCAGGGTCTGCCACAAGCCTGGTGCTGACCCCACAGCTCAGAGTGGGCAGCACGAGGGTCATGGAATCACAGAATGGGTTGGGTTGGAGTGGACTTTAAAGCTCAGTTCATTTCACCCTCTGCCTTGGGCAGGGACATCTTCCACTAATCCAGGTTGCTCCCAGCCCGATCCAGCCTGGCCTTGGACATTTCCAGGGATGGGCCAGCCACAGCTGCTCTGGGCATCCTGTGCCAGGGCCTCCCCACCCTCAGAGGGAAGAATTCCTTCCCAATATTCCATCTACCTCTGCCTGCTCTAAGTTTGAAGCCATTCCCCCTTGTCACTCCAGGCCCTTGTCCCAAGTGCCTCTCCAGCTCTCCTGGAGCCCCTTTAGGTACTGGAAGGGGCTCTGAGCTCTCCCTGGAGCCTTCTCTTCTCCAGGTGAGCTCCCCAGCTCTCTCAGCCAGGCTCCAGCCCTTGGAGCATCTCTGTGGCCTCCTCTGGACTCTCTCCAGCAGCTCCACATCCTGCACTGGCTGACCTGTCTTGTGCCAGAACTGAGGATCAAGGCTCCAAAAGGATGTCAGGGAGAGTCTATTTCATGTTGTGGTTTCTGTAGGACACAGTGCCATAGGAGAGCTTGGGGGCTTCATGCTCGACTCCTTCTGGGCTTTCCTTGACCTCTTGAAAGACTTTAACAGGACTTTTCTTTCTAGAGAAGTGCAGGAGACACAGTGCTCCCTGTGCTGTTAATGTGTCTGCAGGATTTGTTCTTGTGCCAGGTCAAAGCTGAGCGTGTTCTCAGTGGGTGAGAGGGGTCAAGCTCCTTTTGACCTGGGGCAGGTGGTAATTGAAAAGCAGACAGCTGTGGGTAGAAATGAGCCTGGGGACGTGGTGACATAACCAGCCTGGTCCCTCTGTTCCTGGAAAATGACAGTGGTGACAGCCAGGAGGGAGAGTTGGGAGGCTGATGCCTCGCACAGCTCGTGACCCCAGCACTGCAGGGATGAGAGTGCTGAGCACAGCATCTCTGCTCTCTGCCTGGACAAGGGTCAGGTTTGGGCTATCCCTGCAGGTGTGACCCAGGGGCTTTTGCTGCAGAGCAGGGAAAGGTGAGCAGGTCAGTACCTGCAGGAGAAAGCAGCCACCTGGGAGCTGAGGAGGAAATGGTTCTCACTAATCCTGCTCCCTCTGACATCTCCTAGAGAAACAAAAGGGCTTGTGCTGTTCTGCTCTGTTAGAGCTCCCTTTACCAGTGACAGCTTTCCTCACTTCTCTGAAATCTGCAAAATTAGGGTGAGTGAAAGGTGGGGGCAGGAGGAGAGAGCCAAGTTAGTGTGGAAGGGGATGCCTGGCAGAAGCCCCCAGGCGGGAGAGGAGAATTAGCAGGTGAGAAAGCAGGAAGGTGAGCAGCCAGCTCAATTGTGGGGTGGCACAGGACAACCTGAATCCTTGGCCTAGTCTGCAGAGACAGGGAAAAGTAGGGGAGGATTTCAGAGCTGTGTGCAGGGCAGGGCAGCCAGTCCCTCTGCTCTGCCATTGCCTCAGGACCCTTTGGTGTGAACAGAGAGATGACAGCTCCGTGCCTGGCCCAGGGACTGGGCTGCAGGGTTTGTTGGTTTGGGTGCCTGGGATATTATTATTAATAATAATAATAATTTGTTTAATTTCATCTGTAACAACAGAAGAACAGCCACTCAGGCCCCATTTGCTTCCATGAGACAAAATTCCTGCTTCCAAGTCTGGACACAAGTATCTAGGTGCTCATGGGATTATTTTGGGGAAACCACTTCTTGTGGCTCCAAAGGGGAGGTGAGCATGTTTTGTGTGTGAATTTGAATGGCACCACTGTAAATTTTAGCATTTTTATTAAACCAGCAGAATGGGAAGCCCCACATTGGGAGAGGCTCTGGAGTCACTCTGTAGCACAATTCCATGGCTGCCAAGAGCAGGACCAAGGCTCCTTGCAAGGAGCAGATCTTGACAAGAGATTTCTGCCTAATCCCAGCACCTAGCAGCTGGTTTATGCCTCCCAAAAGATTATTCTTATTTCTGGCTCTTATCCCGGTGCTCATCAAAGCGAATATTCCCACTCTCCATCAGAAACCTCTCATCCCCTTTTTTGTGACTCAAATCTGATGTCAGCCAGGTTTGACTGCTCAGGTGTGAAAACAGGAGATGGGGCAGCAGTGACGGCAGGGCTTGAGGTTTGTCTGAAATCCCTGACTGCCTCGGCAGGACTGGGCAGTGGGAGGGAGGAAATACAGGGAAAGCAATCCCATGCTCCTGCTGCCTTGTTATTTCAGGCAGCTTTTCCACAGTGTCCCTTATTTGTCTTCCCTCTGAAGGGGGAGAGAAGTTCAGGTACAGCTCTGGCTGGAATATATTTGTGAGCAGGCAGTAAAGGGAGTCCTTAAAACAGTGAAAGCAGCATGCAGGGAGAAAATAAAAATAAATACCTCTCCTAGGAGAAGAACAAAAGAGAGGGGCTGAAATACCTGGGATCACAGCCTGTGCTGGGGGAGAGTGAGCAGGGGGAGGGCTGCTGAGCTTAGGCAGGGGAGATGCTGTCTTTAGCATATGCTCTGCATATTTTACTGCCAGAGAAGATGTGGCAATGATTTAATATGCAAAGGTAGATATGGCATTGATATGCATCCACACCGCATAACATGTGCATACATATTTCAGAGGTGCTACAAGAAAGTGCATCGCTGAAGGCAAGCATTTATCAGGCTCACGGTCAAACGTTTGAGACCTTCACAGCCTTAGGAGATCCTGCAGGAGGAGGAAAAATAACACGGCTTGATTATTATTAGTGTTTTAAATACGGAATTGCCGGGATGCCGGGGAGCAGGGGGAGCGGCGAGTGCCTGAGACACGCTGGGGGATGCGCTGAGGAGCAGCCGCGGGTAAACAAAGGCTGCAGCCGCGGCGACGGGCAGAGATCGAGCAGGGGGAGCCCGAAAGAGACAATCACTCACCTGCAGCCCGAGCTTTCCACCCCTCACACTGTGCTCGAGCCCCAGGAAACGAGAGCAGCCTGCCTGCCTGAGAGCTCTGCTCACCCACCGGGGCGGGTGGGGATTTTTTGCCTGTGGGTTTGTTTCATTCTGGCAGCAGAGCTCTGCTGCACAGGACAAGGGAGGTCTGGCACGCAATCAGATGTGCCCCGTGCAGGGGGATGCAGTCCTACAGCCCTCACCTCCCACCCGGGGCTGCCCCTCCGGCTCCCTTGGCTGTTCATGTTTTGGGAACAACAGGCACTGAGGCTGCACCCACAGCCCTCAGAGGCTGCACCGAGCTAAACCCAGGCCAGCAGCTTCCTGCTGAAAGAACCAACTGGGAAACACCTGCTCGTTGAGAGCACATTAACGTCACACTGTGGTGAGCCTCGGGTGCTGTTGTTGTGCCCCCAGCCCGGCAGGGTCCCGGGCTGCAGGAGCAGTCGGCGGGGCAGGATGCAGGATGCTGTGCAGATGAAAGCACAGACAGTTTGTGTTTGTTTTGCTTAGTGACAGCTCTAGATTTTAATGTTTGATCACAGCAGGCAGGGAGGTCCTGCAGGGATTTCAAAAGATACTCTGTCCCCATGCACCGACATGCATTTTCTTTACATTAAGCGAGCGCGTCTCGCCTACCTCGCTGGAAAAAAATAGTTTGGGCTTAATGCAAATTGGGTTCAGTAAGAGCATTTTTGCATTGGGAAGGATCTGCCCTGCTCTGCTGTGTCTCCAGACTCTGTCCACCAGTGCCACAGAGGCACCAGAAGCCCAGTGCCAGGGCAGAGGTGCAGGGCCCTGCAGTCCCCACCGAGGTACACGGGTGACACCCGCCCGCTGCCAGACCGGGCTCCCATCAGGACTGCCTGCTGGCCCAATTTCGGCAGCTTGCAGCTCACTTCAGCACTGGTGTAGCACTCATTTCTCCGGTGTGGCCAGCCCAGGTTTGCACTTGTCCTTTGTGGTGTCCCTCGACTGCAGGAGAAGGAGCAGATGAGCCGGTTGAGCTCTCTGCTGGGTACACCCGGGGTTTGGGAGCAGTGCCGAGGGGGCTGCCCTGACTCTGAGCCCTGGAGTGAGGAGCTGCCCACGCCCCAGGGGATGGGCTCATCCCCTGAACGGCACAAACCAGCCCCAGGATGGGCTCATCCCCTGAACATCAGGAGAAGCTTTTGCAGTTTGGCTCCTGCCAGCTGGGGGCCCGTCCTGCTCTCGACACCTGCAGGTGGTGGCAGTGGTCAGGGACAGCAGGGGCCAGAGCTGGGTGGCCCCTGGGGAGGAGGGCACCGCCGGCAGCGAGGTGTGGAGAGCAGAGAGGGATTCTCCGGCGCTAATGACGGCGGGCAGCACTCCCACCACCGTGGAGGCCACTGCAACTCCATCTCTCCTTAATTATCTGGAATTATAGCGCTGCTCTCGCCCTTTTTATGTTACGGTGGAAGAAATCAGGACATACATTAATTATCTAATCCATATGTAAAGTGTCACATATAATTTTCCCAGAGCAAAAGGTTCTAGCTTTAAGACCCGCATCGTCTCTTAATAACCATGTGCGAGGGAAGAAAATAATATCCAGATATATGATTATTACAGTGGTTGTTGGCCACTGTTGCTCCTCTCTCTGCTTTTGGGGCAGTGTCTCTTACAGAGCCTTACACTGCCAGGGTGACCTTTAAATTGCCCCAGACTGCAGCCTGTGGCCTGGCTGGGCTGCAGGGAATTGAGAGCACAAACCCCACGCTTGTTGTTGTTGCTGTAGAAGTGCAGTCTGAATCAGAAATACCTTTGGTGGTTTGTTGGTTGCTTTCTATTCACATATGGAAGAGAGGGGAAGACCCCACAGCATCCCTTTGACTAAGACACATGGCAGCTGAAGAAGTCGATTAAGAAAATCAGTATTGCATTTATTAGCCTCCATCTATGATGCATGGTGTTATGCTAATATGCATGAATTAATTACTGTTATTAATTCAATTGAATTAATTTGATATAACTGATGTGTGCAGAGAAGATTTGTGGCGAGAGCTGCTTTTAAAAGGTGTCTCAGACAAGGGCTGGGTTGATGTGAGTGGGAGGGGGGACGGGCTCTGCAGCAGCCCCAGCACATCTGTTTGCACCACCTGATGCAGCACAGGAGCCAAGGTACCTTTTTATCCCCCACCTCCTTCCCCTCCCTCCATGGTCTGCTCATGACTTCATCCCCTGCTGCAGTTAGGAGCATCCTAAAGCTGCAGAGATGCCTGCTGGAGGCAGAGAAAGAGTCAAGTTGATCTCTGGGCAACCTGAAAGGAGAGAGGGAAGCAGATGATGCAGGTGAGGCAGGAACCCAGCGTCCAGCCACAAGGAGCAAAAGGCAGGGAAACAGTGAGAAGGGAAGGAGCAGAAAACAACAATTCTTCCCTCTGAGGGTGCTGAGGCCTTGGCATGGCTTGCCCAGAGAAGCTGTGGCTGCCCCATCCCTTCAAGGTTAGGTTGGAACTAGGTGGTCTTCGAGGTCTCTTCCAACCCAAACCACTCTGTGATTCTATGAATTAGCAGTTCAGAACAGGAAAGAATTCCCCTTTCAGGTCCCTCTGAGGGTTTGCTGAGAATTCTCCCCGCCCACTTTTTGCAGGAAAGCAGCAAAAGTCCTCAGCTGCTCCAGAACACCTGCAAGGACGTGAGGCTTGAAGTCTGGCCACAAATATCAGCACAGGAAAACCAGGTCCCAATTGTCAGGCAGGAAAACATCCCAGCCTGCACTCAGAATGCTGCAACATGTAGTTTGTGAGCTGCTGCCAGCCTGTGCAATATTTGCATAAATTATTAGGGGGAAAATTTAGCTCAGCTTGAGAAAGCTGCAGCTCTCAGGCTCCTCCCGAGCAGAAGTGAAACCTGTGGTGTGAATTATTTGTCAGAGATTTGCTCGCCGGTTGTGGCACAGAAGCTGCCTGAGTTGTTGGGGGAAAGGGGCCTCAGTGTTTATCAGAAAATAATAAAAATGATCAGAGAACCAAGCTGCAGATACTGTTTGGATTGTAAAACAGGCAGGGATGGGACCTGGCACGGTGGGGATGTCCCCAGAGTTCAGGGATGGGCTGGGGGTGTGCACAAAGCCTCCCACAGCACCTGCTCTCCACAGTGGTGCTGTAAGCCATGAAACTAATTAATGAAAGGCAAATTAAAAAAAAATCTCACCCCAGCCCTGCACCCCCAGAGCCCAGCACGGCCTCCTCAGGCAGAGCCCAGCATCCTTGAGCTGCTGGGGCTGTGTCATGTCTCTAAAATGACTGTAATTGGTATTCCACGAGACAAACTACAGCACCCACAAAGGCCATCACTCCTCCAGATCATTCAATCATGTTGAAGCCCAAACTTGCAATTGCTCTTAATGGAAATGCAGAGCCTGGGAGTTTTTCCCTTTAGGAAGGGAGAACCTGTAGTTTCCAGTGACCTCTTTTGGGTAGCAGAGTAGCAGCTAATTGCAGCTCATAGAGTTGACAGATGTCCCTGCTTCATGCAGCAAATCGGTCACATCTCCTGATAAATATGGGACTTTGTGCTGTTATATATGAGCCCCACACTTTAGCCATCCTCCTAATTCATTTCAGTTCAGTTTGCCAATAGGTTGGACATATTTTACTGAAATTTTCTTCCCCCCTCGCCCGCTGTCCTGTGTGGAAGTGTTTTTCTGCCATTATTTACAGTATCTTGTTCTCTATTTTAGTCACCCATCAGCTGCTGACAGCCTTTATCAGGTCCTCTGCCCGTGCCTCAGGAGAGGAGGCAGGCTGCTTTCACCCTCAGGGTGACTCCCTCGAGCAGAGAGCTGCTGTCTCCCCCTTCTCTCTGCCCTTACTGGGATTACAGGCTCATCCTGGTCCAGAGCAGCATTTTCCTCACTTTCCAGCCCATTCCTGGTCCCACTGCTGCTCACAAAGCATCCTCTGCTTGTGGTTTGGTGGTCACTGGTGGTCCCTTCCCTCTTGGTGCCTCTGTCACCTTCTGTGCCCTGTGGCTGGATTTGGCCCTGCCTCGCAGGGATGTGAAGTTTTACCTCCCCAGCATCCCCATTTTCCTCCTCCTCACCCTGCAGAGAAGCCTGGGGAAGGGATTGTGTCCACAACAGTAGATCAAAGACTCACAGATGATTTGGGTTGGAAGGGACCTTACAGATCACCTGATTTCACCCCCTTCCACCATCCCAGGCTGCTCCAAGCCCCATCCAACCTGGCCTTGGACACTTCCAGGGATGGGGCAGCCACAGCTTCTCTGGAAAACTTGTGCCAGGGCCTCCCCACCCTCCCAGGGAAAAATTCCTCCCCAATATCCTCCCACCTTCCCTCTGTGGGTGTGAATCCATCACCCCCTGTCCCACCACTGCATGCCCTTGGCAGAAGGGCTCTGCAGGAAAACCTTCTCTCTGTGCTGTGATCTCAGCTCTCCCTGACTCCTTTTCTCCCCCTCCTTGCCCTGCCCACCACACACAGCTTTCCCCTGCCCAGTCCAACCCTGATGACCTGGCTGCAAATGGGATTTGGCACTTTGCTGAGGTTTGTTGGCGTTTGGGTTTTTTTCCTTTCTAAGAAAAAAATTTAAAATGGAAACAAAAGGGTTGGGATGGGGCAAATTGAGATAGGGCAGAGCTCTGCAATTTGCATAAGCAGAATTGTCCCCCAGAGACACTCTCAGCCCTCAGAGGGGGCACTGCTGAGATGCTCTTGTCCCACCTGCTCTTAAAATCCTTCAAAGCAGCAAGTCCCACAGTTCTCCCTCCCCAGCAGCTTCTGGGACTTAGTCAGAGCCACCAGACAGGAAGGGCTTTCCTTTATGTGTATGTGTGTGTGCATGTGAAGATGCATTAATTATACATTTATTAAATGTATTTATTATTCATCCTGAGGTATTAAGGTACTTTATGTTTATTAATTATACAGTTAATATATACAGGTGAAAAGGCACTAAGTATATATATATTTAACATATAGGTGCAAATCTGTACTGTATATATATTTTAATTCCTTTAAGTCCTTCCTGCAAATTAAGCTGATGACTTTGTGATGCCCCTAAGGACATGAGAAACAACTGCCTGCTGGCTTCATTATGGAGCCTGGATTATCCCAGCCCCTCTCAGCCTTTTGCAGACCAAACCCCAGCTTGTTCAGCCTTTCTCTGCAGGTGGGTCATGTTTGTACAGCTCTTATTTGCCCACCCCAGGGATGTCCCTGTCCCTGTGGGGCACTGAGTGGCACCAGGTGTCCCCAGACTGCTGCTCTGTGTTGGTTGCTCCTCCAGGAGGATGACACTTCCTTCAGTGGGGACAGCAGGGACATCACCAGCCTGTGCCAAACCCAGGTATGAATGGGGAGCAAAGCAGCCCCCACAGCCCTGGGCACAGATGATGCTCAAGAGCAGCCAGAGATGCTCTTGGAGCTGCCTCAGTGGTTTCTGTGTGGGTCAGGAGCCATGAGCTCAACCCAGCTCAGCCCATGGCAGAGGCTGGATGCAAAAGAACAAGAAAATTTTTTCCTTTTTTTATTTTTGAAGTGTTTTCATTGATTTGTTTGCTTGCTTATTTGTTTTTGTTGTTTTTTAGCTGGGTTTTTTTTTTTTTTTTTTTTTGTTTTTTCATAAGCAGATTAAGCTGG
>VZRX01016057.1:0-50480 GCA_013398075.1 Notiomystis cincta | reverse complement strand
TTTGTGTGGTTTTTTTTTTTTTTTTTTTTCGTTTTTTGATTAACTGATTTAGCTGGAAAAAGCACAGGGTTTGTTCACATCAGCTGCTCCTCCACTGAAATATTTCGCTCTGGGGGCCAGTTTCTCCCTAATATCCTCCTTCTGGGAGGCTCCAGGAATAATTTTCAACCCTAAAGACTGGTTTCATACCCACAGCCCCCAAGCTCAGCCCCTTGCACACCCAGCAGGGCCAGGTGGGTCCGTGGTGGAATTTTAGCTGTGTCTCCTCCAGAATAACTGCAGCTCCCAAAAGTTCCTTGCAGGAAGCCACATCATGTACCCACTGCTGGCTGCACCTGTCCTTCCTCCTTGCAGAACATCAGGCCAAGGTCTAAACGAGCCCCCTGATACCTCGTGGTAATTAGTGGTGGATTTCACCCTTTTTTCCCATATATTTCTATCCTATTCCTTTGTTCTTCCGCCGTGTGACACGTGGGAGACTTGTAAGACTCCACTCTCTCTCACCTGGATTTGCTCTGCCCTTTCTGGTGGATAGGAGGGATTTGAGTATATTAACTTAATTGGCAAATGGATTGCTCAGACAGCTGTGACAGAGCCTCCTGCCTGCAGTGGCCACCGGGTTAAGCAGCCCCCAGAAGCTTTCTGGCACCTCTCGGGGTGTTTGGGCACCTCCCCACCAGTTCAGGGTCACCCAGCTTTGAACTGGGCTTCAGGGGGAACTGCACTGCAGGCTTGAAGAAAAGGTGCTTTGGGGGAAAATGGGAATAAATGGAAAAACAAGATGTGGAGGAACAAGTCTGAGATGCGTGGGAACGCTCAGTGTGTGCAGCACAGGGGATTTGGTAGGGGTGTCACAGACCTGGCCATCGTGTTCCTGTCACCATTATCAGCCATCCAAAACCAATAAAGTGGTTCCTAAACCTCCCTTATTGCCATTTGGTGCTTGGAAAAATGGAGCTGCAGTGACCTTTCGTAGCCCAGGTCCCTTCAGTTCACCTGAGGCTGTCTGGGCTGGGTGGTGCCAAAGGTGACAGCAAAGATGAAGGTTCCAGTGTTTGGGGATGGACCTGGCACCTTGAGAGGTGATCCTCAGGTGATTATTTTGGTGGCAGTGATCCAGCAAAGTGGCAGTTTTATCCTCTGAAGGCTCTTCCTGGAGCTGCAGCAGCCCTGGGATGTCTGGGGTGTGGGATGTTGCTGGAATTCCACTGGATGCAGAAATAGAGTCTGGCAGGAATTTCAAGGCTGTGATGGAGGCAGAAATGCCTCTTCTCTGATACCTTGCCCATGGAAAAGCTCGAGTGCATGCAGTGGTATTGACATTTCCTGGTAAGGAAGCAGATTTCCAGCAGGCAGCAAGCTGTGACAAGAAAAATAGCTGAATTTGTCCGACAGTATTGATGGCTTCCCAGAGAAACTCTGTCACTCCAAAAATGAACCATCCCCTTCAGTCAAATGTGTCTCTAATGAAAAATATACATCCACAGACTTTCAGCCTGTGTTATTAATGTGACCTTTACTCAACTGTTCCTCCCTCCTTTTGATTTCTGTGAATAAATGTAATTAGGAAGGTTCGTGTTCCTCACACCACCAGCTTCAGGGGAGGCCAAGGAGATGGATCCCAATTAGCTCCCTCTGTAATGCAAAGGCAGTGGCAAGTGGAGGCTCAGCCTGGGTTTTAGAATGCCCTTGAGGAGGTGGGAAGGGCCCTGGAAGGGTGCAAGGAGGCACAGGATGGGTCTGGGAAGCAGCAGAGCTTCGTGGCTCTGAGGAGCTGCAGAGGGAAGGAAAGCATGACTAAGGGTGAAAGCTTTTTCCCAGAAACATTTTCCCTGGAAAGGTTCAAGGCCAGGTTGGACAGGGCTTGCAGCAAGCTGGTCCAATGGAAAGTGTCCCTGCAGGAAGGTTGGAATGAGATGATCCTGAAGTGCTCTTCCTTCTGTGAGTCTGCGAAACAATTTGTTTTCAACACTGCACAGAGAAGTCCTCTGGCTCATGTAAGGTGGAGGGATGGGATTTTTGCATTAGAAACACACAGTTCTGAATTGCCCCAAATGTGCTGTTTGGAACAAACTCCCCCACTGCTGTAAAAGCTTTAGCAGCCTGAAAATGAGTGGCCCAAAGGCAGGATGGAGGGAGAGTTTGAAACAGTCTGAGCCTGAATCCTGCTAGGAGTGAGTCTGGCTTTAAATAAAATTAAAAAAAAAAAATTAAAAAGTGCAATCAAACAACCAGCCTTCAAGGCAAGAACTTTGCATGTTTGACTTGTCCCAGGATAGTTTCCACAGGCCAGAGGAGCATGTGGGTTTGATAAAGAGCTTGCTGAAACAGAGCAGGAATTTATGGCACTTGGCAAAGTTCAGGTAACTCAGGAAATGGGTGACTGAGTGTCCCCATTGAACAGCAAGAACCCGTGGCCCCTTGTAGGTGGAAATTCTTCCCTGAGCTAAGGGCACCTCCTCTCCTCTTGTTTTGGTTTCAGTCTCTCCTCTTGTGTCCATAATCCTTCCCTCTCCTGTGCACTGTTTTCTTCCAGAAAATAAATCTTGCAGCTGAATAGGAGGAATCAGCCTTTCCTTTGCAAGCTGCTTTGCTGGAGTTCAGTCACATCCAGCAGTCTTTGAGGTCCTTGGGCATAAACACATTCGAAATATGTTAGAAAAGTTTCCTGGAACATGGCAGGAGCTGACTTTTGTGGAAAAGCCTTGGCTGCTCTAAGTTTGAGCCGTTGGAAAATCAAAATTCACATGACACATTTGAAGTCCCTTGGCCAAACTCTCCACTGATGGGCACTCAATTATGTGTTCCCTTTTTTTTGGCTTGAGTTGCTGGGCTCTTGGCTTGGGGATGAAGCTGGCAGGACACGTCCCCTGTGCACGTGCACTGCTGCCTAATGCTGCTACCTACCTGGAAAAACCCCAAATATCCCCATCCCAAAATCCCTGATGCTTTTCTCTCCTAAGTCTTTGTTCTGTGTCTGTACAAATAAGGGCTGTGGCGTGAATGCTGCCTGTTGTGGTGGATAATAAATTCATTCATATTTCTGAAGCACTAAGTAGCGCAGTTGTAATGCTGTGGGCAGGCCTGTGAAAAATGAGTAATTCTGTCTTCAAAGCAGGGTTGATTTGTGTGAAGGCACGAGTTTGCCCATAACAATGAGGAGAAAACAAAATACTGAGGAGCTGCTTGTTAAGTGAGCATCCTTCCCATGCCCACAGCAGGGCTGGGGTCCTGCTTGCCCCAAAACTGAGGGGCTGTGGTGCACAGCCCATATCAGGAGGTACCAGCCCCAGGGTACCCAAAAATCTGGTTTCTGAAGGCTTGCATTCACACCCCTACATTCCTCTCGCTGCTTGCAACACCTCGGGGTAGAAGTTGTGAATCAAACAGGCGGGTGGTGCTAGATTTTAACATTTGGTGATTGGCCCGGCCCGCCTGGAGCTTGTTTTCCACAGGCTCCCGAGCAGTGGGAAATCACCGGCAGGAGTCAGCTTTTCAGCTGGGCAGAAGTGCACTGCAAAGGCAGCTGCTCCTTGTCCAGCACTCGGAGCAGGGCTGGTGTCCGGGAAATTAATCCCCAAACACCACAGGTTTATGTCCAAAAAGGAGACAGAGGAGTCCTGTAACTTTATTTGAATAAAGGGAGAGGCCATGGCGCATTTCCCATGGGGTCTCTCAAATTTTTGGAGGATGCAGCTTCCTTTTTATCCCAGTTTCCCAGCCACTTTCCCCTCTCTCTTTCCCTCTTGGCCGAGGTACCTGAGAGGTGCAGACTTCCCAGAGCACCTAATAACTAAGACCCCCTTCTAATGTATATCCCCCCCTCCCCTTTTTTGTCTATTCCCTGTGTTAATCAGTGGAACTCCTACGGAATCCTTCCTTTGTTTCTTTGCTCTCTCAGCGCTAGTTTTACCTGCCAGCAGACCCGCAGTTTGTTTGCAAAGCCAAATCCCTCGCTCCTTTCAGCTGCAATGGACCCGCAGCGTGGGGCTGAGGGCCCAGGGCCGGGACTCGGTTCCGACACAGCGGCACCGCCGACCCCCGAGAAACACCGGGAACCCGAGCTCGGCCGGCACGGAGGGAAAGGGGAGAGGGGGAAACAGCGAGAATTTCTCATGGTGGAGTATTTTGCTCGGCTTTAATGCGTGTGGACGCGGGGCATGTGCGTGCATGGAGGGGCCCACACTGGCAGCGCCGGGCGGGCCACGGCTGAGCTGTGCTTCCGAGTCCTTTGGTGGAACCCATTAGGGTATTTTTCTTGCCTTCTAGATCTAATCACAGCCAGCAATGCAGGTTGAAGCATTTCAAGTGTGGGTTTTTTTTTTCATCCGGCTGCCCTTTTCCCGTTGTTATCGAGCGCGGGGCCGTGTTGATTTGCATGCCATTTTGCTTTTGATCTCCATGGCAACTGCTACCAAATGGCCTGAGAATAATAGAGGTGCTTTTTGGAGCTGTAAGCAGGCTCTGCGCAGAGCGCTGATGCCGGAGGTTTGCACCAAAATAAATAAATAAATAAAATGAAAATGAAGACGATGGCTGTGGCAAGGGGCCTCGAGAGCGGGGCAGCTCGCTCCCCTCTCCCCATCCCCCGCAAAGCATTACGTATGACAGATGTTTTTGACAGCCACTCGAAAGAAATAAATACACGGGGAGAGAGAGGGGTGTGGGGAGGGAGGACCCAGCCCCGTGGCAGGGGTTTCTGGCACCATGCTGGCAGAGCATGGAATCATAGTTTAGGTTGGGAAAGCTCCGTAAGGTCGTCAAGTCCAGCCACTAACCCAGCACTGCTAAGCCCCTCACTAAGCCATGTCCCCAGGTGCCACATCACACATCTTTTAAATCCCTCCAGCGATGAGGCTGGCGGTTGTGACAGAGCCATGCAGCCCCCGAGCCCACCAGCCCCTCTGGAGAGCTCCTCCACAGCCCCCATGGAGTGGGAATACCCTGGCTCCATCCCAGTGGCTGCTGCTTGGTGTCCCTTTCCTCTGCACGCAGCAGGTGAAGTTTGGGGTTGCTTTAGTGCTCTCTTGCTCTTGGATATTTTCTCCTTCTTTAAGGCATATTTAAGTTGCAGTTTGTTGGCTCAGGGTCTCACAGGGCTGGGAAATGGGGCTCTGAGCTGTGCAGCCCTGAGCAAGCCCCTTATTCTCTCTCCTCTGCTGAATCCTGAGCTCACCCTGTGGGTGGGAAGGTTGGGGAATGCTCAGGGGGGACAGCAGCCTTTGGCTCTGTCACTGTGGTCACCGGGATCCACAGCACCCAGCCCGTGCTACTCCAGCCCCTGCACAATGTCAGCAAGAATAAAATCATCATCCTCCTCCTCCGACCCGAGCTGGTGCTGGGCAGCCAGGCACCTCTGCTGGGTATTGTGTGTGAGGTCCTGTCCTGCTCTGGGCTCCCCCCAGGATTTAAGGATGCTGATGGAAGTGCTCTCTCCCGTCTGACTCCTCCCCAGCCCTGTTAGCCTTCGGAGGCTGTGCTGCACCGCGGCGCAGGAGGATTTGTACAATTTCTTCAGCTTCTTGGACACGAGCCAGCGTCAACAAACCTCAGGGCAGAAACTCTGCGAGGAGCAGGAAATGAGGGAGCTGTCGGGCTTAGTGGCTGTGTTAGATCACTCTAAAGCATGACTTAAATTCAGGTTTGCAATTTCCTCCCTTTCACCTCCTCTGCCATAAGCCCCAGTCCTCTGCACCTAACCCAGAGCTGGGCTCCTTTCACGAGCCTGGGGTGGCCACAGCCCGGGCTGTTGAGGAGAGAGGGAAGGGGGAGCTGATGGACACAGGGAGGGGTAAACAGAGCTGCAAGGACCGGCATGGCAAGAGTTTGACATTTTTAGCTCCAAACCTGCCTCCTCTTTTTGCTGCTTTCCAGCAGCAGAGCAGCGTTTGCTGCCGCCGGGAGCTGCAGAGAGCGTGGCTGCAGGGAAGGGTGGAGGATGCTGCAGGAGAAACAGCCCCTGGAGCATCTTCCAGCCTCTCCAGCACGCTGCTTGGATCTGGCAGAGGATGAGAGAGGTCGCTTTCCTTCGGAGCCAGAGAAACGCCCACCCAGGTGCCCATCGCGGTGCCCAACATCCCTGTGGCAGGGGCGGCCCCGGAGCTGCTGTGCCAGCGAGTCCCTCCCGCTCCTCCCTCCTCAATTAACGCGGCAGCCGCAACTTTGTTATCCTAGGCATGAAATAAGGCTAATGAATCATGTCGCACTCTGAAGCCACGTTAGATCTGGAATTTGACACAAGCTTTTACATCTATGTCACTCTGCCCCCTCCGCTCCCCCCCGAAGCCGGGCAGGCCAGCTCACTGTTTACCTGTCAGTCAGCGGAGGAATTTGCATGTTAGTTAAGCTGTTAGCATGAGTAATTACCGAGTGGGTCAGGGGCTCCTCCCAGCAAGCCGCTCTGAAATGTTTTGCCGTGCCAGCGACATCTCTATCGCTGGGGGCCGGCGGCGGCTGCGGGGAGATGAAGGCGAGGATGACTCAGGGCTAATTGCACACTTCCATTGCCGCCCCGCGGGCCTCACCAGAGACCGCCCGCGCCTCCCGGCACCAACGGGGGCTGCCGAAGCCTGCCTGGGACAGGCGCGAAGGGAGAGGGTGAATAAAAGCCAGTGGGGCTTCGGCAGGGACCGGGGTGGTCAGGCTGGAAGGAGACGACAGTTTGCCTTTGGGATTCAGCGTTCCACCGGCAACGAGAAGTGAAGGGGTTTTCTGCCGCCTTCTCCAACAGGAGGGGCCAGCCCTGCCTGAGCAGGGTCCTGCAGACCTCACGGTGTCTGCAGAGCTTCGGTCCTGAGCCCAGGGGCTTCTTTCCTGAATTTTTATAGGGATTTACCCTCCTCTAAGCCCTTTTGACACCTGCAGTGCATTCCTCTGCTCCATGTCTCTGTGACAAAAAGGATGTCTGGTCATAGAGGGAGGGAGTGACCCACAGCATCCTGGGGGAGGTGGACAGCAGAGGGGAGATGGACACCAGAGGGGAGATGGACAGCAGAGAGGAGGTGGACACCAGAGGGAGATGGACACCAGAGGGGAGGTGGACAGCAGAGGGGAGGTGGATACCAGAGGGGAGATGGACATCAGAGAGGAGATGGACACCAGAGAGAGATGGACACCAGAGGGGAAGTGGACATCAGAGGGCAGATGGACATCAGAAGGGAAATAGGTGGACATCAGAGGGGAGGTGGACACCAGAGGGAGAGAGGTGGACATCAGAAGGGAAATAGGTGGACATCAGAGGGGAGGTGGACACCAGAGGGAGAGAGGTGGACATCAGAAGGGAAATAGGTGGACATCAGAGGGGAGGTGGACACCAGAGGGGGGATGGACATCAGAGGGAGAGAGGTGGACATCACAGCATCTCAGGAGGGTGACCCTGTGGCAACCATGCTGGAACTGCTGGAAGATTTTGTCTCCAGACCCTCAGGTGCCATCACACGGTGAGACCCAAAGTTCTGCAGAAGAATCTCAAGCACCCAGATCCTTGTCAGGATGACTGAGCTGGCTGAATTGGCAGATTTTCCAGGACCATTGCTGGACAAAATCAACCCCCACCTGCCCAGAGTTCACATCAGCAGAGCAGGAAGGGCAGCTTTGGTTCCTGATGCTCCTGCTGCCAATGTGCAGAGACATCTCAGCAACAGAATAAATGCTCAGGTCACCCTGGGATCAAAAGGACTGATAAAAACTACCTGGGGAGGAAACTGCCCCGGGGACTGTGATGGGAGGACAGCAGGCAGGGCTCCAGAAGAGGAAATTTTCTGTGGAAACAGATTTTCTGATGTTATGGCTGGGCCACAGGTAACACAGCTGTGGGAGCCAGGTCCTGCAGCTGCACGTGGAGCCCAGCACAGGCTGCAGGAGCTTTGCACAAACACCTGCAAGAAATCTTGGGGAAACTCTTGTTTCTTTAATTTCAAGTTTGCATTGCTTTGGTAACCCCAAAAATTGGGGTTAAAAATGTTTTTGGGTTTTTTCAGTGTGCAAAAATTCTGTGAAACAAAGCATTATTTTAGAAAATTGTGACATTTTGTGGTTGTTAACTTTACACAGAGCTACAGAATTCTTTTATATATATTTATGTCATGAGACCACACTGAAGAACCTCTGACTTATCACAATATGAGCTAAAACTAGATATTTTGTTAATTTTTTTAATTGTTTAGTCAATTATGGGATAAAAATATTTAGTACTATTTGAAACATGTCTAGGTCAAGTTTGCTCAGTTGTATGACAGTGAGTTTGGTGAGTGCTTTCATTCTCCTGATTTTCATGTTCTTTTCTTTCAATTATGACTTTTGATTACATCACAAATGGGAATCTCAAACAATTAGATCATATATTTCAGCCAGGGCTGAGTAACAGATCTGGCTGATTTAAAAAGCAAAAATACTCCAGGGTTTCAAGCCTTACATTGTAATGTCATTAAAACCACTTGCTGCCACTACTTAAAGGCTAAGCAGTAATGTAAAATTGTGATAGGAAAATGGTAAAACAAAACTAAAAAAAAAAAAGTCTCACCTCAACTTTTGAATGTTTTGGAAATTTTGTTAAATTTAGGGCTATTTCAGAGGGAAGATTTTGCTGGTTGTTTTTTTTTTTTTCATATATTAAATGGGTTCCAATTGCACTTTTTTCTCCAAACATCAGCACTCAGTGAAGAACACAAATCCTGTGTTTTGACTGTCTTTGGTGCTGACTGCACTTACCAGAAACCCACTGAACAAAGTCCATCCCTTTCACAATTCACAAAAGCTACAGAATAAATCTTTCCTAAGGTAATGTTTGTTCTGAGAATAAATCGCGGTTGTTTGGAATGCTTAAACTTTCAAAAGGACCTGCTCTAAAAGCCCAATTTTTAAACAATTGGATCGTGAGTGTAATATGAATGTAGTTAAGATGATAAATGCAGCTAATTTTCTCCCTCTATTAGCCCCTTTCACATGCTACTTACAAATGCCAGTCAAACTCGGCAATCCTTTCATTTTATTATGCGGTGACGAGGCGATTGGATTAAAAATACATGATGGCATTTTCTAACTTGGATTTATAAGTGCCACTGCTACATCTCAGATTGGGCTGACATTTGCTGGGCGCAGGGGGAAGTGTGGTTTGTTGGTGCAGGCTGGGGAGAGCTGGCATCCCCTCCCTGGCGAGCCCAGGGTGGGACCAGACCTCTCTAATCAGGGTTCTTGGAGCAGTGAAAGCCTCTGCTGAGGGAGGGGGGTGTGGAGGTGTTGCAGGGCTCGCTGCTTGGTGGGGTGTTTGAGGTGAGTCCTCCTCTCTGGAGGTCAGCCTGGTGTTGCAAGAGGTTTAATTTCTTGGGTTTAACTCTCCTGACAAGAGTTCTCAGCCTTTTCTCAGAACAGTAGCTCCCTTCTGCTCGTTCAATCTCTCTGCTGGCCTCTCCTTCCAGCTGGAGATGTTTCCCTCCTGGCTCCGAGGCAGAGGTGTTGTGTGGGGTGAAGTGTCTGGCCTGGCTGGTGTCACAGCCTTCCCAAAAAACTCCAGCCTTCACCCCTCTCTTCTTCATCAGCCTGAGGCTGTGCCCCTCCAAGGCCTGCCTTGGTGTAGCACCATCCAGGTGCTGGGTTGCTGACAAACACCCAGCTCTGGGGGCATCTCTGGTGAGTTCAGCCACTTCCTCCTCCTCCTCCTCATCATCATCATCATTGTTATTATTATTATTATTATTTCCATGCAAGTGGGGCACTTGCTATTCTGGGTTCATGCAATTACAGTCAGGCTGTGGCCCAGGTCCCAGAGGTGAGGTGCCCACTGCCCGAGCCATCAGCTCCCCAGATCAGCCATTGTTCCTTTAAACGAAAGGGACACTAAAGTCCAATTATTGCAATGGAATGGGCTGCTTCTTTAAACTGAAGAATTTGACTCAGCTCAAGGGATATTTGTGATTGCCTCTGGCTTCCCTGGAGCTAAAAAATTATATGCTTTCCCTCTTCACTAAATTAAAACATAGTTGGATTGGTAGTGGGACTGAAGGAAGTCCCTGTCTGAAACCCCAAGTGTCAGCCTGCTTTGCAAACTCTAGGCTAGTAATTGGTTTGGAAATACTGAGTGAATAGGTAAAGAGGCTTCAGAATGATTTGTGCTGGATAATAAAGAGTGCCTGGAACAGCAGGGTTTGCCTTTCCTGGGAGATTTTGCAAACGTTGAGTTGTTAATTCCAGGTTTGGGTACGTAAACACAATTAACATTTGTACTCTGTAAACAGTAGATGTAGTTCTATTGCAACAGCACCTTATCCTCATTTAAGTTCTCAGTAAGCAATTCCTTTGTTTCCCAAATGTCAAACTCGAGGCAGACCCAGGGCTGCTGCTCCCTCCACTCACAGCCTCCAAAATGTGTCCTCCTGGCATCTGAGCCAGGACTGGGCAAGGCTTGAAGAGAGTGACTATCACAGCTGGGAGGAGCTGAAGCTCAGGGTGGTCCCAGTGGGGCCCAGGGAGCCCATCCTGCATCTGCAGGGAGCTGGTGGTGCTGGGGTCCCAGCTGGCCTCTCTCAGGAGCACCCAAGGTCCTACAGATCTGCTGGGACCTCTCCATGTGCAGGGTGATGAGGATGTGGTGCCCTGAGCAACTTCTGCTGTTGAAAACAAATACAATAAACCTTTATGTTTGATTCTTGGCTTGCTGGTAGAGCCTGAGCACCAGGCTCCTGTTGTCACCTGCCAGCTTGCAGATGAGGTCACTTGGAAAAGGGACAAGTCCTCTGTGTGGCACCAGCTGGTTGGATGTGTGTGAGGCTGTGGCCAAAATGAAAGCTGCTCTCCATGTGTGGTGCTGGTGGTGCTTTGTCTTCCTGGGGGTGGCTCTCTGATGTGTGGCCACTGAAGGGTTTCCTGGAAGATCACAAACCTCTGGCTGAACCAAAGTCCTGGGTCCTGCCTTCTGGGAATATGATACAGGACCCCCAAGCTATGGAGATTGGATCCCAGAGCCAGATGATGGAAAAGAAGGCTCAGAAGCTGTTCTGGATGCCTTCAGAAAGATGAAGGAAAGCTCTAAATCCAGGTCTGCAAGATTTTGCACTGGAATATTTCCATGTGGAGTCCAAAATTCTTGCTCAGAAGGTTAAATGTCACCACTCATCTTGGCTGAACTCACTCTGGAGAGGTCCTGTCCTACTTCATCCCAGCTTTGCACTCCATCCCACCAGCTCAGGGGGCATCATCAGATGATCTGGGGAATGGAAGAGTTGGATTAACTCCCCTCCCAGTGCCAGTGATCTCTGCTTCATCCCCCAGCTGGGACAGTGCCCACAGGGCAGGGGGAGATGCTCCAGACAGGGATAAGACACGAGCTGGTTTGCAAATCTGCAGGAGAGTGGATGTGGGGAGCAGCAGGAGCCCTGGTGCCGTGCCCTGCAAGCTCAAACACTGCAGCCTCTGGCTCATTGTACCATTTACTGAGGTTATAACATAATGGCTATGCAAAATAATGTCTCCTTTTCTCTTTTTTTTTTTCTTTAGTAAGTGAAAGTAAGTCTTCTAAGGCAAGGTTAACAATATATATTTATGAGTTGTAGCCAGCTGCTTCTATGTTTGCACATGTGTTTGTTAATGAAGAGTAACCTAAGGGTCAGGTTATTATGTAAATAACCATTGTCAAGGGTAAAGGTGAAGAACCCAGTAATGAGTTGTGTCTCTCTGTCTCTCTCACAAGCCACTAATGAATATTGGATATTGCCATTTGCAGGGCTTTTTACCCTCATTTTATCAGGGGGTGAGGGGCAGGGATGGCAAGAGAGGAAAGAGAAAGAAGTAAATTTGTAATTAAGCTGAGAGAAGTTCTTTTTTTCCCTCTCCCCAAACCAGCTAAAGTGAATTATTCCTTCTGTAGGAATTACATTTAACTGCCTTGGCCTGTGTTTGGGCAAAAAACCACCTTCCTTCTGCAGCTCTAGGCTGCATCATCCCTTTTGAGCCTCTGCAGCTCTCACTTTAGAAGANCCCCCCCTGCCCCACTCCTTATCCTCGCCCCCCTCCATGCCCCTGCCACCTTCCCCATTCCTGCCACCTTCCACATCCCTGCCACCCTCCTTGTCCTTGCCACCCTCCACATCCTGCCACCCTCCTTGTCCCTTCCACCCTCCATGTCCCTGCCACCTTCCACATTNATTAACATTTGTACTCTGTAAACAGTAGATGTAGTTCTATTGCAACAGCACCTTATCCTCATTTAAGTTCTCAGTAAGCAATTCCTTTGTTTCCCAAATGTCAAACTCGAGGCAGACCCAGGGCTGCTGCTCCCTCCACTCACAGCCTCCAAAATGTGTCCTCCTGGCATCTGAGCCAGGACTGGGCAAGGCTTGAAGAGAGTGACTATCACAGCTGGGAGGAGCTGAAGCTCAGGGTGGTCCCAGTGGGGCCCAGGGAGCCCATCCTGCATCTGCAGGGAGCTGGTGGTGCTGGGGTCCCAGCTGGCCTCTCTCAGGAGCACCCAAGGTCCTACAGATCTGCTGGGACCTCTCCATGTGCAGGGTGATGAGGATGTGGTGCCCTGAGCAACTTCTGCTGTTGAAAACAAATACAATAAACCTTTATGTTTGATTCTTGGCTTGCTGGTAGAGCCTGAGCACCAGGCTCCTGTTGTCACCTGCCAGCTTGCAGATGAGGTCACTTGGAAAAGGGACAAGTCCTCTGTGTGGCACCAGCTGGTTGGATGTGTGTGAGGCTGTGGCCAAAATGAAAGCTGCTCTCCATGTGTGGTGCTGGTGGTGCTTTGTCTTCCTGGGGGTGGCTCTCTGATGTGTGGCCACTGAAGGGTTTCCTGGAAGATCACAAACCTCTGGCTGAACCAAAGTCCTGGGTCCTGCCTTCTGGGAATATGATACAGGACCCCCAAGCTATGGAGATTGGATCCCAGAGCCAGATGATGGAAAAGAAGGCTCAGAAGCTGTTCTGGATGCCTTCAGAAAGATGAAGGAAAGCTCTAAATCCAGGTCTGCAAGATTTTGCACTGGAATATTTCCATGTGGAGTCCAAAATTCTTGCTCAGAAGGTTAAATGTCACCACTCATCTTGGCTGAACTCACTCTGGAGAGGTCCTGTCCTACTTCATCCCAGCTTTGCACTCCATCCCACCAGCTCAGGGGGCATCATCAGATGATCTGGGGAATGGAAGAGTTGGATTAACTCCCCTCCCAGTGCCAGTGATCTCTGCTTCATCCCCCAGCTGGGACAGTGCCCACAGGGCAGGGGGAGATGCTCCAGACAGGGATAAGACACGAGCTGGTTTGCAAATCTGCAGGAGAGTGGATGTGGGGAGCAGCAGGAGCCCTGGTGCCGTGCCCTGCAAGCTCAAACACTGCAGCCTCTGGCTCATTGTACCATTTACTGAGGTTATAACATAATGGCTATGCAAAATAATGTCTCCTTTTCTCTTTTTTTTTTTCTTTAGTAAGTGAAAGTAAGTCTTCTAAGGCAAGGTTAACAATATATATTTATGAGTTGTAGCCAGCTGCTTCTATGTTTGCACATGTGTTTGTTAATGAAGAGTAACCTAAGGGTCAGGTTATTATGTAAATAACCATTGTCAAGGGTAAAGGTGAAGAACCCAGTAATGAGTTGTGTCTCTCTGTCTCTCTCACAAGCCACTAATGAATATTGGATATTGCCATTTGCAGGGCTTTTTACCCTCATTTTATCAGGGGGTGAGGGGCAGGGATGGCAAGAGAGGAAAGAGAAAGAAGTAAATTTGTAATTAAGCTGAGAGAAGTTCTTTTTTTCCCTCTCCCCAAACCAGCTAAAGTGAATTATTCCTTCTGTAGGAATTACATTTAACTGCCTTGGCCTGTGTTTGGGCAAAAAACCACCTTCCTTCTGCAGCTCTAGGCTGCATCATCCCTTTTGAGCCTCTGCAGCTCTCACTTTAGAAGATGCCCACAAATCAACAGTCTGCATCTTTGCAGATAATACTGAACCGAGGCAAAGCCAGCAAGGCACTGAGCAGGGTTTCCATTAGGAAGGTTAACAGCAAACCTGCCTGCCCAGGATTACTGACAGGGTGTGAACACAAGGTGCAGTCTCATTGCACTGCTTTTCACAGCTTGCCACGGAGAGGGGAGCCTTGGCTGGCTGACACCTGACAGGCAGAGCTGCTCTTGGGGCAGGAGTGCAAACAGGGGCTGGCTCTGGGTGGTTTCTGTGCATTCCGGGATCCCAAAGGTGAGCCTCGCCCAGCAGCACAGTGTAACTGACACCCTCCACGTCCCTGCCACCCTCTACATCCCTGCCACCCTCCTTGTTNCCTGCCACCCTCCACATCCCTGCCACCCTCCATGTCCCTGCCACCCTCCTTGTCCCTGCCACCCTTCATCCTGCCACCTTCCACGTCCCTGCCACCCTCCATGTCCCTGCTCCTAAATTAGAGGTGGAAAAGGCTGCCCTGCAGGGCCAGGATTGGCTCTGATGGCCCAGGACAGGGATCCCCTTGGCTCTGCTCCCTGTGCCCTCAGCCACGTGCACTGGGGTCACTGCTGAGCCTCACCCAGGCAGGGGGACAAGCACAGCACTGGCCTTGCAGCAGGACCGTGACCCCCAAAGCCAGAGGAATCCCACAGATTTCCACATCAGATGCCCAGCTCCCACCATTTGCTCAACTGGCAAACCCCAGTGGATTCCTCTCATTCCTCCATGCATCCTTTGGCTCCTTGTGAAACCTGGGATTCAGAAACCCCTGGGCCAGCGAAGGATGAGTGTCATGTCTGTAATTTAGGCACAGATAAATCCCCCAGCACCTTTTGTGATGGTCAGCAAGGCAGAACCCCGGGGGGCATCTATAAAAAATAAACATTTTAAAAAATAACAGTAATATGCAATGGTCAATAATCACCTGCTAGGCAATGACAGCATTTGTTTTCAAACCAAGTTTTGCTCATCTTCCCCAAATGTCACCGCCAGGAGTTGGCAGTAATGGGGGAGGCTGGGGAGGTGGGGGGAGCAGAGGAGCCCCAGGGTGCAGGGTGAGAGATCCATAAAGTGCTGGAGGTGCTGGAGGAGGAGGCTGTGATGTGAGCACAAGCCCCATTTGGTGGTTTGAGTAATGTCGTGTTGCCACTAGGGTGTCTCTGCAAACAAGATATTGCATCTCCAAAGAGTTCCTCACACAAATAAAAAGCTAAATAGAAATGATGGGCTGACTAGCTGAGCCTGTGCTTTTTACTTTTATGATTGAGAAATAGTTGTTGAAATTGTCAATAAAAATAAATAAAATTAAGTTTCCCTAGTTAGGTGTGGAAAGGAGAGCTTACCTGTCTTTGCTGACAGGCCTTTTTGTTCTGTGTTGGCTTTTATATATGTGAAAAAAACACCATTGAGAGCTTCCAGGGAGCTGCACTGGGGCGGTTATTGCCATTTTTACATCCTTTATATGGGCTTAAATCCATTTACAGATGTGCTGTAGACAGAGAGACATTTTTTACAAGTAATTGTCATGTATACAAGGGTCCTTATGTGTCACAAAAAGATCTCACTTAAGAGAAATAAATGTGCTTTTCATCTTTTGTTGGCAGGAGCTGTGGTGGTTGGGAAGAAGGTAATTGGTGATCTTTTCCAGTCTGATAACCAGGACAAATAGGAGGGGAGCAGAGAGTGGCGTTGCTCTGCTCCCCGTCCCCTCTCCGGGCTCTGCTCTCGGGGTGGGCGCTGGAGGTGACAAATGCCCTCAGCCAGGCCCCGGGGGCAGGGGACAGCAGAGCTGCTCTGCCCCGGGCTGACCTCGCCGGGCTCGGTGGCTCCTCCCCGGCACGGCAGGAACTGCTGACACCTCCTTCACCCCTTAGCATCACCGGCAGGGCGCTTGTCTGAGCCTGCCGGGGGTGATGAGGATGCAGAGGTCTGCCTCTTTACTGCCTTTATTTGTGGGTTAGAGTTTCCCTTTTGTAATAAGTCCCGTGTGGGTTTTTGTAGGTTTTTTTTTGTTGTTGTTGTTGTTATTTTTTTTTATTTTAAGGTTATTGCTCTTCTCGGGGGCTGGGATTTAAAGGACTCCCCGGAGGCAGATGGAGCTTTGATAACATCCTGCATCACCTGTCCCGGAGAGGCTGAGAGGCTGCAGATCCTTCCTGCAGGGGCACGGGGCACTCACCTTGGGAAGGTGCCCTGATGGGCATCCCTGATTTCCCCAGGGCCCCTCGGGGATGCCATTCCAGGGTATTGCTCCAGAGGAGGACGTCAATAAGGCAGTGCAGGAAGCCCTGGTGAGCACTCAGCAGCCGGTTAGGCTGGGGGAGTAACAGATGTAGGCAGCCCTTGCTGATGGAGGGTTAAAGCAGGTCACAACTCAGGCCAAATAGCAAAAGGCAGGTCCTTTATTGCATAGATTTACTTATAAATCGTTTTCCAGTCAATAAAAGGCAAAGCAGGAGTGGGATTGGGGGCCTGGGGTTGAGAAAGGCAGGATGGCTTGAAATGACACCAAATCCCTGTCTGCAGCACAGCAAGCTCCACTTTCCACAATTGACAATTTCTGTTTAATAGCTGCTTTATGCCAGTGGGTGCCTCATGGCCCAGGCAAGGCTGGGAGGTGTGTGGATGGAGCATGGCCTTGAAATCAGGGACAGGTGAGCAGTAAACCTGGCTTGATAAATAATGGATGAATTGTGCCTGGTTTTGCTGATGATGTAGTGACCTTTTGGGAGGCAAGAAACAAAGAAACAGCAAATGACCAGCAATACTGATGAACAGGCTAAGTGAACTGGACACATCATTAACACCAGCATACCAAAATAATTACATGCAACCGGGAGCCACACGGTCAGCAAAAAGAGAAAGGAGGAAGTGGTTCTGTGTAAATTTGAGCTCTCCATCCCTCAGCAGCGAGGAGAGCTCCGGGGGATGTGGGTTTGGGGTGCTTGGTGCAGCTGGACCTCAGCCTGAGTCGCTGCCAGGAGTTTGAGGCTTGCAGCAGAGCAGAGATGAGGTTTGCAGGAGTCCTGCAGGCAGAGCTGGTTTGTCGAGTTGAGGTGTTGTAGAGAAGCCCCCAGAGAGCCAGGAGTTATCCTGTGCTGTGGGGAGAAATTGCTGGTGCCCAGGACACCCCACAAAACCCGGAGTGCCACATAACTGGTCAACACACATCTTAAAAACAAAGACATTAAACTTTTTATCACCTTTGTAAAGACAACAGGTCAACCCCAGAGCAGCCACCTCTGTATTTCAGTCGTGTAGCTCCTGCTAAGACAGTCAAACTACACTTTGTGAATGACCAGATATTTGTCTGTACCAAGAGCCTGCTTGCTTTTCCCTGTTGGAAAACATCATCATCAATGGGGATCTTTTGGCAGGAAAGTGGGGAGAGACGCTGCTTTTCACATGCTCATCTGTTTTCACAGGAAAACAAGAGCACTCATTATTGGTTATTCATTATCCCCCCACCTAATAAACTTTCTGCCATTCAGGCAGCAGGCGGGAACAGCAACACGCTGCTTTGTGGAGCCCTCACACATCCGGAGTGACAGATAATGAACGGGCAAATCAAAGGAGCTTCCCAAAAACTCCATCTGAGCATTATTCAGCCCAGCGAATGCTCCTGAATAACAAATACATCTGCAGGAATTAAGCTGGACTCACAAACAGCAGCAGGACCCGGGTTTGCAGTGAGTGGTGGAAGCATCGCTTGGCGGTTTCACTTAAGCAGAAATTATGATAATTTTCACTTTGTTTAGCACCTTCCATCTGAAGGTCTCCAAATGCTTTACAAACTCAATTAATTAATTGTGGTGAGACCCCCTCCCCTGTTTATTTTGGCAGTGCATGCACCCGTTTAATGCTGAATATCAGAGTGAATTTGTGCCCAGCAAAGCGCTGCTGGGGCTGTGGGCACAGCCCAGCTCTCCTCCCTCCTCAGCCCTCCTAGACCCTATTTCTTTTCTATTGCTTGAACTGACACAAAACTTCATGAGAATCCTAAAATTACATCCAATATACTCCTATTAGCACCATACTAAGCCTACTGAAAAGAAATGCAAAATACTCTTTTCTAATATTATCCTATAACTGAATAATTTTATTTATTTATTTGTTTGTTTAACTATTTATTTATCTATCTATTATTTATGCTAATTATTGATTGGGCTTGATGATCTTAGAGATGTTTTCCAAACCAAATGATTCCATGATTCTAAATAGGCAAAACCAGAAGAGGAAAATATAGCAACTTTTAAAAAACAATCTCTTTTGCATCGAAGAAGCAACAATTTGGTTTGTTTAGTCATTTTGGGTTCTTTTTTCCTTCTTTATGAGGTTTCCAAACTAAAAATAAGCCAAGGAATTAATGCCATAAGTTGCAAGAGAGCAGAAATATTCTGTGGAAACCCCACTTGGATTTCTTCTGCTTTTTCTGCATGTTTAGAGCACGACACCAGAATTGATGTACATTGCTCAGCTCTGCTCTCTGAGCAGAGCAAACCCTCTATTTTTCACCATCCCCATTGTACCTAACATTGAACAGAAACAAGGAGCATTTTCCTGCTGTTGGCCAGGGCTGGGGCTGTTGTGGGGTTGGGACGAGCACGGCTGAACAACCAGCACTGGCCACATTGCAAGAAGAGTTAATCCACTGCCATCTGTCTTTATTATGCTCCTATTGTTGGACACCACAGCCTGGAAATCCAGCAATGAAACCCAGTTGTTCCTTGCCATTCATCATAGTTATTGCTGGAGTTGTGTAATGAAGAGGGGAAGTGCTGTTTATTGCTCTCCCCTCTTTAGAAACTATCCTTAGGGGTAGTTATGGATGGTTATTGGAATCAAGCACAGGGCTCTGGGAGGTCCCCCCTTCTCTCTCTTTCTGTGTTGAACCATGGAGGTTTAATGGGGTTTTATGGCCATTTTTGCTTTGAGGCTGGTTCTGCTGCCTGCTTTTGTTCTCAGTTTGGCTACTTGTTCCTGGCATGAAGGTGAGCTGGAGGAAAGGAGGACTGTAAATATGGTAAAAAGGCAGGAGGTGGGTGCCCTCCAGGGCAGGTACAGCTCTGCCA
This sequence comes from Notiomystis cincta, assembly GCA_013398075.1. Taxonomy (NCBI): domain Eukaryota; kingdom Metazoa; phylum Chordata; class Aves; order Passeriformes; family Notiomystidae; genus Notiomystis; species Notiomystis cincta. The sequence continues at coordinate 31,479 of VZRX01016057.1, read as the reverse complement.
TGCATAAAAGCAGCAAGTGTGCACTGCCAGCCAGAGCTTAGGCATTGTCCTGCTCAGGAACAGAGCCCTTTGAGCTTCTGAAAACAGCTGATCATAGGTACAGGTGCTTTAGGTTACAGCTCTTCTCTCCAGCGATTTCTGGAGGCTGAAAAGTCAGACAAGAGTCCAGCTGTGCAGGTGAGGGATGGAAGGGGACAAGGGAACAGCACAGGAGGTGAAAGAGCCAAACATAATTCTTGCTGGGCAGTGCAGTGCTTCTCACTGGGGGTTACAAGGATAAAAATGAGATTGCATTCAAATAGATCTGTAATGAAAATGCCTCAATAAGTCATCATGCCTGCACTGCAGCAGACAGATTTGGGAGATTTTGGGGTGAAACGTGCTCCCTCTGGGTTTTATGAGGCAGTTTCTGGACTGCAGGATGGTTGATCCTGTTCAGATAATTTATTAAAGGCCTGAACTTCCACACAGAACTCAACATTGCCTTATGACCAGCCCTTCTGGTTTAATAATTTGCACTGGTTCTTGCAACTACTTTGGGAAACAAAGAGATGTGGGTGCACTGAACCTCAAAAAGGCTTCCCCAGCTGCTCTGCCTCTGCTGCCACACACCTCTGGTGGTGCAGGGACTTCACAGCCTGCACAGGCGACTCCTTGCTCCAGACACCAACTTCAGGGAAGTTTGCAGAGCCCCAGAGCTTATGGATCAAACAGGAATGACAATGAGGGTCTGTGCCAGAATTAACACCTTTGGAAGGTGCCTGGTGTGCAGGTAGATAACCAGCACAGTTTCATTATCAACAATTTATTTGTGCTGGCAACAAGGGGAGGGTGTAAGGGGCCTCTGGGATAAGAAGCTCTGGGGGAGAAGAGCTGCCTGTGCAGGTTCAGAGCCTGCACTCTGGCAGTGCTCCTGGGCACGATATGTGATAGGTGTGAGATGAGCTTCAAGGGCTGAGGACATGGAAGGAGTTAGAGATCTCAGTTGTGTTTCCAGATAAGGTATAGCCTGTGCCTGTCAAAGCTACTGCTGATAAGGGGATTCTGCAGAAAGTAATTAAAACTCAAGCCCCTGGTGTTTATTTAAAGGAGAAACTCTTGGGACTTGATAGGATTTGGTTGAAATGGACCAGGAAATGATTCTTAACGTGCCACGGAAAAGCGCAGAGAATTAAATCTAAAAAGAGAGGCCAAGCAAGTTTCACAGTGCCCTCACACAATCTGTAAGGCTGCAGAAGCTGTGAAGGCCTCTCTTACATGCTGAAAATGCAGGATAAGTCAAGGAAAAAAAACTAGAAAACCTCTTAGTGACACAGGAAAAATTTCCTGGACGAAGGTGTCGATCTGCCTATGTTGACTTGGAAAGAAACGTGTGCTGTAATTTTGGACTTCAGCTCTCTTTTCCTTGAGGTGGCTTCCCTGGAAAACAGATAGATCTGAACAGACAGCTTTGCATATTAAGTACATTTTTTTTGCTAGATGCTGGTTGTCTGAGAAACTAATTTGTGACAATAGACTGTATTTTAGCAGACATTATCTTCACCAGTTTGCAGCAAAGTGTAGGTTCAGCGATATCACCCTGAGAAGTCTCATCCAGGGCTTGGGGGAAAATTATGCCCAAGTAATAGAGTACTTATTGATGGGGTTTGCAGGCTCCTAGCCTGATGTATGGCTGGCTCTTTCAATTATGGAATGGCACCAGTGAAGCATGGATTGTTATCTGCTGACATCTTGTACAGCAGAAAAATGAAAAGCAGGAATTCCTGTGTCAGAGTCACTCGGGACACGGAGAAGTATAAAGAAACAGATGAGGCAAAACAGAAAAAAATCAGCATGGCTTAGGTCCCAAGAGCTGCCATCACTTCATAGTTTTCCATGGAATCCCAGCACTGGGAAGCAAGAGTTTCAAGGGAAAGTGGTGTCACCTGGATTTTCCCACAGTCATATGGGTTTTTCCCCTCTGGCAGATTTAGGAAGAGTGTGTCAGGTGATGCTGTCACCAGTGCTGGGGTGGGAAGAGAAGTGGGTGGTGTGAAGTGGCAGAAGCTGTGGCCTCTGGGCTGCTCCCAGATAGTCCCAGTGCCTGTGTCAGGAGGGTGAGCCCAGGGCCAAGCACAGAGCCAAGCGAGGGCCCTGCAGGTGCTGAAAGCTCCTTGACAGCTGTGACAGGAGTGATTTCCTCTCCAGTGCTTCTGCACGTTTTGGAATGGGAGGGGATGTTGGAAGTGCTGCCTCTCAGGGCTGAGCTCCCTGTGCAGTGAGTGACCAGGATGACTAGGACACTGCAGTGTAATCTCATTTGGATACAGGGCCAGAGGAAAATGACCCTTTGCAAGAGATCTTTAGTCACTGGGAATATGCTGAACTTCCTGGGAAAGGATGTTCTGAAGGACAGTCCCTGAAAGAAGATGACACATCACAGATCCAGCTCGAGTCCAAGCTGGCAAATTTTCCATCTTATTCCTTTTTGCACCCTAATACTTTATTCTATGAAGTACATCCCAATGTGTCATTCCAGATTTCAGCTTACAGGAAAAATCCCCAAGCGAATCCAGCTTAGTTAGGCTCCAGCCATGGAGGGATTTAGGTGCATGTTCATCTTCAAGTCCATATTAACCCTTGTAGACTTAGAACAAGTCATGCTTCAGGTCGTGGCAAGATTCAGGTTTTCCTTTTAATCATTCTTCCAGGTTACTTTGAAATTAAGAAAAGAAACACCCCTGTGTGACACAGAGACAGCAGCTTTACCTTGATGCCTTCTCATCAAAAGAAATTGCTTTTCTTGTTAAGACAATGGTCCAAAGTACCCTTTCCAGGAGAAAACCATAGCATAATCAACTACAGACATGAGAAGGGAAAGGAAGTGATTTTTGTAGGATATCAGGGATGAGGTCTCAGTGCCCTGTGACCAACTTTGCCATTGGATAACAGTTCCTCCATCATTCTGCTGTTTGATCTCACCTCTCCTCGGCTTACTCATCTGCAAGATTCACTTAATTACATTAGTCAACTTCACTGAGGTGTCTTGAAGCTTAATTAAGTTCTGGAAAGCCTGTCAAGAGCCGCTGGCAGAATGCTGTGAGGAGTTGGTTGAGATGAGAAATGGACACGAGGGAGGGCCCTGTGTTGCTCTGTGTTTGGGTGAGTGTGGTCGGGGCATTGCCACGAGCTCTGGGGGATCCCTGCAGTGAGCCACCAGCACAAACGTTCCTCTCCTGCTTTTACAGGGTGTGAGAGTGCCTCATTACCTCCAGAGAGCTGATTTCCAGAGGGGGATTGTCTTGGAGTATTCTGTGACAATCCTGGATTCCCCATCACCTGCTGGAAGTGTTTTTGTACCTTTAAACTGCAGCTGGGAGGACTCTTCAGAGCGGCTCACTTGACCTTGCAGCCAGAATGGTTATAGATTTTTACCTGGCTTGAGACTTTTGTTTTTCTCTGCTAGTAAGGGAGCAAGGGAGGTTTGTTCTCAGCCTTTCCGCTGGAGAGGGACTGAGATCTGCCTCAGCAGCTTCTATCCCTTTTTGGACTGTTTTTGGCTCGTTTCTCCATCCCAGCCCAGCTCACCATCTCCAGGACACTCGGTGGGACTCTGCCCTGGACCCAGCGGGGCCCAGCTCTGCTCAGGCCTTGGGCCTGGGAGATACGTGAGAGAACTGTGGGAAACCCACCAGCCTCCACCTCTGGGACAGGAGGGGGATTCAGTGTCCTTTCCTGCCCTGTGCCTGGGGGAGGGGGAACTCTCTTTGTTAAATAAATAGTTTTTTTCACTTTCATTTGAGAAATTCTTTTCTCGAACCCATGGGGGAGGGACTGCTGGGACCTGCTTGCCTGGCAGACAGGAGAGAGAGAGAGAGAGAGAGAGAGAGCCCTTTTGGGTTGTTTCCTCCTGGATTTGTGTCCAAACCATCACAGGGATGCACACGCCAGGGCTGTGTGTGGAAACACGACAGGCGCGGCTCTGCTTTCTCCCCGGTGGGCAGGTGGAGGCTGGGGGGGCACCTGTGGCTGGTGGCTGTCAGGACTCGTTTCACCCTCGGGAGGGTTTGCTCCTGACGCCCCCCAAGGGGTGAATTGACATTCATCGCTCCTCCAGGGGAAGAAACATATGGAGGCTCCACCGGGACGAGCTCCGTGCTCGGAATTGCCAATCAGCCCGTGGCTGAGCCTCAGCTGGGAGAGCATTGCCACTAACAAGCCTGCACGCTCCTGCAGCCCTCCTTGCTGTCTGTCAGCTGCTGTGCAGGGTTTGAGCAGCTCTGAACAACCCACAGCACCAGCTTATTACAGAGAGGTGCTAACCTCTGCGTGTTTCAGGTGCAGGCAGCTCCTATTAGCAACACCCACAAGGTATTCCCTATAACTTAGTAAAATCGGATGGCCTTCAAAATGAAATATTTATTTGGGAAGTTTAAAAAAAAAAAAGTTTCTGCTTTTTTTCTGGTGGGAAATTTCCCAGATTATTGTGTTTGGGGTATTTAAATACACCTCTCTCCTTTGAATCTCTCTGTTTTTTCCTGTTTGTTTACGCTCCTTTTGCTGGGAAATGCCTTGTTATTGTTTCCTCCTGCTTTCCACAGGGCTCGAAATTGCTGGCTGTGCAGGAGGAAATTAGCTGGTAATTAAAGGCAAGTTAATAATGATTCCCATGGAGTCAGCTTGGTCCTATTGCTGGGAGGAAGATGCTTTGCCTCCGTGGTCAGGCACTGCTGCCTGAGCAGCAGGTGTGACATCGAGGGGTGGGTGTCACACTGTGGGACCCACTTGGGACACATGCAGGCAGGATTTGAGGCCTTTCAAAGCCCAGCAATTAGAGATAATGGCATGATATCAAAACAAGACAGGTAATGGAGCAAGCTGCAGCCAGCAGAGTCTTTGTGAGAGGTTCAGAAAAGGTAACTTGAGGAAAGAAAGCTTTGGGTTCAGGCTTGTCTTGTGCCTGTCTGTGCCTTTGCCATGTGTGTAATTGTTTCAGGCACCATTAAAACTGGAAGATGCTTGGAAATTCTTCCTTGGAAATTAAGTTCAAGACTCTCAGCTCCTTCCAAAGTGTCCAAGGCACAGGGCTGTCTGCACAGTCCAACCCCTTGGCTTCTGGGCTGCTCTTTGAAGGAATAGGAGTGAGATGTGTTTTGGTTGTTTACACAACCCAAGCACTTGCTAGAGGGATTCCCTTGAATTTCCAGTGTGACTTGAACACATTTTTTAGGTAGATTTAAAGATCTTGGTGCTTTCAGTTGTTGAGGATGAAGTCATGAGGGCAGCTTGAAAGTGTTCTGAATGTTTTGACTGAACACTTTGTTTCTCAAGGAAACAAACCTCACACACTCACCTTTCTCCTCATGCCTGCCTGTTCCTCTTGCAAAACTTTAACATCTATTTGGTCATTTCTCAGGCACTGAGGTGGTGGATGTCAAACATGAATTCCCTGTGCAGAGTTGACCAGCAAACCCCCCTCCCCATGGGCAGAGACCATGGGCATGGTTCAGTACCTGAGTGTAATGGGAGGCAGGGAGGGGAGCAAATGTCTGATCTGAACTCTATGCTGCAATAAAAACCAAAATAAAAAGTCTCAGCAGAAAGCTCAGCTTCACAAGTGACCTCAGCACCTGGCCAGGATCCAGCTCTGCTCTAAGGATTTCACCTCCTCCTGGAACTGGTGGATTTGGGGCACGTGGAGCAGCACCACACACTTGCTTGTGCACCCCTGGGGCTCAGAGCCCTGCCAAGGGGGGTTCAGTCTCCTGAGCCACTTCTTGAGAGCAGGATGTGGGCTGGGTTCAAGTGAACCCAGAAATCTGGATATAAATGATGATACCAAAGACTTTTGCCCTGCTCCCACTGCACCCTGAGGTCCCCCAGCTCCATAGATAACATTTTTATATCTTGAAACTTCCTGGAGGTGCCTGTCCAGCAGTGCTGAGGGCTTGGATGTTTCCAGGGGCAGAGCATGTCCCCACCAGCACCCTGAGCACAGAGATCTCCACACCTGCTGGGAAGATACTGCCCTGGAGGGCTTTGCACAGAATCATGGAACAACCAGGGCTGTTTCACAGGGTTGGAAGGCATCTCTGGAGATCATTTTGTCATCTCTGGTCCTGTCCTTCTGCCTGCCTGAGCTCGTGTCCTTCCCAGCACAGAAGAGCTTGCACCCAGCCTATGGAGAACCATTTCTGGCAGAAGATGTTCTGGGCTGGGCTGCAAAACAACACCAGGAACCCTGCTCTGCTCTGTGGAAGGAAAGAGCCAGGGCTCACACACCACCCCTTTACAGCCCAGCTGCCACAGCTTGAGGACTGCCTGCCCAAAGAGGGAGAACGACCAAAAGGCACAAAGCACAGAAATGAAAACTTGGAAAATTCCTCAAATGGTTAAAATAAACTCCTTAGGGGGAAAAAAAAAGAAAGAAAGAAAAAAAGGTGCCTCTTATTTTGAAAGGCTGCAATTACTGTGGATAGGATCCATCTCACCTGATGGCACCCAGGTCTCGACATCTGCACTGAGCACTCAGAGCTCATTTACCATCAATGGAGAGAAATGGGCACCTCCAGCAGGCAATTGCTCTCATCTGGAGGTGGTTGCCTAAAATAGGTCAGAGAAATCACTGCAATTTCTCTCCACTTACACATTTAAGAGACTCACTCCAGTACAGACACTTGTCTTGTGGACCTCTGTCACCAGGTGAGATGAATCCCCCCTGAAGTGACAACAAGACCCATCTTCTGAAAGCAAGGAGGGAGTGACTGGGAATGTCCCAAACCCTGCACTGATGGCATATGAGTCAGTGTGTGCAAAAAAAGTGAATAACTCTCCAGAAGACGTCAGCCTCAGCTCTGACCGCTTGGAGGATTTGGGAACATTTGAAGGGGTGATTAGGATTAATCCATTTACCTGAGTAAGTCACTTGGAGAGCCTTAGCTGTAAAACAATATTGGTTATCAGCATCCTCCTGTGATGATGTTCTGTGAGTTCTGGAAAGGAGATTTTTCCTCTGAAACAGCCTCTTCACATTTTCCCCGAGTGAAGTATTTTGCTACTCAGATTTGTGATTTAATAATCATAAATAATAGAGCCCTTAGTGCTATATTTTTAAATGACTGAATGGTGAGAATCTACTTTAAAAAATTGTGTGAATGCCTATCACTTGTGTGCATATAAATGTATTCAATTAGCACTCAAATCTTGAGTTATCTCCTGATGGAAGGCAAAACCTTTTGAATTCAGTCCCATGCAAGAAATACTGTGTCATTTAACTCACAAAAGGATGCCATGCACTTAACAGATAATGACTGAAGAGGATTTTGCTGTATTGCCTGCTCAGCTGCTTGTGAGGACAAAGAAAGTAATTCCCCTTTTAGGATCCTATGGGGTAATGAGTGAACCCTCTCCACACTGATCACACTGAGCAGGGGAAAGGAAAGAGCCCGATGGGCTAAAGGGGCTGCAATTTCATTGTCATGGTCCCCCATGTGCTTCCCATGTTTTGTCTGGGATGCTAAGCCAGTGGCTAACCTGTCTCTGAACCTGCCACCAGCACACAGAGATTACTCACCCTGGATACTGCACTTCAGCAAATGCAGAATTAGCCCTGGCTAAGTAATCTTGTTAGCGTGATTCAGTGTTAAATGGATCTCGATTAAATGGGCCTTTATATTGTCCCAGCTGGAGATGATAAGCCCCCACAAGGAAATGGCAGGAGACCGAAGGAAATTGCTTTACTTCAGACTGGGATGTTTAACCCCATAAAACACTTTCTGGTCCCCCTCTGCTGTTGCTCCTGCTCACTTGCACGGCACCCTCTCCTCTGGCCCTTGGCTGTGGGGATGGGAGAGGCTCTGGGCAAGGGCTGGAGCATCTCTCCATGACACCTGTTGGCCAGGGCAAGAGCAGAGTGCTGGAGATGCATGTGAGAGGGCAGGATGGCTCTGATGGGTGCTTGGGTGCTCCTCTGTGGCTCTTTGCTGGAATTTATAACCCCTCTGTTAGCACAGTGCTTTGTCCAACCCCTCACTCGAGATGTTGGTGCTGAGCATCCAAAGGTCACAGCCACTGCTGTCACCAACAGCTTATTAAGCTTCAAACAGCACCCAGGGAGAATCTTCAGTCTCATCTTAAAAGAAATGGATTGCTTAAATGTGCCACCAGGGCTCGTTGGAATGGCTTGGGGTTTATCAGTGTGAGATAGGTATCAGCCCTGTGTCAGGTGTATCAGCACCTGACACTTCATTTCCTCTCACTGTTAGGTTTGGCACAGCCTGGGAAAGAGGGAAATGGCATCAAAATCCCTCAGGGACTGCAAATGTAGAGGCAAACTGGGGGGCACTGGTGTGACAGGGATGGAGAGCTGGGACTCAGCAGCACCAAAGTTTCCTCCTCTGCAGTGGGAGGGAGCCAGCTCTGCCCTCCCAAGGCTCCTGGTGGTCTGAAGCAAGGACTGTGGTGTTGCAGGTGAAAGCAAGATTAGAAAGAGAGAAAAAAACCCAGATAAAACACTTCACCTATGACCCCTGGTAATGGTCATTGTCAGGAAAAGGCTTCTGAGGACAGATCACAAGGTGGACATCAAACTGCCCATCATACCCACACATCAGTGTGTGCTCTCCTCCTGTTTCCCTGCTCTCCTCCTGCTCTCTATTACCTAATAAATTTTCTCTCTCCATGTCTGATGTGACTTCAAAATATGGATTTATCCTCACGGAGTCAGAGACCCTAACAGGACACATGGAAAATCTCTGCTCTATAGCAAGTCAGATGATCTGATATCTTTTTTCCCAGATCTTTGACAGAAATATGGTAAACATGCAATTACTCGAATTTTTCCATAAATTTTGCATTGGAGGTGGATTTACATGCTTGTGATATTTTCCAGACGTGAATCCCAGCCCTGTGAAGCAGCGAATGGCTGCAGACGGGCAAGAAATGATATAATCTATTAGAGATTTCCTTCATTATCCCTCTAATCAAGGCTTCTATCAGTCTCCTTTGATGCATTGCTGGAAAAAAAGATCTTCGAGTAAACTGATGCTGGAGATAATTAATTAACTTGCCATCCTCTTGCCTTACAGACAGAGACAGTGTAAGAAAGAAGAAGTGTCCTTTGCAATTACTGCTCTGTGGTTTTCCATCCTAGTGCTGACAGCTTGTAGGACATGAAGTGGAAAAGCATTTTACCAAACTTTGAGGCTTTGGCCATCAATTCCTTCACTTGAGAACATTTTCTCCTGCTTGTATTTCTCACGTTGTCGGATAACACTCCTGATGGTGAAAAATGGATTTAATACTTGAACAGTTAGGGTTGGATGCAGTCTGGCCTGGTGATCATATCTTCTTTATGCTTTCCTTAGAGCCAATACCCCCATCTCTCCTGTCCTCAGATTTTTGTACAGGAAATCCACCTTTGTTAGGACAGAATAGAACACTGAGATTAAGAGCTGGAGTAATGTGGGTGCTGCAGGCACCCATAGGCATTCCCAATATTTTTCTTAGGGGCTTGGCAGGAATGGGGAGTGATTTCTGCCTTGGGAACCCATCTTTTTCATGTGAACCTCTCTTTCCAAATATTGGTGCAATCTCAAGTCCTGTAAAGACATGGTTTGCCTTTCTAGTATTTGAAAGGATAAGATTTAAATTTCTCTGTCATCTCAGCCCAAACCTGGAGCAGGAGGAGGTCTGCAATCCGCCAGCCTCACATGATTTCTTCTTTTACAAATTATACCCCTTTTTGCTTAGGTTTTCCTGTGTTTCCACTTCCTTGAGTCCTCAAAACAGCATTTCAAATTCTAACTAGCTTAGCTCTCCTTAAACTTCTCCTTTTTGGTGCTGCATGAGCAGTTAGACAGGGGAGAGCATGGCTGAGCAGGCAGGCTGACAGAGCTTTAAACACAGAGCTGGTCCCAAACACCATCAGCAAAACACTGACAAGAGCCTCCTTCCCAAGGAATTCTCCCCAGGAATATCAAGTGGGAAAAGCACATGACAAAGGCAAGGGGAAGTTGAGAATGTTTCCCAGGAAAATCAGAGGTTTTGCTGATTGCTGTGCACACCCAGGGTGGGTTTATGACAAGGAAAATCTTGTTTGGTTTCCTTGTGGTCACCAGGGGCTTGTAAATCAATTAATACTTGTAGGAGTTACTAAAAGCTAAAGAAGCCAGGGGTGGTGGTGCTCATGCAGCACAAACTGGTGTTTTTTTCCCTGGGAAAATGCTGCTGTGGCTGCAGTGCAGCAGCCTGACAGAACCAGGTTTCCTTCGTGTGGAAAGGCTGAAGACCAAGGAGTGCCACCAGGCATTGCACAGCATTTGCTCATCCACATTTTTTAATGCATTTCCTCCTCTTCCATGGGCTGGCAGGCATCATAAACTCCTAGGAGGTAGCACAGGGCTGAGGCAATAAATTACTTTAATCAGAATTGTGGTGCTCACTTCCAGCAGTGATGGGTCTTCTCTTGACCCGGGGAGGGGATGAACAACTTTACTGGTGGGTGTGCCGTCCCAAGTGCTGTATCTGCTGGTTTTTCCCAAATTTATTAGCAAATTAATGTGAATTGTGAACCACAAATTACAAAATTGATGTGAATCCACACTGTGGGTTGGTGGTGGTTCTGGCTGGCCCCTGATGAGGTTGGGGTGAGAGTGAGAGCTCTGGGAGGTGGGCTGTGCTGGCAGGGCTTCCATCACCTCCATGCACCTCCTGTGGGCTTATTCTGGGGGGAAAAAGTGAGATTCCTGGAAACCACAGCTTCCAAACCCCACTCCAAGCAAAGCCTCACCAGCACTTTGCCATTTGAAAATAATTCTGTCAAGGCCAAGAAATGAATCAATATGGGAGCAAGTGTTTGAAGAGTATTTTTATTTTGAGTGATTTGCTTAACTAGACAGACTTCTCACCATCTCCCCATGGTTTTGGAGCAGCTGTGGCAGGTGCTGTTCCAGAACAATCTCAGGAGTGGAGTCAGCTCTCAGTAGTTGGAGGTTGGGATGATTTGCTCCTTGGAAGACTGAAGGGGACAGATGCTTTTTGGTAAAAGTGGTCACCTTTAGAAAATCAGAAAACCTCCCCCTTCCTGGCTGTCTTTCTGGGAAAGTAGGGGACATTTTCATCTGCAAGCCTTGAACACTTTGAAATTGCCAGTTTTGAAAGTAACTCTCTTGCAAGCTACAAATCCTCACCTTGGCCTGTAAGCACTGAAAAGCTCCCAATGAATGTCCTTTCTCACACACTCCTAGTATGCAAAACTCTTTAAAAGAAAAAAAATCTGCTAATTAATTTTAAGCCTCTTTGTGGCAAAGCCTAAGAACTGGATTTACCAAGAGACCAGGGGGTCCATCTGGTGCAAAAAGCTTCTCCTATGCCAAGGTATTTGTTTTGTGGTGGGGTTTGGGTCTGGACATCTCCTTTGGTTATGTGCACAGTCAGTGCCTTCTTCCCAAAATAATGGGATCCCCCCTGGTGGCAGTGCTCAGTTTTAGAGGTGGGGCAAAGAAAGCACAGTGTGAGCTCAGTGAAGTTTTTATCCTCCAGGTTCCCTCCAAACTCCTGTGAATAAACACAATTAGATGCAGCACCATTTTACATCACCATAAACTCTCCCAAGCCTGCTTGGACATTCCCTGGAAGTGTCTGCAGCTGGGAGGACACACAAAGCAGCTTCCCACACCTCTGCCCTTCACCAGCCAAACCAGACCTGCCCAGGAAATTCAGAGTTTGGATAACAACCACCTGTGTGTTTTGCATCTTCCATTTTCTGTGTCTCTCATTGTCTCAATCCCCTTTTCTCACACAGTTTCTGATGTATGTTTTTTTCAGGAGTGCATTTTATCCATGTTAATGAAAATTTGCTTGAATTCCCCAAAAGATTTGCATTGATTTTTGGGTTGGAGAGAGGCAGGGAAAGCAACAGCACCAACAAGGAGACCTACTCATTTGAACTTAATTTGTTCCTCTGTCCTAATTAGCAATACATTTGCTCATGGAGAGGGAAGAGTTTGATGATTGGCAAAATAAAATAAACTGGGTGGAGAGAATTTTGCAAACTTTTAAGTGTGTATGGCACGCAGGGACTGAAAGGAGAAAATTAAATGAATGAGAGAGTAAAGAAATTAAACAGGAAATGAATCTTTTCCCCACATATAGGAGCATTTCATGCTTTCTAACTCAACTGCAGCTTGGCAAGCACTTTTTTTTTTGTTTTTATGTCTTCCAGCAAAGGACAAACCATCAGCTGAGCCCTTACTGGGAAGCAGCCCCTGAAGGAGTCAAGAGCAGGTAGGGATTCTCCTTTGGATGATATCCACAAGAAATATTTGCTCATGTGTTTGGTGCTGAGCTGTGCAGGACCTGCCTGGGAGGAGATGGGCTGGCCTGGCTTGGTTGTGGTTCAGCCAAAGCCAGAGCAGAGCCCTCAGCCAGCTCCATGAGGGCTCACACATGGCTTGAGGGCTGCCAGAGCAGTTTGCAGCCTCAGGTTTATTTTCTTCCCCTTTTTAGATGCTGCTGAAGGATTAACTGGGCAGGGAAAGATGCTCCACCCATGTCTATGTGTGTAAAAAGCAGTGCAGCTGTGGGTGAGGTATTTTTATCTGTTTGCATGTGGTCACCCTGAACCTCTGAATTAGGAGAAATCAGATGTTGTGCTGTGTGTCCTTCAAATGATTATTTCAGGTATTTGCAATCTTGGCAAGCTTTTCCTGCAAAGTCAGTGATATAAAATAATTTTCATTACAAGCCCAAAACAGTCTGTAAAGCACTGAAATCATTAGGAACCTGGTCATGCTGCTAAAATCCAACTGATTATGCTCTATTTTCTTTGAACTTTTAATTCCTCTCCTGCTTTCTTCCCTTGGTTAGTGGTCAAGTGTAACTTTACCTTGAAGCTCAGCCCTGTGAGACACAGCTTGTGGCTGATTGCATCTGATGGGGAGAAAGAGGGGCTTTTACTGGAATCTTCCCATTAATTTTTGTGCATAAATTAGGACAAATTAAGGCTGCCTGTGGCCCAGCCCATGTAGTTGGTCATGGCTTGGCCATGATGTGATGCTGAGTGAGCACCACACCAGACAGTGCTGAGTGGCCAGAAAGAGCCTGGTGGCTCTGCTGGCAAACCCTTCCCATGGGAACTGAGGGCAGCTCTGGGGAGAACCTGCAGCAGTTCACAGCAGACATGGAAATGGGATAGAAAAGTCAGTCATTGGTTTTCTGGATTTCACTGCTGGTTAAAACTTTACTGCCTGAGCTTTTCTTTCTGACACAAAGTTAGGAGAACAAAAATGAGTTGAGTACTGGGCTTGCTTAATGCAGATTCTAATGTGCTCTGCTGTGTTCCAAGACACCCAGAAATGTTGCAAACATGCTTTGGGCAATGCCAAGCTAATCAGCTGCTTGAAAGGCAGAGTATTTTAACTTAGTTAGGTGCCAAATTATCACGTCCTCCCTTCTCCAGGATGTGGGGAAGGCAGGCACGTTCCTGCCTGCCAGGAGCTGGGCCAGCAGTCCTGGAATGACGGGATGGGGAGGGCATCCAGTGGCTCTGCCAAGAAAACCAGGCTGCAGATCCACCTTGGGGAGCACAGCTGGAGAGCCACAGCTCTCCCCTTTGGCCCAGCATCCCTCATTCCTCAGGGGTTTGAATCAGAAGCCTTGCTGTGCTGGATTAGATTGCCCTGCTGGATTTTCGTGTCTGTGCATTACCCAGACACAGCCCTGTGTCTCATTAGCTGGTTCAGCAGGGGCTGGAGCTGTGCTCGTGTCAGCAGGATGTGCCCAGGGGTGCCAGGCCCTGCCAGGGAGTTTATTTCCATGGGCCTGCCATTGCTCAGCATCCAGGGACAGGTGCAGCTGATAAATATGTCTGATAAATATGTTTAATAAACAGTAGCCAGGGCCCAGCACACTGTAATAAGATGCTCATCTCTGGAGTTGCCACAGCATTCTCCTGGCAGATATTCTGACACTTGATCACGGTCCTGCTGGGAACTCCTAAACCGTGGGAGCAGAGAATTCCCCCAAAATCTGGGCCCATTTTCTCCCACACCCACGCCACCCATAGCCCCAGGAGTCCTGCCAAGAGCACCCCCAACACCTGTTCTGTCTGAGCTGAGCCAGGGGAGCAGTGCAGACCCCCTGAGGGGCTGGGGGGCACAAGGGGCATTGCAGAGTGTCACTTTGGGGCACGTTTAAGTGTCACTGTCGGGGCAGACTTGGCAACAGGTCATGTGAGGGCAGCCTCAGTTAGCCAGATTGCCTTGGCTGCCTTTAAAGGGTTTATCCCAAGGGGCAGCTGTCCTGTTTGAAATCCTGCAGCCAGGTAGGACTCAGCCTTCCCCTGCCGTGCCCAGGCTCCCCCCAGCCCCAACCTGAAGCCTGCTGGAATATTGACAGCAGCTCTTGGGAGTGTGGCTGGGGTTGGTGTGGGGCTGGGCTCTGCTCAGGGTCCCCCCAGCTCCTCCCCAGCCAGGCAGGGTGTGAACCTCCGGGTTTCCTTCCAGGAGGGCACTGCAGAGCTCTGGAGACCTGTAGCAGATTAGAATATGCTGAACTGTGAAGACTTGTCTTAATTAATGCTGCATGAGGTTACAGCCAGAGCCGGGGAAATAATCAATAGTGAATCATCTACTCGGCAAATTCAGCTCTCTTCTGCAGGCGAGTTATCTGTAAACAGCTTGCAGTTTTCTCCCCTCATTCATTATTTACAATTATTTCCCAAATAATTCCTTCGAGCTGCGTTTGGTCTGCAGCTTGTTTGCAAGCGGCGTGTGGCAGGCGCCTGCTCCTCGCTGGCCAAGCTGTGATCATTAGATTTTGGTGGTTTGAGCAGGTTATGTGGCCTCATGCTGTGTCCCTGAGTGCAGCAGCCCTGCTCCTGCCATCCTCCTTGATGAATTCAGAATAGCTTTGGGCAGATATTCCTTGCTCCTCGTGCAGCATCCCCACCAACAGCCTCGTTAGTTGTCCTTCGTTAGGAGACTTGTGGCTGCAGCTCGGATTCAGAGTCCATCTCTTCTGGGTTTTTCCTGAGTGGTCCTTATTGGCTTTATTGGCCATATGAATAGCAGGATGTTCAAAAGGAGCAAGTCTTAGTGACCACTGGTGTTTCCAAGCTCAGGAACCTGCTTGGGCCACTGGGGAGAACCCCAGCCTGGCCCTCAGTGCCCCAAATAAACCCCACTGGTGTCCAGGCCCACACCAAACTGGTCTCTGCAGCCAAAGACCCTCATTTAAAACCTGTCACTGTGCCCAAAGTGATTGCAGCCCTGAAAGAGAAAATCACCTCCAATTCCAGGGCTCTTTCCCTGGCCCTGGCTTGCAATGTGCCTTCCCCTGTTAAAATCACCACACCATCGCAGCTCCAAGGCAGCTGTGGCAGTTTTGATGATTAAAAGGATTTCTTCATGATAAGAACTGGAGTGAAACTCATTTCAGGTAGCAGCCAAACAGCTGCTGGATGGTACACAGTTTCATTTACTGCTGACACGAACTGGATTGTTTTAAGCAGGGGACGTAAATAGGCTCTGACATAAATCACAGAAAACACCAGCTGCGGGTCAGCAGCACTCTGGGGATTCACTGCTGTGGATCTGTGCAGAAACCAGACACAGGAGCCCACACAGCTCAGGAAGGGTCTGCCTGGGCTGCAGGAGCAAGGATTGCCCCATGCTGGGGACTTTTGACAGGTTTCTTCCCCTTCCAATGCTGTTACAGCCCCTGGAAGGCAGATCCTGGGATGCAGCTGTGAAAGAAAAGTGCTGGAAGTTGGTGCAAGGTCTCTCCTGGCAGGGTCATGCTGGGAAGTGTCCAGTGCTGGCACAGGAGTCTGGCCCTCCTCTCTGAGAGCCTTGGTCATCTCATGGCTGAACTGAGCTGAAACTGTTGCCCCATGGGACACAACTGTCCCCATGCTGGGGCTGCCTCTGGGCAGGGTCCTTCCCCCCTCTGTGCTGAATTCAGCTCCCACCCCGTCCCACACCAGTCCCAAGGGCCAGGCACCACCTCTGCTGCAGGTGCAGACGCAGAGAATTTGGGGAGGTCACAGAGGGATGTTCAATGTACAGAGTCACAGTTCAGAGATAGAGATCACTCCAGCTGTCTTTTCTGTGGAAGAAAGGCAGAGGATAAAGGAGTTCTGCTTAAAAATTAACAAACCCTGACCTCAGAGGAATCACAAGCCCAGAGCAAGAAGCCACTGAGCACCTGAGCAGTGCTGCCTGCAAGCTGGGAAGCATCCCCAGAGCCAGCAGTGGTGTCCTGAGGCTGCAGACTCGTTCTGCTGGGTGCAGCCAAGGCTCCTGGCATGCTGCCTCAGTCCCTCCACAACTGAGACTCAGGAAAAACAGCAGCAGCCCCCTTGGCCCCCTCTTCCCTGCTCCAGGTCCCTGCAGCAGCTGTGCTTCACCACCCTGGTGCTGCTGGAGCAGGGGGAGAGGGTTGGGTGGTGGGGTTTTTTCTCTCCTTAAGTCAAAATCAATGATGATGACAGAGTTCTAAGGTGAGCGATGGGAAAGGAGAAGAAAGCACCCGGTGTCAAATTTGATGCAGGAGGCAGTTAGAGGAACCTATTACGAGTTCTGTTGCCTTAGGGTATGTTGGTGGGTACATAGGAGAGTGTAATGTCAGCGAAACAGGAGAGCAGTCTCTTTCCCCTTGAACCCTTATCATTAATGTGGAAGGCATACATTGTCAGCTATTAGTCTGGAGGGGAGGGAGAATAGCACAGGAGATGTCTTAGTTTGGAAATGGAGCCTGACTCCTCGTCTGCTGTGTGAGGGATGGAGGGTGATTGCAGCTGTTGTTGTTGTTGTTGCTGTGATTGCAGTGGGTGTTACAGGGTTTGGGGCAAGATGGGGCTCTGAGGGTTCTGCTGCCTCTCAGTGTGGCTCTTGAGGAGGGAGGAGTGGAAAGCACCATGTGTGGGTGATGGTGGAGCCAGTGACAGGGATGCTCTGTGTGAGCTGGGAGGGAGCAGCTCCAAGCAGGGCCAAGGGGGACTTGGGCAGTTGTGAGAGAGACTTTGCAAGAGACATTAAATAAATGAGTGAAAACTGCTCTTAATTATTCCTATTGCTGCTGCAATCATTGGTGGAGGACCAGTGGCTGCAGCCTGATGTGGGGAAGATCTGCAGGCACAAATTTGGGGGCTGGAGTTTGCATGCCTCCCTCCATGGCTGTGAGGCCAAGGTCTGCTTTGCACCTCTGCAGCAGCTTTTGTCCAAAAATACTGAATATTTTGTGCAATATTTTGTGACCCCATCCTCGAGCCAGCAAAGGGTGTTGGCTCCTGCAGACACAGGGAGAGAGTCTCTCTCCCACACCTCAGCTCCAGTCTCTGCTTTACCCACTTGATACAGTTCCCCTCATTTAGGAAATGTAAATAATTCCTTGGGCTGCACTAATCCCAAGATTACACGGGTAATTCCTGTTTGCATTAATGGGAGGATCTCTCTCAAATTCTCTGCATGTGAATGAGCATCACAGGACTGGCACACTGAGCCTGGGTGAGTGTCTGGAGCAGACACTTCCCCTCCTCCCCTGTGCTCAGGCAGGATCTGGGAGGAAACACAAAATCTGCTCCTTTAAACTGGGATGTTCATTTTTTTGGAGGCACATTGCAAATGATGTCTAATTATTAACTCTGCCCATCCAGCTCTGCCACTGAGGCTTTCAGAGTTTCTCACAGGTGCTGCTGGATGTGGAGAGCGTGGTCCTGCTCCATGAGGTGTGAGAAAAGGGGTTATGAGCAAGGAAAGCAAACTCATCCCCTCTGTGCATTTTCCTGCTGGCATCTGGCATGTGCTGACTCCCAAAATCCCAGATTTGGGGTGCCTGGGATGCACAGCCAGGGATGCTGTGCTACTCTGAGGTTTTTATCTCCACACTGTGTCTGGGTGGGAGGAGATGAGGTGTCTGCAGCTCCCCAGCTCCATCTGCAGCTCCCCTCAGGCCCAGACCCAAAGCCAGGGACAGTGCCAGAAGCTGCCCCAGCGCTGGGGTCACCAGGGCAGAGCAGAGCCCTGTGCTGCTGCTCCTCACTGCACCTCCTGCTGCTGCCCACTGGGGAAAATAATTAATTAAGCCAATTAATGAAGATAAACTGGACTAGCAGCTCTGGAGAAATACCACTGGCCAACAGCAGGCTGTTCCTTGGGCTGAGCTCTGCCCCTTCTCTGCCTGGCACCCCTCACCTCCCCTCCAGGAGATGCCACAGGCTGGGACAGCCACCCCAGTGCTGGC
Organism: Notiomystis cincta; assembly: GCA_013398075.1. Taxonomy (NCBI): domain Eukaryota; kingdom Metazoa; phylum Chordata; class Aves; order Passeriformes; family Notiomystidae; genus Notiomystis; species Notiomystis cincta. The sequence goes on along the minus strand of VZRX01016057.1, from coordinate 13,257 downwards.
AGCCAGGCCAGGGGCTCAGGGTGGGGATGCTGTGCTGTCAGGAGCTGGGAGCATCCAAGGTAGTGACAAAATTAAAACAGGGAGGGGAAGGGAGTTAAAAAATCAAAGTAATCACTAAAATTCCCCCCCTAAACTGTCACACTTCTGTCTGCAGTCCCAGCACAGCCCTGTAGCTCAGCACTGAGTCAGGCCAGCACATGAGTGTGGCAAGGATGCTGCTCAGGCACCTCAGCCCTCCTGCCTCGGGGGCTGTCACTCAGCTCCTTCATTAGGAGGGAAAAAAGTGCTGGAGAGCCCTCACTTCCAACAGTGGTTTTATTTCAAAGCCCTTTCAAACCAGGGTAAAGAGGTACGAGGCTCACTTTTGCAAATGGGTTGCTGAACGAAAGAAAGAAAATATGTGTGTTCTTAATTTTGGGAATGATTTGGTAGCTGTGAAAAATGAGAAGCCAGGTGAGCTTGGGGGGTTTGGGGAAGTTATTGGGTTTGGGGTGAGAGGAAGGTGGAAGAGCCAGGAAAACCATTATGCTGCTGTGAAATATGTGTGCAGTCAGTACGTGCTGGGGGGAAAAAAAAGCAGCAGCCAGCTGAGCAGCAAGATTGGAGTTCTTGTATTATTCCAAAAACATAGGGCTGATATTTATTTCATTAGACTAAGCCTTCCTGTAGCCAGTAAATGAATTCCAGGAAGTGAGAGGAACCCCAGGATCAGGGACTTTACTTCATTTGGGATTGTGTGCAGCTAATATTCTGGTTAAATAAATACATTTTACTAATTGGATTACTCAGACAGTGTAATATACTGCTGGATTTCCAACACGATGCTAATAAATTGTGTGAAGAACTTAATCATGTTAGCTTCCAAAAAGCTTGTAAGAGATGAAATTAAAAAATAAGTAGAAGTTGACATCTATTGCATTTCACAGTGTCTTCATTTTCCTCATCCTTCTTAGAGTTCTCCTTTCCTCAGCATGGCTGACATGGATTTTTTTAATCTGCCTGTGATTAGGGAGGACACAGTGTTAGAGTGGGACTGGGGGGTGCTTGCTCTTCTCCTGACACTGATCCTGGTAAGAGACAGTGAGACCTTAACCTCACCCTCTGCAGGCTGGAGTGCCCTGGGTTCGTGCCCTGCATGCAGCAGGAAATGAGGCTGCAGAGAAGCACCTGCTGCTCCCCAAAGCTGGAAAGGGTGCTGAGGGTGCACAGTGAGGGTGTGCTGGGGTCTGTGCAGGGGGAGAGGGCTGGGAACCCCAGCCAGGGCATCCCAGGGCCAGCACAGGGAGGGGTTGCATGGCCTGGCTGAGCAGCCACCTTCCTCCACACCAGCAGCAGGAGAGGCTGCACACCACTGCTCACTCTCCTGCCCTGCCCACCAGCAAGGCAAAAGGCAAGGCATCCTTTTCTTTTTTCTTCCCTTTTTTTTTTATTTCTTTGGTAGAAACACACAGTGAGAGAGTGAACAGCTCTCCCTCTCCAGGGATGTGACAAATGGGCACTAAAAACCTGTCCCCCCTTCAACAGAGCAGCACTTGGGTCACAGAGACAGCTCAGATGTGTTCTTTATGCTGCACCCAGCTGTCAGTAGGGCCTGCCCCTCACTGAGGAATAAATCAGGCAAAGGGAGCTGTGTGGCTTGAGCCAAGGGGCTGGGCAACCTGCAAAGGGATGGAGCCCACTCCAAGTGTCCAGTGCCTCTCACCCAGGTCCAACATCCATGGCCTTTTCTGGGATAAGGATGCTCCCCACCTGAATCACACCCCAGCTCCTTCCCCCACGGGTTCCCTCTGCTGTGTATGGACCTGTCCCAGCCTCCCAGTGCCACACCAGTTCATGTGGGCTCAGGACCAGCACCTCCACAGGATGGGAATCCTCAATGTGAGCGTGCCTTTGTGAACAGCTCACTGAAATCAAACTCCAGCACTCGAGCCTCAGGGACTGAAGTACCCTTCCCTTGCTCACAAGCTGCCTGTTTGGACTCCCCTAATTTTTTTCAGATGTATTTGATGCATCAAATGGTGATAATTGTTGTATTAAAGGGGCACATGGGGGAATAATTTGCCTTTCTGAAGTGCTGTGAGATCTTCAGATGAAACACTCGGCTGCTGTGATTGGCACTAAAAAGAAGGAATTGCCAATTCCTGTTACAGAGTTGGTTCCCCACAAGGTTTAGACCTGTGGCTTGGTGTGTGCATTTTTGGTACCCAGAAATCCTGTCCCCATCATCTCCAGTGCCAGTGGGATGCACAAGGTGTAGGTGAAGGCAAACTCAGGTGATTTTCATGGAGCCAGGCAGGAGCCAGCTCCTTTTCCCAGCTGCCTTCCAAACCACCCAGATCAAGCAGAGCATCTGGGAGCAGCAGAAACACAGAAATCCAAAGAGCAACTCCCAGCCTGGCATCCACAGTCAGTGCAGCCCATGTGCAGTGCACCAAAATCCCTGCCCTGCCCTGCCTTCCCTCTCCCCCTCTCTTCTCTATCTCCTCCTGATCAAACTTTCCTCATTTTTTTAATTCCCCATATAAAAGAAGTATTGTCTGCATGAGGCCTCACCCTGCATTTATTTATATTTTCTCTCACAGCAGGGTTTAAAAACAACAAACCAGCCCCTGAAATGGCAGCAGCTTCCCTGTAACCTGAACCTCATTGAAATACTAATAACTAGGTTTTGATGCAGCTTTGTGGGTATTAATGCAAATGTTTTTCTGACTCTCCAGGTTTAATAGCAACAGCTTATACAACTCTAATTAGCATAACAAAATTCAGTGATGAGGAGTAAAATGCTTGTCTTGTTTGATGTTTCCTGGTAATTAGCAAGAATAATGATTTATGCAGCGTTCCTGGTTCCCGGCTCACAAAAGATGGCAGAGAGCACTCTCAGCAGTTAACTCCGGGTTTGTGGGGTGGATGGAGCTGGTGGAAAATACACGCGGAGCCCCGGGCGGGTTTGCCCAGCACGGAGCTCTCCAAGGGCTCCGGGATTCTCCCCGCGCATCCTCCCGCGGGTCCGTGCGATGTTGGGCGGGCAAATCGGCTCTGACCCAGCTCCAAACCGCTGCCCGGCCTTTGGATAGGGATGGGCAGCACTCCCGCAGAGCCGGGACACTGATTTCCCTCTAGGGATTGGATTTGTGCCTTTTGGAAACCCCGAGATTTCCTTCCCTTACTCCGGGCGCTGCAGAAGGGATGCCCTGGAGCAGGTCTGTGGAGGAGGAGGAGGAGGGAGGTTTCTCGGTGCCACCTCAGTGCCAGCATTTCCAGGATGAGACGAGGCAAAGCTGCTGCACAGCCCACGTCTGCTCATCCCCGAAGAAACCTCCGTGCCTCGGGCTGCGCCTCAGATGCGAGGCTTTGTAAAACCCAGCCTGCTGCGCCCTGCTCCGGCCCGCGAGGGGTTCACGGTCACTGGAAAAGCGGCTGCTGCTGACTGGGAGACGCTGGCATCTCCCAGTTGGCTCACCCGTGTTTGCAGGCACAACCCTGTATCGCCTTTCGTATTTCTCCCTGGCTGGGAACTCCTCTCCTCGGCTCCACGGGGAGCTCTGCCCGGGCAGGAGCCCCCTCCATCCCTCCTTTGCATAAGAGGGAAGGATTAAAAGCCCCAGAGAACCCTCCCCGCTCCATCACCCGCTGCCAGAGCTGGTGGGAATGGCTGTCGTGACCCTCTGGGGAATGCTCAGCAGTCCCTCTGCTCGCCTGAGCCATTAAATGTGTTATGAGTTATGGTCCTGCCGTCGGGCCGGGCATGTGGAGCCCTGCATTAGCCACAGACTGTTATCTTTCTCCTCGGCCAGCTCCTGCCCCGTTCCCCAGCACCATCCTCTCCTTACAAAAGCTTTCATTGTATTAACAGCTGTAAAGTAAACCATGCAGGGCAGTAAATTCTGAACGAGTAAAAAGAAACCCTCCTTTTATGTGGTATGCAGCCGGCTTTATGGAGGGCAGTGCCGAAGGCACTTATTGAGATAAACGTTCTGGCTGAGTTTTTAAAAGGACTAAATAATGTTGGCCATTTGTGGGTAAGACGACAAAATTAGGAGAGAAGTTAAACTACCTGCTACTGAGCATCAGATGAATTTTTGTGGCAATCTGGAAGCAATCTCTGCCTGTGTCTGCAGCTCCCCAGGCAGGGACTTGGCCAGCACAGCCAGAGGAGGGAGAGCTGCCGTGTTTCTTAAGTGCCAGAGCTTGGATGCAGCAGCAGCAATGTCGGTAGCCTGATCCAACACAGCAAATCCTTTGTTTCCTTGCTAAGAAAGCTAATTTTGCAAAGCAAAAGACTGAATGATGTATAATCTGTGAGTGCCTCTAGTCTGTGGTGCTCTTGGGAGAGGGAAATTGTCATCTGAGGAATAGGACAGATGCAACCAGGGCTGTTCGATTGTATTCCCTCCTTCCCTCCACCCTCCCAGTGTTTCTGAAATGGCTTCTACCATGAGACACCCCGAGACAAGATGCATTCATTCATATTAATAACATTTGAGTATCTGCATGGGTAAGGTGGCTCAGAGAGAGGCATTCATGATGAGGAGAATAATTTGGTCCAGCCAGTCTTTGCAAACTACTCTGGGGAAAAGCTTTCCCACCCTGGGCGCAGTGGGAAGCCTTTGCTGTGCTGTTCGCATAAGAAAGCCCGAGCTGATCTGACAAGCTGCAAATGCCAGCGTGGAAATGTCCCCTCTGTCCCCTCGGTCCCCTCGGTCCCGCCCTGCCCACCGAGGGGCTGAGCCCTGCCAGCTGCTGGGCACACATGGCCGGGAGCTCGGGGGTCACGCTTTTCCAAGGGAAGCACAAATCCCTGGGCTGGCAGCGGCTCCCACTGATGTGGTTTCCCCCTGGAGGCCTTGGGGTGCTCCAGCCCCATCTGGCAGCCGGCTGGGGGGAAGGCTCTGCTCCAGGAGGTGGTCACAAGGCACCAGAGCGTTTTCCAGTGTCTCCCACAGAGGAAATTCCTCTGGAGTGAGATCATGCTCTCCTCTCCAAAGGAGGGCAGATCTGCTGGGGAGCAGGGAGCTGGGGATGGGGGGAGATCCTGCCTGCAGCCTCTGAACTCGCACTCACCCTGCTCCAGCAAGGTTTAACAGCATCCCTGCACTTTTTATAGCTGCCATTGTTTGTTAGGCGTGCAGAGGCTCTGAGCTGCACTGCTGCCTGGCCTGTCCCAGGGCTTGCTGGGGCACATTTTTGGGGTTGTGCCCTGCTGAAGGGAAACAGCACCAGTGAGCACAGCCCCTGTCCTGGTGCCACCCTCTGCCCCAGGTGAGGCACCGCAGAGGTGTTGAAAGTAGAGTCTAACCCGGTGCAAACAGCTTTACACTGCATCTCACTACACAAATATTTGTTTCAGGCAGGGGTTTGTTTGCTGTAGAAATAATGAAATTTTCATACAATGCCTTTAAGATCTTGTTAGTGCAGAGCACAGCTCGGAACTGCAGCTGGAGCTGAGGTTAATCAGGAGAGCTCAGTAGCAGCAGGGAAAGGACCCTGGCAGGCAGATGGGCAGGGAAAGATGTGACCCAGCAGTGAGTGCTGGCACAAACATGGCTGGGTAGGATTGCTCAGGCTGGGCTGGATGGGGCATTGGGCAGCCTGGTCAAGTAAGAGGTGTCTGCCCATGGTAGTGGGAATTGGAACGAGGTGAGCTGTAAAATCCCTTCCAAACCAAACCATTCAAGGATATGAAACTGTGATTCTGTGATTCCATCATTCTGTGATTCTATGGCTGTGATTCTATGGTTCTATGGTTCTATGGTTCTATGATGCTGTGATTCCATCATTCTGTGATTCTGTGATTGTGATTCTATGGTTCTGTGATTCTGTGATTCTGTGATTCTGTGACTCTATGCCTATGATTTTTATGGCTGTTATTTTATGATTTTCTGATTCTGTGATTTTACAGTCCTGTCATTCCATGATTCCATGATTCAGTGATCTGTGATTCTATGTCTATGACTCTGATTCTGTGATTCTATGATTCTGTGACTCTGTGATTTTAGTATTCTATAATTCCAGCCATGTGACTACATATAGTTCCCCTTGCCACTGTGTGCCAGCCAGCAGTAAATGGCACTTAGCTTAGAGCCACTTTCTGGGGGCTTCCCAGCAGCTCACACAATCTGCTGCAAAATGTGTTGTGAAGCTTGTTGCTCCTCCAAATTCCAGCCAGGACACCCAAGCTTCCAGAGCTGCAAGGCAGGCTTGCAGTGAGGCTCACAGGCATCAGCACTCAGGGGTGCTGTTGAGTCTGGGGGACAATGCAGGTTGCAGCTGCAGCTGGAACAATTCTGACAAGCCCTGTGGGCTCCACAAGATGTGTGGGGGCTGAGCCAGACTGGGATTTACTCAAAATTACTCACCTGGTGAATCCCACTCTCTTCCACAGGCTGAGCCAACCCTCTGGCAGGATCTGTGTGTTTGAATGCAGCTCTCAAAAAGACAAATGTGTGGACTCCTCTCAGATCTCCTCCAAGGTGGTCATCCTTGAATGGGATGAGATTTCCCTGCAGACACAGCCAGTCACCAGCTGGCCCTTTCCTACTGTAGCAGACAAAACCCCACTGTGAGCATGGACTCACTGCTGGGACCTCCCTGTGGCCAGAGGGGCTCCTCAGGAGACTTTGGAGAGGGGATTTACAGAGAACTGTGCTTCCTGCAGGGCTTCAGCAAGGGCCCAGCATCAGCTCTGCTGTGATGTGGCAGCAGGAGACAAGGTGGAGGGAGGAGAGCCCCGAGCAGGTGCTGCTGTAAAACATTGCCATCCATCCCTTTCTGCTTGGGAAGGCTGGTGCAGGCTTCCCAGAGCCTGTGTGTGCGTGGCTGGGAATGATATAAATGTAAAATTGGCCTTCTCAGGTTCTGAAGAGCACAGTTTGCAGCTGGAGATGGATCACCAATCTTCCAGGGAATTGTGCTCTACAAGGTTAAGCATGTTTGCAGAAGAAATATGGATAATGCTCTTATCATGTATGACCTTTACTATATGTGTAACATTGTCAGTGACAAAAATGCCATTTTTTAAATGGTTTTCACACTATGGTATCCAGCCATTAATCATGATGTATGTGAGCGACTCTATATTGTTTCTCTGAAATTGCAGCATTAGATTACTTTCCATCCTGGCTGCTCACATGAATTGTACCCCCTGTTACCACGAGCAAGGTTCCTATTTTCCATGCCTAATGTCATTGTGGCCCTACATTTACCCAGAGGACTGGAGAGAACTTTCCAAGGCACAAAGAGAGCAGCTCTGCTCTCCTTCCCCGGCAGACAATTTGTGCATATGTGCGTATAAATGGTGCACTTACTTTAAGATGTCTCTCTAATCCAGGAGTTGATAAATGACTCTTTCAGACACCTCTGCTGATGTTGCATTTTTAATGTAGACAAACTGTAGCTGTGGCTCCAGTCTGTGCATCCCTGCCACTGCCATCCCCACTCTTGGCGGGTTAATGTTTCATCTCGCCTCGTGTAATTTGGGAGGTTTTACTTCCAGAGTGTATTTTGATTTACAGAAGGTAAAAAGCAGTTGGCAGTTTGATGTTTACTCTTTTGTGGGCTTATTTTTTTCTCTCTCTCTTTTTTAATGCAGAGAGCTTTCAGGTGCTAGTGCTGCTTCCTGCTATACATAACTGATATTTATCCTCCCTGTCTGAGGAAAGATGCTACCCAAAAGGGATGCCAAACAAAGCCCCTCACACCCTGAGCTGTGATTTTGGGGACTGTCTGAGCTGCCCTGACTGCTCACTGTGGTGCAGGGTGGCACATAACACCTGCCAGTGCAGGACTTGTGCAGGGATCAAAGGGAAAACAGAGCTCACAGAAAGCAGCTGAACACACAGGCAGTGTTTGCAGCCCTAACAAACCAGTTTCTGCCATTCCCCCAGTCAGCATTATCCACAGTATGGACTTGTTGGGAGCTCATCTCCCTTTGCTGCTGTAGCAAGAGTGAGCAAATGAGTCAAAGGCAAGCAAAGACTCTCAGATGGAAATAAAATGGGCATGCTGCATCCATGCAGGGCTGTGGGTATCCACAGGGAAAGAGGGATTCCCAGTGTTTCACACCTTCAGGTGGAGCTCAGTAAGGTCTGATCTTGCTCATTCTCATCAGCACCAAACCAGAGTGAGGTCACTGAGATCACAGAGCTCCGTGGCCCGAGTGGGGAGCAGAGATTTGTTCTCTTGGGATGAAAACATTTTCGAGTAACAAAAAGCTCTGTGTTGCTGTAGCCCATTGCTGATTTTGAGGAAGACCTCCCCAAGCCTCTGACACCCTGAGTGACCTTGGGTGAACATCACCTTTGTCTCTTGGCTCCTCCTTGTGTGCAGAGCCTTCCATCTCTTACTCCATGCATGTGTTGTGCCCAGTACAGTGGGGACTGGTTTCCTTCTCAGCACTTCCACAGGGCTCTGTAATCTCTTTACTCTGCTGTCTTATGTGACTCTTCAGTTCTGCAGAGGCACTGAATCCTTCCAAATGTGCAGCCTGTCCCCTCTGTCTGATCCCTCCTTTGTCCCCACAGACCCTCACAGGCTTTGCTGCTGTCCCCAGACATCCCTGTCACTTCTCAATAACTTTCTGGTGGCACAGTGAGTGCCTGTGGCTGTGGGAGCCCTCCCTGGGCAGGGTTTATGGGCTGTGAGCCCTCACCTCTCTCAGGACAGCCCAGGGCTGAGTGCTGCACCCCTGGGACAAACAGGCAAAGGTGACAACCACAGTGGGTCTGCAGCACCCTGTGACTGCCCCAAGTGCCCATCCCAAGCCTGAGCCCTCAGCTCCAGCCTGAGATGCCCAGGAGCATCCTGAGATGAGTCAATTTTGTGTGTGGGAGCAAGTGCAAAACAAATTGCATGAATACACCAGAGCAGTCTCTTTGTCTCCATTTCACTGTGCTTTGTTCCCAACTCCTGCTTCTCTCAGGAGTTTCTCCATGCCACATCCACTGAACTTTGAGGCTGATTATGCTGCAAGAGCTTCCTGTGTGTTGGTGCTGTCTACAGAATAGCGTGGCTGTGTTTGCCTGTCTCAAACCCATCCTAAACTAACCCTGATTTTCTCTATTTCCTCTGTCTTGCTGTTTCTCCTCCCTCATTGTCTAACCTTGATGATAAGCCCTGCAGAATGGTTTGGGATCATGGCAGGCATGCCCACTCTGGCTGCAGTGGGTGTAAAGGCATTTTGGGGAGAAGGGCCTCCCCCTGCCTCCCTCAGGGGAAGGGTCGATGTCGCAGGCATTACCTCATGTTCCACGCCACACAGTGAGTCAAACTCTGCTAAGTAACTAAATAAAGATGTAATTTTAATGATGATTAAATTGAAGCACCTCATTAATTTCATGTGAGAGGTGGGGAAGTACACGGCAGCTCTTTCCCTAAATTCATTGTTTGTCTGGCCGCGAGACGTCCCCTCTCAACGTCTGGTTGAGTCTAATTTAAGTATGTAAATTTAATGGTTCAGTAAGTAAAATTGCCTTTATTGTTTGGAATGGTTTGCACAGTAATTTACGAGCTAGCAAGGCTCATTTGATAGGAGTGTATGATGGAGTAGGTGACTGCAGTGAAGGACATGTTTATCTTAAGGATACAGGAGAAGAACACAGATATGGAGCATCTGTAAGGAGGGCCTTGGCAGAGCAGAGCTGCTGGAGACTGGCCCTGGGACAAAGCAGCCCTGAGGGCTCATCCTGGGGCACTCTGAGGGTGCAGAGGGATGGCAGCCCTGCCCCTCTGTGCCTGCAGCCGCTGGAAATCACATCCAACTGTGCAGGCACAGCCACCTGTGCAGCACAATTGTCACCCCCACAGCCCAGGAGGATATTTTTATCATCAAAACAAAGGACAAGAGACCTCACAGGCTGCAGGAGCAATAAGGAAATGTTTTCAGCTGCATTCAGGTCTTTTTCCCCCCACAGTGCTGCTGGGAAAACCTTTCTTTCCAAGCAGCTGCATGCTGAGCTCTGGCAGTCCCTGTTAGGAAGGGAAGGGAAGGGATGGTTTTCCCCAGCAACAGGAGGAGATCAGGACTCACCTGGGGATGGATCCATGGTGAAGCCAGGCTGGGATGTGGGATGTCCCAAGGACCATTTTGCCACTGCCATGTGTCACTGTCCCTCCTCCAGGCTCCTGCATGCTGTTTTTATCATGGTTTTTATTTAAAACTGCTTGTGCTGAGGAGCTTGAGTGCTCAGTTGAGGAGGGCACACTGTCATCATTACAGACACAACCCAGAAACTCTCTCCACAGACTCTGTTTTAATTTTGCCCAGCTGTCACAGCCTCCCTCGTTCAGGCTGGACAGATGTGTGCACCCAGAGGCTGCTGAGGGCTCCTCCTCCCCCAGTCTGGGTGCAGAGCAGGCACTGGGGCAGAGCTTGCAGGCTCCAGAGCCCCAGGGCAGAGCTGGGGCTTTGCACCCCACAGTGAACCACTCACACCTGGGGAGACTCACTGCTTTCCCCTGGTTTTCCAGCCACAGAGGGGACTCCTCCCCATCCCAGGCAGCCAGGGACACACAGCAGCTGTGGCAGTGGCCAAGGTTTCAGCAGCTGTTCAACCTTGTGCTGTACTCAGTGGTCAGAAATGTCAGACACACAAGGAGCATTTGTGGCCCTGCTTTTACTCCAAAGGTGAGAATTCAGAGGGCAAACACCACCAGGACATGCTGTGGCCCTTCCAGGACTTTGCAGGTGGCCCAGAGCACCAAAAGGTCGCTGCCAGGGAAGCTGTCCAGGCTTTGCCTGTCCCCCAGCTTTGTGGGGCTCAGCTCCTGGGGCTGGCAGGAGCTGCTGCATGGCAAGGAGAGCCCATTAGCAAAGAGAGCAGCCAGCCCAGCCCTCGGTGCTGGCAGAGCAGCCATTTATTCTGCTAAGTAGACAGTGTGTAGTGAAGAGTGTGATGAGAAAGGAGGGAGGGCTGGGTAATGTGGGAAAAGGGATAATTAAAAAAATGAAGGGAAATGTACCCACTTGCATGGCCTGTTTTCAGGGGGTTGTACTCCTCAGGCTGTGTTCAGTGTCTCAGGGTCTTCTCTGCTCATGGGTTCAGTGAGTGAATGTTTTCCAGACATGGAAAACTCCTTTTCTTCCTCTCCCTCTTCCCACATTCTGCTGGTGAGGACCCACTGAATGTGGTGTGCAAAAGGAAATAATGGATCTTTTTTCATGGTCTTCTTCCACCAAAGTCAGCTGCTACTTTGCTCTCAGAGACTTTAAAAACTGAATTTTGGAGGTTGATGCTTCCAGTCTTCCTTCACTTAATATCCATCCAACAAAACTCCTGGTGTCAGTCAGCTTGAGCTGTCCTGCTGCAAGGATTTCCCTCTTCTGAAACAAATACCAGACTAAACCAAAACACTGGTTTATTGTTGTGGTTTCCCTTGGCTTTATTTGCTCCTGAGCCTCAAGAATGAGGAAGGCCACACCTGGGCTGTGAACTTCTGTTTGGTCTTTGCAGTTTTGCCTTGGGTTGCTTTCTGAGGGCTTGCAAACCCCAGCTGGGAGATGCTGGGTCCCTGCCTGCCCCTGCCCAAAATGGACCTCAACACAGCAGAAACACTGGGGAAAGGGCAAAGTTGGTGTGAGGAATGCAACATGCCCACCTTGCAGCACTGGAATCACAGAGTGGCTTGGGATGGAAGGGATTTTAAAGCCCAGACACTTCCAACTCCCCCTGCCATGGGCAGGGACACCAAAGTTGTTCCAAGCCCTGTCCAGCCCAGNCTTTGCAGTTTTGCCTTGGGTTGCTTTCTGAGGGCTTGCAAACCCCAGCTGGGAGATGCTGGGTCCCTGCCTGCCCCTGCCCAAAATGGACCTCAACACAGCAGAAACACTGGGGAAAGGGCAAAGTTGGTGTGAGGAATGCAACATGCCCACCTTGCAGCACTGGAATCACAGAGTGGCTTGGGATGGAAGGGATTTTAAAGCCCAGACACTTCCAACTCCCCCTGCCATGGGCAGGGACACCAAAGTTGTTCCAAGCCCTGTCCAGCCCAGCCTTGGACACTTCCAGGGACAGAAATGTGCAATTAACATAGAAATCACCCAAATTTATTCCAAACTGACTTTAAAAAACTGTTCCTGCACTCAGTGAAGACCTAAGAAAGGCTGTCCCTGCTGCTGGCAGGGGCAGGCACTGGAGAACCCCAGCTGGGGCCAGCAGCTCATCCCAGGGGTGGTGGTGGGATTGGATCAGGACACTCCTGATCAAACTGGGCTGGGGTTTGGGTTTTTTTGCATCAGCATTGCATTTTGGCTGATAGCAAAGGCTCCCCACCAGGCACCCATGCAGATTTGCAGCTTTTTGTCTCCATTCACTGGCTGCAGTGACAGCACCTGCTTGTCCCTCCCTGTCCCTCCTGTCTCTGCCTCTCTCTGCCTGTCCCTCCTGTCCCTGTCTGTCTCTGCTGTCCCTCCTGTCCCTGCTGTCCCTCCTGTCCCTGTCTGTCCCTGTCTGTCCCACCTGTCCCTCCTGTCCCTACTGTCCCTGCTCTCCCTCCTCTCTCTCCTGTCCCTGTCTGTCCCTCCTGTCCCTGTCTGTCCCTCCTGTCCCTGTCTGTACCTGTCTGTTCCCTGTCTGTCCCTCCTGTCCCTATCTGTCCCTCCTCTCTCTCCTGTCCCTGTCTGTCCCACCTGTCCCTCCTGTCCCTACTGTCCCTGCTCNGGAGGGAGAGCAGGGACAGTAGGGACAGGAGGGACAGGTGGGACAGACAGGGACAGACAGGGACAGGAGGGACAGCAGGGACAGGAGGGACAGCAGAGACAGACAGGGACAGGAGGGACAGGCAGAGAGAGGCAGAGACAGGAGGGACAGGGAGGGACAAGCAGGTGCTGTCACTGCAGCCAGTGAATGGAGACAAAAAGCTGCAAATCTGCATGGGTGCCTGGTGGGGAGCCTTTGCTATCAGCCAAAATGCAATGCTGATGCAAAAAAACCCAAACCCCAGCCCAGTTTGATCAGGAGTGTCCTGATCCAATCCCACCACCACCCCTGGGATGAGCTGCTGGCCCCAGCTGGGGTTCTCCAGTGCCTGCCCCTGCCAGCAGCAGGGACAGCCTTTCTTAGGTCTTCACTGAGTGCAGGAACAGTTTTTTAAAGTCAGTTTGGAATAAATTTGGGTGATTTCTATGTTAATTGCACATTTCTGTCCCTGGAAGTGTCCAAGGCTGGGCTGGACAGGGCTTGGAACAACTTTGGTGTCCCTGCCCATGGCAGGGGGAGTTGGAAGTGTCTGGGCTTTAAAATCCCTTCCATCCCAAGCCACTCT
>VZRX01016056.1:10615-88115 GCA_013398075.1 Notiomystis cincta | reverse complement strand
AAAGAAAGAAAGAGAAAGAGAAGCTTTGTGTGTATTAATTTGAGAACAATATATCATGAGCTACTCCTTTAATTGACTTTACCTGTAACATTTTCAATACTGCCATAGAGAGCATAATAAAAGAGAAAGAGATTTCTTAAGAACTTAGGGCCAGATTCCAAATGTTCTTCATTTCAAAAAGTCATTTATTATTCTCCGAAGGGCAGAATTGTACAAAAATTTTAGAGGTAGTTTCTCCTTGGATGCTTAAATATTATAGAAATACATGTTTGTATGACAATTCAAGTGGCATTGTCAGCAGATTATTTCAGAATTAATTATTTGGGGTACATACAAAATAATGAAATTAGATCCTTTTTTATCTACTCTTTATGAGATTGTTTTTCCCACCAGGAAAAACAAATTCTCATTAGGGAACGAAGTAATCAATGGTGCCCAGATTAAGAAGAAATAGTGTAAAAGGTTTTCTACAATTTCTCACTTCATCTTTCTTTTTTTCTGTTGGCAACATAATTTTAATGATATTTTGTGATACATCATGGGGCAAAAAATGTTGAAGCTGAAAAACAGCAGGAAGTATTAATGGCCCTGCTATTTAGTAGCAGCAAGAATGTACTGTTCTCTATAAATGCCCTTTTTTTTTGCATGTTGGGAATTGAGCCCTCAGTATGTCCTTGATAAATGAAAAATACCTCTGGCATGAGGAGACCAAAAAGCAGCGTCTCAGATATTTTAAATGATAATTGCCACAGCAGGCCATCTTACAACAGAATGATGACCAAAATCTGTAATCAATTTTTTAAACAACATGTTATAAGGGTATTTGATGACTACTTTTATTTTAGCGCTTTGTAAGAATCACTTACCTTTACTATATGGCTGCCTTCGTGGGGGGGGTGAAAGGAAAGTCCGGGTCTACAACTCCATCATTCTTCTTTTGAAGCCACTTTAGATTAATAGAACCCTGGTGATTTCATATAATTTACCAGTCAGCCACTGGTAACTTCATAAGAGTTTTTCCCTGAGGGGCTGCTAGATGCTGAACTGCTGAGTCTGATCACTAAGGGTACAGTACTAAGTGGACGGAAGCAGTAGAATTAGATGAGAGCATTACAAACACTGTTTGATCCTTGCTGTTTTGCAACAAGAATCCCTGTTGTGCCCAGTGTGTGAGATCAGGGAGATAGAAGATACATATTTACCAAGTTACCTGTTCATTCCCGAACCAATGTTACTGCCTGCACTCCCTTATGAAGACAAAATATTCAACAACTACAAAAATTTAGGCTTGTAAAAGCTTAAAAAAGTGGTGATAGAGCAGGATGGATTTTAACTTTCTGACTTTCATGGCAAGAAAGATAAAAAAAAAAGAAGACTTAGAAATCATTTTAACATCTATAAGTTTATGAATATAATAATTCAGACAGAAATTTTATATAGTAGTAGGTATTTCAAGGAGAATGATGTTGACTCTTTGAATTAATTATTTCTTACAATGCCATTTATTGTTTGAATTGCAGCAAGAAGTTTAAGTAGTGATATATCTTATTTTAGCTAGACCACAATTTAATTTGTGGTCTTCCATCAGAAAGCAATCAAAGCACTTGATATGAGGGAAATCCTCTTGGATTTTGAGGTCCCATCATCATCCTCTTCCAGTATAGACTAAAGGATGCTGTTATATTTACGTCACAGCCAAAACAAATATATACCTCTTTATTTGAGCTCAGAATGCAATGTCAGACATCTCATATAGAGTAAGAAGGAATCACTGAGTGTGCATGTATTTAAGAAAGTATAATCCAAATCCAAATAAAAAAGGTGTCTTTAAACCTGTTCAGTTCATAAAATGTCACATTTGTCACTTGATATCTAAATCAACTAGTGGAATCCTTGTCTTTCCAATGCAAAACCATTATCTTCAATATTATGTAGAAAAAGACAAAATATGCTAGTTTAAGCAACAGTGGCAAATTATTGAGTGTGAGGGTTTTTTGTAAATGTCTTCTCTGAGCTATATCATTGATGTCAGTCATTAGGATCTAGACTTGTAAATGTTAATTACATTATTACCATGAAATAAAATAGGCACGAGTCAAGATTTTTATATGTGACTTCCTTAAATTAGGAACCTTTATTTAGGGTCTACAAAATTTCAAAACTCTTACTGAAATCACAGTGGCTATATTATACCCTAGCTCTGACTGCAGTCCTATGTCTTATTTCTCATTAATCTTCCCCATTCCTTGATACCACGAGGAATGATCCATGCTGCTATTTGATTGGGAATTTTTCCCAGCACTGTGGTGAAAATTCTACAGCATGTGACCTTTTATTTTTTAATCTTAGGTCTGTAAGTTAATGTTGGAAGTCTCTGAAGCAGGACAAAGAAGAATTTGTGTGCAACACATGATAGAAGTACATGCAGGTTAGAAATGGAAACAAGTTCACAGGAGCTTATTGACCAGAAGTCTCTGCCACCATGATATATAGCCTTAGGATTGAACTCTTTAGGTCATCTCAATTTCTGTCACTGTGCAGTTCAAAGTTTTGCAGGTCTCTTGTGGAAAGAAAGACATAACCTCTTAAATCTTTGTAGCTGATACATTGATGTTCTTCATTCAGGAAAATAACCCTGGGGTAAGAATGAAAATTAGATGCAACTGCTCATCTCAAGAGGTTAAAGGCCTATAATGTGAAATAGATTTTTAAACGGATATGTTTTGCTAAAAAATAACAATAAATTTATTATTGTACATACTTCAATGAATTTATATCATATGCAAGACAGTCTTATTAAACAACTTTAAGGGACAAAGTGTTGCAAGAAGCCTTCTCATTCAGATTAGGGAAAAAACCAGCTGTGACATTGCCCTTAAAAGCCTTATCACAACACTGATGTCACAAGCTCAAGTTTTGTGTTTGCATTGCAATGTATTTTAATAAAAGTTTCCAAATAGTAGGAATTTGAGAGATTCTCACATGTTTTATTGTAGGACCATTATTCAACACATTTTTAGAACTAGTCTTCATTTTTGCTGATTTGTTGTTTTAATAAAGATGTAAAAACTGAGAAGAACTTATCTCTTTGATACATCAATCCATATATGTGAGTTATGGGCATATATTTTGCCACCTAGAAATTACTTATTTTGTCTGGTAGGCCTCAGTAAAATAACATAAAGTTTTCTGATATTAGCTTTCATTTGGATATGATAAATATGAAAAATTCATTTGCTCTCCATAGCTGCCATATTTCAGGTAGAATCCAGGAACCCCATGATATACATGCATGTTCTGATTTCTGTCTGAATAGTGACTTTAATTAGAACTGTTAACTCAAACCCAGTGCTAAAAGGGATAGTGTAGCTTTCCCCTCCATGTTCTCTTTGGATCAGTCCTACTTGCAATAATAACAACATCAAAAACTCCTGTTGGTTTTCCTGAGAGAGAGATGGGCCCCATTTACTACGTACTCAAGACCCTAAAGGATCTTTTAAAGCCTTCAATAAACCAAGCCCCTGTTGTACTGTGGCTGGTTAATTCTCTTAGAATTATTCCCTGAGTAGCACTACACTGCAAAACATCTTTTTTTTTTTTTTATTTCAATTTCTTTTTTCTCATACCATTTTATTGCTTTTAAACTATTCCCTTTTCTTCATCTTTCATAATCAGCTCCAATGCCTTCTTAGGCTCGCACTCAAATTTACTGAGAGGGCAAGCAGCAGGCAGTGAAACAAGGGCAAACAAAGGAGTAGAACATGGGAATTACTGGGAAAAGATATGCTAATTCAAATAGTTTTAAGTTATTCAAATGCATCTAGTCTCATTTTTATATGGCTCTTGACACTAAATACTAGAGTTGGCTGAATCATATGGCCGTCTCACTTTTAGTAGTTTAATATACCTTAACAGTGATATAATTTCCCCTGAGAGGCACAACCCAAAATCTCACAGAGATAAATCACTGAAGTTTGAAAATAATTATGATTTTTAATTCTTTCAGCAAACAAAATTAATCATCAAATATACACATTTTGTCACATAAAATAAGAATATTTTATATTAACCAAATCTTATTTCTCCAGCTATATCAATTAGTAACAAATAACGCATATACACCCAGGCACAAAATTGTATAAACACAAATGTGGATTTGTTGAAATATGTGTGTTGTGTATGTATATACATTCTGTCCCCATAATGCTCCTTCCTTTGCAGTTTATAGCACCATCTGCAAATTGTCCTCCAAATACACAGTATGTGGCATGACATAACTGTCAATTCTCTTCTCAGTGCTCTGAAAAGGGCAATGAATACTGGAGAGAGAGTTAACTTGAAATGCCTAAATTCCTTTGAAGGAATATAACTGAAAGGACTTGAAAGTACATTCCTGATTAGACCTCTCCACCTGAACCCATTCTTCATTCTCTTTCTGCTGGCATTGGCTTTTACTGTAAGGGGATAGCTTTGTGCAAGCTGCTTTGTAGAGCCAGTGAGCAAGTAAGGCAAGCTGTGCAGCTACTGTGAAGTGCATAGAATTACAGTCTATTAAACTATGTCTCCTTATGGGATTAGCTGGATGATAATTAATCATTCCCTGCTTCTAGATGACAAAAACCTGTCAGCAGCTCCGGAACACCATTTTTAAAGTGGTGGTGTTTGTAGTGTGTAGAGCTGCAGAGCTCCATCCTTTGGTGAGGTGCGCTTGTTTCCTGTCCAGGTCAGGGATCAGGGACTTGGGTCACTTGCACTGAAACACAAACTGTATTGACATCTGCAATATTTTTTCCCAGACACAGAGTAAGACCTGGTGAAATGGTTAGTAAAAGAGAGCACAAAACAAAGCCACACAGCAGGAATGTTACAAAGAACTCCACAACTGCATGAAATAGAGTTGTGCTTACAAATGCTGTCTGGCAGGATGAGACTGCATGTTACTATGGGAGTATTTCAGAAGGCATATATCAGTCCTGTGTTCTTAGGTCATCTGCACTTGCTCATACACTGTGCTCCATAAAAAATATTCCAAAGGGGAGCCAAAGTTTTTCAAATATACCTTAGTTTAACTACAAATGCAGGGAATGGCAACTACCTGTGTGCCACTGCTCCAGCTGAGGCATTTAACCTGGAACCAGTGCGACTGACAAGGGGTGAAACTACCAGGGCAAAATCCTCAAAAAGATTCATCCAATCCTGAACTCTGTCTCTGACACAAGCTAATGCATTAACCAGTGGCTTAATTTTGTTAAGTTCATGTCACTGCCTTGAGTAATTTTTTTGATATTACAGGATATAAGAATACACATCTTAGGAGCTGAAAGCCTGGTTTATAGTTTCTGCTGTGATAAAAATTTTAGTAATGCCATAAGAAGTTGCTGGGTTTTTGGCATTTTTGTTCTTCAAAGCATTTTATTTTCTTGAAATGTCTGCTAAGATTTTTTTTCCTCTATTTCATCTACTTGCACTTCAAATTAACTTCTCCTTTAAAGGAAAATTATTCTGAAAAACAAATCATATTTTATGAAATAAACCCTGATATGACTCATTTACATCACTCAGCAAAGTCTTATGCAATTGGAGCCACTGAATCTGAGAGGAAAATCCAAGTCAATGTCAATTATTTTCTTTCTACTATCAGGCTTCAACAATTATCTGAGTTTCTGTAAATACAAAACTGTCTTGTTCTTCATCATATAATATCCAAGTATTATCTTCAAGGATTAAGAATAAAATGTCCTGAACTACCAGCAATCTGCACAAAGTACTGTCATCCTCAACAGGTCTATTTCATATGATGACACGATGGGTCAGTAATCAGGTTAGGCAGTTTTATTACAATTTACAAGAATATTGTTATCTAATGTAACTCGCCTAAGTTTCTTGAATACTTGAAAGCTTGTTGACATTTTCTGCACAATAGATTAGCACATCTATTTTGAATCTCTAAAATCTTGAGGAATATTTATCTTAATTTTATGGTGATATTTATTTGGAAATTTGTGATAATGAAGGAACAGTAAACCAAGCTGGTTTTGCATAGCAGGTGAAAACACAAGGTAAAAATATTGTGATATTTCTTTTGAGATTGGTGTGGTGGTAACTGCATCATCACAAGTTTAATTTTGGAAATCCTTTCAGTCACTGCAATTCAGCCTCTTTGACAAGTTCATTTGCTCAGTGTTAAATGTTCCAGAGTTCGATGCCCTGTGATTAGCTCTACTTTCTTGCATATGTAAAGGGGAAGAACAGTCAAATAATTTGTAGCAGACTACAAGACTATTGACATATGCATTGATGTTACCCATGACAGGATAGGCCCTGGTGATGGTAATCCACAGGAGGCAGCACACAGCCCTGAATAACATAAATCCCACTAAACTGAAAACAGTGCTAGAATTCAAACCAATCTAACTCAGTCAAATACAGCTGTGCTACAGACTGCCCACAGACATTCTTTTGGAAGACTCATTAGAAACAAACAAAATTACAGTCATCATGTTTTTTATTTAACATTTGATTATGTCAGTATTCATACTATGAATCAATTATGTATTTTATATAGTCTGTAATAAAAATATTATGCCAAGAACACCTGAGGGAAGTTGAAAATTATATGTTGTTTTTTGCAATATATGTAACGAAGTGATGTTTCAAACTGTGAATACTCAAGCTGGACTTCAGGGTTGGTTTTACAAACTAGAAAACCTAAAAAACTGCCTTACTGTGGAGAGAGAGAGAGACAAAGAGAGGAAGGAATAGACAATTTTTCTCTTTTCCTGTATGAGAAATGTTCCCATCTACCAATGACAGATATGTGCATTATGGAGAAACCCATAGCACATGACCCGCTCCCAAATGTTGCAGTCAAATAGAATTCAGTATTACACTCCCATTATTGACCTTAACTGAAGGTACATCCTTGAGAATGCAGTATGACATTGATGGTAGTGATAGAGAATGGGGAGTCTTAAAAAGATTTGTTAAGATGATTTGGTCATGCTTGTCAAATCTCAGGCGTATCTGACTCATTTCATTATTTTTATATTTTATATTGAATCCTAGGATGTTTTATATTGAATGCTAGGATGGAAGACTGAGTACTACGATAGAAATTTAACCTTGTGCAAGATGGCCCAGCCCTGCGGAGGTTGGAAATGTTTCCTGAACCATGAATGTGTACATGTGATTGCTACTCACTTTGCCTCATGTTGCTGTCAGTTCTCCAGTGCTGTTCAAGTGTGACTGCAAAATCTGTCCTAAAATTTTGGAGAAATAATCTGTGCATGCGCAAAAATACATGGAAAATCAAGAACTAAACCAAATTGTAAGCCCTTGGAACCTTGCCACCAGCAACAGATCTTTGGTCATTCATATGAGTAGAGAATTCTTTTGTTTTGGCAGTTAATTTGCATGGTAGTGGGAGAAATTGCATAATTACATTCAATGTCTCCCAAGTTATTTGCTGTTGAAACAGATTTTTTTCCAAATATCAGTGGTTTTAGATGCTATCATAAATTAAGAGTTTAATAACACACACAAAAAAATCAAATGTTAGATCTGTTTAATATTAGCTTTTAATTCAATAGAATTTTCATCAGCCAGTATTTCCAAAAGAAAAGAAAATCCTGCCAAATATAAGTAGTATGAGGGAAGATACACTTATACAGAAATGGTTTTCACATACCTGTCTTTAACATTCATTACCTTTCACTATGAGTCTATATTACAGCAAAATAGATCATAAACAGACACTATTTCAGCCTTACTCAAAAATCATAAAAAATTGGTTTAATCAAAATCAGTCTTCCATATCTAAAGAAAGAATATGAATCAGTATGGTGGGTTAACCTTGCTAGCTGCCAGTTGTCAAACCATCCATTTCCTCACTCCCCGTTTTCAGCAGGACAGGAGGGGGAAAAAAAAGAATGTGAAAAGGGTCATGGGCTGAGATAAGGACAGGGAGATCACTCACAAATTTCTGACACAGGCAAAATATACTAGATATGGAGAAATTAATTTAATTTACTGTAAATTAAAAATAGAGTAGAATAGTGAGAAATGAAAACAAAATTAAAAACATCTACTCCCAGTCTGCTTTTCTGCTCAGACTCAACTGCATTCCTAACTCTTCTAAGTCTCCCCCTTGAATGGCACAGGTAGGTAAGTAATGGGGATTCTAGTCAGTTCATAACCTTTTGACTCTCCTTTTCACTCCTTCCTCATCATACTCTTCTCCTAATCCAGTATGGGTTCCTCAACAATGGGATAGAGCTCTTCATGAATTTCTTCAGTGTGGATCCTTCCCACCAGTTTCATGAACTGCTCCAGCAACGTTCTTTCCATGGTATACTGACCCAGAGTAGCCATAGGACTGTAATAAAAAATTTAGTAGTCCTTTACTTTAGATTTAGAAAAAGAGGCCACAAACTTTCCATCAGACACATATATCTACTTTGGAACTACCAGTTTTTTAGAAGCTTTGAGAGCAAATAGGCCATTACTTACTGAAGCATCAAAATCTCTGTTTGCTTTTGAGTCAGTAAGAATAAAGGCCAATTTCTACACAACAGTTTTAGTTGTATCAAGGACAGTACTTTATGAAATTTTACAAATACTCTGAAATTTTCCCTCTAAAGAATTCAGCAGTCATAGAAGTCTGCCATGTCTTTTTTGAAAAACCAAAGTTCTGGATAAAGCATCTGAAAGACTTGTTAAACAAATGTTTGGGTAATATTGGACACTATCTATGAATAATTTTCTGGAAGGCCAATTGAACAAACTTAATAAAACCTCCCTGGATTCTACCTGTTCAGATATGCCTATTAAAGTATCTCCCTTCAACAGATGGTAGCAGACAATTTCGTGTTCAGCCTCCAATGCTGTTCTTCTCATCAAAGTAGAAAATCACACTCAAAGGATGAGAGAAAAGTTACTGTCAAAGCTGTCATTGTCAAAATAAAAAAAAATCACACAGTATGGAAGTGAAAAATCTGTGCAATAGTTATTGCATATAGCTAGCTGCACCTAACAGAAATTTGGTTGTGGATCTGGAAGGCAAGAGATGATAATTCACTGGTTTCTTCAGTTGTAACTATTTTTTTTTTCTTTTTGTATAATTCTCTCAACAGTGAGAGATTAAATGGGAGATTTTCTTCTGAAAGAAGAGAAATATTTGATGTTTTTAAAATGATTCATAAAAGTAAAATATCTCAAATAAAAATTATTTGATCCTAGACAGATAAAGGAGAAAATAGAGAAAAAATCCTTCCTGAAAACCATTGAAGAAATTACCAATGAAATAGAACATCCCTTAATGTTGTTTTTCTGAGATGAGAAAATTTGTGTGTTTGATATGAATTTAAATGTGATGCCTTAGTCAACAAGCACAGGTAATAAGCTCCCTTGGCCAATAGTGTCTGGGAATATGTCACATGATGCATAACAAGGTCAAATATTGTTTCTAAAGCAGACAATATTTTAAAGAATTACAGTATTCACTCAGCCATTCTCTCTAAGAGCAGAATCTGTTTCAATGGTAGGAGCTTCATTTCAGAGAGCTGGGCAGTATGAAAGCAAGCAACTCAAAGAATTCTGTCCTTTAAATCTGTGCAAGACATATTTCTTATGTGTTACCATATAAAATGGTGAAAGATTCTGCTATGAAATCTAAGTGATTTATTACCTCGATATGGAGCACAGGTGAACATATTTCTTCCTTTTTCACTGATACCATTAAGAAGTATTGCTTCATTTATCTTATATATTCTACCTTCATTTATCTTACATATTTTACCTTCAACACTTGTTAGCAAGCTGCAATACAAACTTCTTAAAGAAACTTTCGATACTCGAATAATGAGATTCCTCTGTAAAAAATACAGTTCCAGAGACTTTGGAACATTGTTCTTTCCATCCTTCTGTAGGAAGAATATTAAAAATAAATTTATAAATAATTAGTGAATAATCTTGAAAGAACAGAAACATTAGGCCCCATCTTACTAACTATTCTCTCTTTTTATATGAAAAAACTAAAAGCCTTTTTATATGTAAACAAACTTTAAAAATTCTTATTTATATACTATATGATAGCAGGTGAAAATACTCCATATTTCAAAGTTTATGTTATTGAATGAAGAATTACATTATTTCTTGACTCATATGGTGAATAAATCAACCAGATAATTAGTAGTACAATTAAGCCATGGGAAAAAAATAATATCAACATCAAAATGAGACATTACAGGAACCATTCGAGAAAAGTATTAAAAATAATCTCATTTTTAAATATTAAAAAAGCAAATAATTCTCCCCTTGCCTCCCCCAAGATGTCAAGAGCTGCAGCTAAGCTCCCTGGGGCTAAACTTCAAAACTCAGCAGAGATTGGTTTATATAAAACAAGTGTTTACCAGGCTGGAAGATATTCTCTGTGCATTTCTATGAATGGCTTTCAGTGAAATTGCAATAATAGCATACATGGGAGACATATGGAACTAAGAAATCCAAGGAGGAAAAAAAGAAATATATATATATTAGCTAATGTAAAGTCTAGTAGCTGAAGTAAAATAAATTAAGATCTGCCTTCTTTTCCCAGCTTTGTCACAGGACTGACTACAATCTGTGCAAATTAATTTAAATATAATTGTTTCTACTATTGAAGGCAAAGTCTGAAAAGCCAAAAATTACTTTTAAATCAAAAAATATTTCTCTGGCCATCCTTCCATGTTACTTCTGAGACACAGCAATCCTAACTGCCACTGAGCTTCAAGGTATTCCTGATAGTTCCAACCCAGAGCAGTCTGTATGTCCAACTAAGTGTTTCTGCTTCATTATAGAGTCATTAAACAATTAGGATTTCTGTGAGGAACAAAGAGCTTTTCTCTGAAATAACTCTTACATGATTTTTTACCTGGAAAAAGAAGTTTGAATAAACTGCATGTATTTCTTTTCATTTGGATGTGTCATGTAAGTTAAAATGACATTAAGATATTACTATGATAAAAATTATGTTAGTAGCAAATTTTGTTTTTCAAACAGTTAACTGCTTCCAAGCAAGCGGCAGCCACACTTCTGCTGTGCTTATGAAGCTTTCCAGGAATTGCTGTAGAAAATAAATGTAAGCAGAGAGCCAATTCAATGGCAAGAAATCTTATGCACAATTTGTTAAGGAATATATCTGGTCCAGGTAACTGGGCCTGAAAGTTGCAGATGGGGAGGCAGATTAATCTTGGGCAGGAGCCTGAGACAAGAGGCTGTGAACTGTCAAACTTTGGGATGACAAAGGGCATGAAAGCTGGTGACATCAGCCGGGTAAATGGACACTGGGAGACACAGCTGGAGCTTGGAATTGCTGATCTTCTGGGTAAAAGTGAGAGGAAGTGACAGCCAGTGATCTGGATGGATATGGAGAAAGGCAGGAGTGGGGCCTCAGGAGGAAGAGCGAGACCTGCAGACAGACTGTGAGGGTGTAAAAGCCTTGGGGTTCCTCTGTTGGAGCTCCCTCCCGGGAGGCAGCAGCTTGAGCTGTTTCTGTGTCCCTGCACCGTGAATAAATGGCTTTATGGAACGAGACCTGTGAGACTCTGCAATGGGAAACCTGGGAGGGAAGTGGTGAGGAAACCTGGTCTGGCTGGCTGTGAGTGGGGTGTGCAGGGAGTCAGGGGGCACTCGGGGCACTGGAGCTGCTGCTGCTGCGAGGGGGCTCCGGTCCCAGCGGTGAAAGTCTCTGGCCTTGGGAGTGTGACTGACAGAGAGGCTCCAGAATGGTCAGACTGGGAAGTTTCCTTAACAATTTAAAATTTCAGTTTTAGTTTCATTTTTATTTTAAGTGTCTCATGTAATCACAGATATATTAGGAGATATAAAATCCCCATTCCATAAAAAATGAACCACCATAGTAGAAGCCCAAGACGTGTAAACATACACATAGTTTACCTCACTGAAAAAGCTCAAGGGTATTGCCAAGGCCTCTGCTATAGTGGTAAAACTAATTCATGCAAAATTTTGTACTGCCCCAACAAGTGGACCATTCCCTCTGCTACAGAGAAACGGCATATTGTATAGAATATCACTGTTTATGAGTTAGTATCTCACCTACCAACTTGTCCAACCCCAGCCTGCTGGTGAAGGAGGCAATATTGGTGAGACAGCGCTGATGCTGTGCCAGCACTGCTCAGCAGCCGCCAGAATGCTGGTGTGTTATCAGCACCTTTCCAGCTACTAACACAAAAAACATTATGTGGGCTGTTGGGAAAACCTTAAACTTAATCTCAACCACACCCAATTCACACCTCCTGTCCCAGAATCTCAGGATAATTATTACCCTCCCATTCTTCCTACACTGAGTTGAATTCCTCAGCTCTCTTTTGGTATGATTGTGATTCTTTTTTGGGACATAGAGGATACTGCTTAGACTTACTGAACTACAAGAAGCCTGGATCCAAATTAATTTTTCACCCTGAAAATTTTTGCTAATATTTATTAAAACATTAAAGCTACCAGTGCCTGACAACTGTGTCTGGCTTCTGCAGTACATGAATATCATTAGCACTATTTCTTTATATCAGAAGTGAGTGGAAAATATTTTTAAAAACCCAACATTTCACTCTTCTTTATGAAAAACAGCTGGAATGTTTGTAGAGTTAAATCTGTCACTGTGAAAATGTAAGACCTTGGCTCACTGTAAATGTGGCAAACCTCCAGAAGTCAACATGCTCTTTGGAGGTGAACCCTTCAAGCTTAGCTCCTTGGTATTGATTGTGACATTTTCTTGTCAGCATGAACATCCAATATCCAACGCAGGCAATATTTCTCATTAAGTTGTATAGACTATGGACAGTATAAACTTAAACAAATGTGCGGTGTCAGAACACAGGTGAAGTACAGCACCTAGTTTTAATAAACTGAAAACAATTCAGCTGACAATATTCCCTAATTTTACCTTTGACTTGGTTTATGTTATATTCCATCCAGCATTCCTCCTTTTATCATTACTTTAGCTTCTGCTTTTGTAATCTTTCTTTATTTTTCCCAAGTGAGTGGCTTCATAGAAGGCTGCTTCACTGAATTCAGAAATAATCCTTTTATTGGCAGCAACGGTCCACTATCAAGCTCATCTCTAGCAAAGTGAAATTTTTATTGCTATTGCTCTTTTAAGTGCTGAATATTCCTCTCTAGCTGTATAATTCAAGTATTAATTCTTCACTAGACTCACAGATTTTAAAGCATGAAGAAATCAACATGATCAGCTAATCTAGTATCTTGCATATAGAGCATATAATTTTGCTTCATTTTTGTATTGCATTCATTACTTTCAGCTATACTATCTCTTTACAAAAGTCAGTTCTCTTGAATGAATGACATCATAAAAAGTAGAATATGTCCTGGCATTTGATAAGTGATTGCAATGGTTCATTAAATCACAAAGCAGTTATACTTTAATTTTCAGTATGTTTCATTTATGGTGAAGTTACCTCTTAAATTTTTCTTGGATAAACCAAAAACCATGTCTCTGTTTAGGTCACTGTCAAACCATGAATACTTTTATCTGTGTTTTATGAAGCTGTGTCAATCTGTCATCTTTGCTCTAAAGAGCTTTACACAGCCAGTATTCAGGTAATGACCTCACTAATGCAGCAATACAATTTCCCTCTTTCTACTCAATAGTCTTTTGCTTATTCAGACTCAATAGTCTGAAGATATTGTCTACTATAGGTATGTTAAAAGTGCTTTCTGATTATTCACATTTCAAAGATATTTGAGTTTTCCCACAATTTTGGTTGGTTAGTTAGCTGGTTTTGCATTTAACTGTCTTAAAGGGCAAGTGAATTTGGTTGATGATTAGCAGAGAGTTGTCTGTATAACAGCAAATATTTTTGTTATCCATTGAGTTCACTAGTAATGACTTTTCATTTTCTTCTACAGACCTTCTAGCTATTTGAGTATTGTCTCAGAAGTTTCTGAAATTGTGTAAAACAGTCTCTCTTTTTTCTTCTCTGTGTTTTTGATTGTTTGGTTTGGTTTGGTTTAGTTTTGTGAGTGAATACAGGGGGAATAAACCCATCCTCTAACATGTATTCTTATAGAAAAGTTTACAGCTTCCTTTAATAGAACTCCCACTGGCAGAAAACAAAGAAATGGAGATACTGTGGAAACAATAAAATCAAAAAGACCAAGTGCAGGAAGTTGTAATTATACAGTCATTTTGGTATCAGTCTCTGTGTTCAAATGGAGATAGTATGTCTGTGGGGGACATCCTGGGCCTGCCCTATGATCTCAGAAGGTGCTGATAAACCTTGACCAAGCTGACTGAGCAATGAAGCATCCCTTGATTGATCAGCTGGGCCAAGAGTCACTCCCTGATTGACCAGGAGCCCTTGCATGCTAAAGGTGGAAACAGCCAGAACTATCAACTGCCCAATCAAGGTGGAAAACAAAGGACAAGTAATTATGCTTGGTTACCTTGGTAAACCATATACCTTAATTGTAGCCTGAGTTGTGTGGTACCATTGTGAATTGTAGCCTGAGAGGAATGGTATCATTGTTACTACACTTTGGGGGAAAAAGCCCAGTAACAGGGGACTTGCAATGTAGCCAGGATGGAAACATCCTGCTGATAGAAGTCAGTCATCTTGGGACCACAGGAGACCGTGCCACCACCTCCCTCTGAGTGTGACACCCCTCAGAGCTCTCAAAATCTCTTGTGTTTGGAGGCCTGGGTTGAAAGTCTCCACCCTTATCTCACACTCCTTGATGCGCACCCCTTGCCTGTGGGGAAACACAAAGGGATTTGATGCGAGTGTTTCTCTGAATTTGAGGGGAATTTTTGATAGGTACCTTTCCATACGTAGAAATAACTGTACACATCATTTTACCTCTGTGTGTGAATTGATTATTGTATGGATGTGTGCTAGTTTTGTCTGGGTTAGAGTTAACATTCTTCCCAATGTCTGGTATGGGTCTGTGGTTTGGAATTGTGCTGAACACAGGGTTGATAATACAGAGATGTTTTTGTTATTGCTGAGCAGGGCTTGCACAGAGCCTTTTCTGCCTTTCATACGGCCACGCTGGTGAGGAAGTTGGAGGTGCATGGGAGGTTGGGAGGAGACACAGCCGGGACAGGTGACTCAAACTGATTTAAGGAGTATTCCAGATCATATGACATCATGCCCAGTATATAAGAAGAACGAGGGTGGAAGAACAAAGAAAAGAGGGAATGGTTTGAACGTTGACATATGTCTCCCCAAGTCATCATTACATGTGATAGGAATGGCTGAACACCAACCTGCCCATTGGAAAAAAAATTAATTAATTCCTTGTTTTGCTTTATTTGAGCACATGACTTTTGCTTTCCATACTGAGCTGTCTTTATCTCAAACCATGAGTTTTCTTTTATCCTTTTGATTCTCTTCCCAGTCCCACTGGTGGGGAGTGAGCCAGCAGCTGCCTGGGGCTGGGTTGACAGCAGAGGTTAAAACATGACAGAATGTTACTGTTTCAAATCCATAGTTAAGTCATTGCTGCAATTGTAGTGAAATCTACCAAATCATTTTGTAAATGTTGAAGTGCACAATGCTTAAGAGCTGCTACACACTTTTGCACCCTTATCTTTCCATCCATATCCTTTTCGCGCTTACCTCCTTTTGCATTCCTGGCTTCCATGTAAATCATTCGAAATTACTTGTAATTTGATCTTCCTTTGTGTTAGTCTTTGTAGCAAGCAATACAGTGAACCTTGCCATTGAAATCTGTAAAACTATTTTCACAAATTCATAATAAACCCTGGTATTGAGAGTACCATTCACAATGTTTCTTAAAGTGGCCAAGCAACTCATTCACAACACTATTTCCAAACAAGTTATAGTCTTTTTACTTTTGTATTTAACTTTGTAAATAAAGATATCAGATTAGACCTTGCAGAAAGCAGAACTAGATCTATTTTACTTACTAGCTTTGACATATAAAACATAAATAAATTTCAGGAATTCTGTGTATTCCTTGCCCAGAGTTAATGCGCCTTTTCAAAGACACAGTAAATTAGGCAAGTAATCACAGTTTAACTAACAGAGTCATAGAATTATTTTCAAAACCTTAGAAAAATTTCCAAAAGCTTAGAAGACTATATCCAGTGTATATGTAAAGTGAGCATGTCTCTATGACTGTAAAAGACATGAAAGAAAAATGAAATGTTTTGAAATTCAGATAAACCAGAAACTGGAAGGAGGAAGAAAAAGAAGATGAGTAGAAGAAAAATTATGGAAGGGGAAAACCCTAAAAGCCAGAGAAGTAATTTGAATTACAGCATTGGGAACGAGAGAATAACTTAATGGTTTTGTGGAAAAGCTCGACATTGTAGCTAGATGAGATTTAAATTGTAAAAGGCTTTCCATATTAATGGGAAATAACAAGGTTGCTAAATAACAGTATGATAGATGTTAAATCAGCAGGTCCAGATAATTTTGCCTGCAAGTGCTGTAAAGAGTCAGCTGAGCAGATCTCTTGATCATCAGTGATGATTTTCAATAAGTCTTGGAGCACTGGAGCATTTCCAAAGGGTTGGAATGAAGCTAATGTTATGCCAATATTTTAAAAGTATAAATGGGACATCTAATTATAGGCCTGTCATCCTGACATTGATCCCAGACAAATTATGGAACAAGAGATATGGGATTTGATGAATAACCTATTAAAAGAGGATAATATAATTAATGACAATCAACATGGGCTTATAGGAAAGACATATATTTGAACTTGCTTGTAGGCTGATCAGGAAAAGCTGTCATTGAACTTGGATAAGGATGATGCTGATGATCTTGTTTTACTTCTATAGGTCATTTAGTTTCATACTGAACATGCTGATTAACAAAGGAGAAATTGCAAACACCAACATTATACATACTAAATTGAATAAAATGTTCTAATATGTAGGTTTTAGGATACTGTATTTAAAGAACTATCAATGAGCATTTGTTCTAAAAAAAATATGCCAGAGGGTTTAATTTTGGCCTTTTTTGCAGCCTCAGCATAACAGCATTATTGGTGGGGAAAAAAAATAATGGATAACACTGCAACTGGAGCAGGCACAGAGGAGGGAAAGGAAAGATTGCTGACAAGCAGTTGGAATCCACCAGATATCAGGTATAAAAAATTCTTTATTACAGACAATGAAAATTATGTATCTAAGGACAACAGTGTAAAGAAAGCTTATGAAATGGTACCTTAATCCTAAGAATTAAAACTCTAAAACCTTGGGGATGACAAATAGCAACCTAATCCTGGCCTTTGCAGGATTCAGACTTTCTTGCTTGGATTAGGAAGGCTACCTCTGTACTCCTCAATTAAAGAAGGACACTCATATATTGAAAAACAGGTACCAAGAAACATTGCAAACATATCTAAGCATCACGAAATATACTTAACCTTAAGGTACTGTTTTTAAAGTTTTCTGGTACAATAGTATCTTCAGCACAGAGAGCATAGAAACAATTCTAATAAGAAGAAGTCAGTTTTCATGAAGTTTTTCCCAAGAAGTTCAATCTGCCTAAGAATTACAAAAGAAGGTAAAGGATTCATTTGATCAGAAGCTGTCTGTACTTACATTCAGAACAGAAATATGGCTGTGGAATAATGTGATAACCAGAATCCTTTTACCAGAGAGTGAAGCTTCTCTTTCTTTTTTTCCTTCTTCTCTAAAATCATATACTAATTCTAACAGAAAGTGTAGTTATATCATTAGCTGTGGGCTTGTTTGACTGCAATAATTTCCCCTACTAATTGACTTCCACATGTCAGCACTGATACATCATTCCCATAGATTTTGCTTTTACCATGTGCTGTCCTTCATGGGTCCTATTTAATTCAATAACATTTATGAGATTTGTGGTTGATCCACTGTATAAACCCAACTTTAAATACCCAAATTTGAATGAATTATTTCCCTGCCCTTAACAAAACACCCTTAACAAAAGTCCACAAAAAATCTACAGAATAATTGTAGTTAGTAGTAAAAGAAGAAACACAGATGACTTTTTGGGCAACAGAAATTAAGAGTGTTATATGAAAAGTCAGAACTTGCTTCTCAGTTTAGCTTGTTTCAAATTTTGCTTCCTTTGGAAAGAAACACATGAAATATTATATTACAAATGCTTGTTTTGAATTCTAGAAAATATTACGTATTTCTGTATTTTAGGGAATAAAGAATCCTTATTATGACTAAAAATATTTCTTTGAAATTATTCAGTTTCACCTGGCCATCTATGCAATAACCTATTTTTGAGCTCCTTCTCTAAGACTTCAGGTCTTCTAGCCTACAGTAAAATATACTATTTATTTGAGAGCTTCCCCAGCCCTTTCTAAGGAATTCCTGTGAATCAAAATTAACATTTTATTTAAATTTTACTTTACCAATGCTGATCATATCAGTTTCCATTGAATTCAACATGATATTAACTAAAGCTCTCAGGAATGTCAAGGAGAAACGATTCCATAATGCTGATGAATTCAGGACTCTTCTGCATAGCAAACAAAAAAGTACTTGAAGAAATAGCTGCTTCCTTCAGTGTCCCACTGCTGTCCTTTGATTGTGAAAAAAATAGCAATATAAAATCCAAACTGAAGAAATCTGCAATAATAATAATAATATTTTTAAAATCAAGCTTAGCATAAAACTGAGTTTGCTTTGCAGTTCCAATGCTACTATAATTGCACTAGTACTAGTAATGATAGGTGAAGTTCATGGAAATATGTAGAGGCTTTCCATGTAAGGAGAGCTATTTTGAAAAAGAGTAATTAATAAAAGTCTTATTTTATGAAATACTGTATAAAACTCTCTAAATACTATCAAAATGTGGTAGAGCAGTTAAGGAGCAGAAACACAGATAAGAATACAATTTTCCAAAGAAGCAATGCCAGAGTTAAATTTTCACTGGAGAATGATTTTATAACATGCAAAAAATACTTTATCGTGCTATTAATTGATTGACAAAAACCATCCAAATGACTATGAATATAACAAATTACGTGGTTCCTAATTGTTTCACAGATGCACACTGCCAAGGTGCTGGACTGTGAAATTAGTGAAGCACTTATGCAATATATAGGCTTTGTGAATATGATTATATCTAAGAGATGATTCTAGTAATGGTAACTTGAAGCTCAAGCTAGAACAATTACTCATTTTCATCAGGTGATAAGGGTTACAATTTTAATGTTCAAGGTCTCTACCTTGATCCCTCCAGCATCTGTATGGATGTAGCCAATGCAGCCATGCACTAGTGTGGAAACAATTTATTTTCTGTTGAGAGAGCTAATCTTGTCTCAGTTCTGTGTGGTGTTCCTATGGCTAAAGAAATTTCAGTGTGGCACACAGAAGACTAAACCATGAAATATGTTGAAAGAATAGGATAGAATTGAACAATTTAGTTTGAAGGGACCTACAAAAGTCATTTAATCCACCTGCAATATTTTGTTCATAAATGTTACAGGCCAAAACTACTATTATATGGTACATTGACTTCAAAATTTTAAGGTGGGCCAAAATTATACTTGGTCTAAAATGACACAGTAAAGACTATGAAATGAGCAAAACCATCTAGCTAAAGCTAGATACTGATCACAAAGTGTCTGTTTGGATACTTAGGGTCAGCTGCTCATGAATGAAGACAGATTCACTCATGAGCATACTTCGATTCATGGAAATGTCACTGTTGATCAGTAACAAACCAAAAGCAGTCGTATTCAGGAAAGAGTTCAGTTAAGTTTCTTTCTCTTTTTCAAGGGGGTCATTTTGGAAGATGCAGGCTCTCCACCCTGTCAGTAAAAGCACAGCAAGAAAACTTATTTGGGCAATGCTCTCAAGTACATGATGTGACTCCTGGGGTGTCCTTCAGAGGGCCCGAAGCTGGAGTCAATGATCCTGATGGATCCTTTCCAACTCAGCATATCCTATGGTTCTATGAACTGAGACCTAGATTAAAAAGAAACAGCATGAAGATATATCTTGAATTGTGCAAAGGAGTTTTGACCTTTGCTACAATCTCCAGTATATCTCAAATGTGTATTCAGTGTGAACTGACAGTTCCCTGTGCAGTTGAACATACCATCAAGCATTCCTAGAGCTCCAGTAGATAGTCTGAGCTTTAAAAGAATCCCATTCTCTTGAGATCTATAAATCATGACAATGCACAATCACAGTATTTAAAGTTGGTTTTATACAGTGGCTGAATTGACATAATGTCTTATTCTGTCACTGAAGCTAATTTGCACAGAGCTTCTCAAGTGCTAATGTTTGAAAGGAAGAACCCCCTCAACATTTCTTTGAATATGGGCCAGGAAATGTTTTGTTTTTTGGGCAAATGCAATCACAAATACATAGAAATTGTTGTCCTAGGCATCTCTAACTTTCTACTCCTTTGTATTGATGTCCTCAAGCAAGAATTCTTAATTTCATTTTTGAACATATTAACTACTGAATTATAAATCTAGAATCACGACTAGCCTGAAGTAATTTTTTTTTAATATAATCTGAAACTTTTATTTGGATTCTATCTTCTTCCAATGGCAATATAATCACCAAGAAAATTTGTATGATTAGGCGGAAAACTCTTTTTCAATACTAAACGTGAATACATGAGAACCTGTGCTGGTTTCTTTTCTTCTGTATTTGAAAATGAAACTGAACATAGTCCTTTCTTGCTGAACCTAAGATTCATGAGTCTATAGAGTAAGATAATTTTTAAAATACATTTGAAGGAGCTGATGGCTCAGGTATTCCTATGGCTTTCATTTTTCCTCAGAATTTTAATAATAAAAATGAGTGGGATCAGTAACGATCTCATTCCAATCACTTTCCACCAACTTGGCTTTAGCCAAGAACTAATGTCTGAGAGGGTAATACATTGTTTCATTCTAAGTTGACCATGAGCTATTACAGCTGCAAGAACTCCAAGAGTTCCAGCTGATGGAACTGAAGGTCCTTGTCATCCAGTTAAAGATTCAGTCTTTAATAAAAATTGTATCATATATTGAAAATTTTTTGTTTCCTACACTTGCTTTGACAAGAATACGTGTACAAAAATACAGAAGAACATGTGCAAAAATCCACAATACATCTATAAATATGACATTAGCATTTCCAGATTTCCTCACTGACCTGACACAGAAGGTGTAATAATTTGTAGCAAGGCTTTAAACAAGGCAGAAGGAAAGAAAACGTTCACTGAAAAAAAGAGAAAGACTTGTTGGTCAGATACTGGTCCTGCCCTCAGGAAATCAGTATTCAATAAGAGACTTATATAATACTGAGCAGATCTGTGTCTCTGTCTCCCATTTTCAGAGTGAAGATAATGCTGTTTAACATTCTCTAACCACAACATCCCAAAACCTGTTTTGAGTTGCAGAAGCTTTCTAATGATTTTATATTCACAGCTTTGTCTGTACAGTCTCTCTCAGGAAGATGTTGAAGGGAAGGAATAAATCAGCATTTCTTTTCCCACCAAAAGTATCCTTCTCCTGTGATCACCTAATCTGACTGGTTATGTTACCATCCAGGTGGTCTTGCTGTATTGTCCTTGTATTGTCCTGGTAATCCATAGTCAAACTCCAAGGATATTACCACTCTGGGGAGTCCTTCAGCTTATGTATTGCCGTGTTTATTCTTGCTCCTACCAAGAATGTCACATTCTCTGCAGCGGTAAATTCTAGCTTCAAAGAAAATCAGGAATGTACGAAAATGCATGTAGTTACATCCTTAGAAACAGTTTGGAGCTGAACATAAAGCTATCTGAAATCTACATAATAGGCTTGATAGTGAGATGTGGACAAAACAATAGTTGGTGCTCAGCAGCCAGTCCACCTCTGCCCAACATCCTCCTGTAACTCATAACAATTCTTATTAATTACTTATTGCAATTTGTGCCAGAAAAACATTCCATTTGAGGCTATGACCAGAAAAAAAACCAAGTATCAGTAAGTGACCTCTTAAAGCACAGAAATAATTTTTTAAAAAATATTGCTTCTAAAAAAAAAATTCTTTATCTTATTTAAGCAACACCGTGAAAAGACCATTTCTACATTAAATTATCCCAGCTGGGTGTTTAATGTGTTCTAGTTTTGAAAAAGTGATGCTCAAGTGATGCTATAAATTTCACACAAATGTTCCAGTTATTTACCAAATGATTAAAATCAAATATATTATTGTCATGTTACAGATTTTTATTTTTATTTTTTCTGGAATCTTAAAAATGCTGCTTCAGACATGCCCCTTTACTGCTATTTATCAATCCTGAAAATGTTTTATTCTCATATGGCAATGACGGAAAGTTTTATGAGTCAGCAGTGCCCTGGCAGCCAGGAGGGCCAACCATGACCTGGGGTGCACCAGACACAGCATCACCAGCTGGGAAAGAGAAGGGATTGTCCTGCCCTGCCCTGCACTGGGACAGCCTCACCTCGAGTCATCAAGGTAGTTTTGGGTGCCACAATGCAAGAAAGACTTTGAACTATTGGACAGTGTCCAAAGGAGGGCAACAGAGGTGTTGAGGGGAGGCCATATGAGGAGTGGCTGAGGTCTCTTGGTCTGAGGAGACTGAGGGGAGACCTCGTTGCAGTTAAAACTTCCTCATAACGGGAAAAGGAGGCACAGACATTGATCTCTCCTCTCTGGTGCCCGGTGACAGGGCCTGAGGAAATGGCCTGAACCTGTGTCAGGGGAAGTTTAGTTTGGACATCAGGAAAAGGCTTTTCACCCAGAGGGTGGTTGAGCACCAAGGATGTTCCCCAGGGCAGTGGTCACAGCACCAGCCTGGCAGAGCTCAAGAGGCATTTGTACAATGCTGTCAGGCACAGAGTGTGGCTCTTGGGAATGGTGCTGTGCAGGGCAGGGAGCTGTACCCAGTGGTCCTTTTGAGTCCTTTCTAACTCAGTTTATTCTCTGGTTCTATGATAATTTTTCTCATTAAAATGTTCCGAAACTGTATTCACTTTAATAATTTAACAATAATACTGATCATGTAACGTTTTAAGTGCCTATTTCAAATGCATTTTAGACTTTTTATATTTCAAATTTTTATTATGATGTTTTCTGAGGTGGGGAGATGATTTTTTTCCATTCAAGCTGTTTTGTATTCATAAATGAATTTATATTGATAAGAAAAATTTCATTACAGGCCAAGCTCACAATGTCACATAATTAGTGTTGAATTCTCTTCTTCCTTTGGTTGGATAAGCTCTCAAAAATTAACAAAGCAAGTTTGAATGCAGTTCTTTTCTTCTGGCTCAGATGTCTGGCTTTGGGTGAGAAGACTTTGGGAAGTACCTGTGTTTTTCATTTGTTTAGGATTTGTGTGAGGGGACGAGGACTCCCTTGTCAATGTTTTGTCAGAAATGGGAGCCAGAAGTTGTGAGTCCATGGAAGTGGGTGCTTTTTTAAGTTCTCTGTTTCTGAGATACTCACTTTAGGACACAGATGGGGCAATCTATTATCTAAACAAATATCAATATTTTAAACAAATCAATAAACTAAATTAATTAAAAATTTATATCATGAGACTTTTTACTATTTGTGTATTTCATATCTCTTGAGGAATCTATCTTCTGTTGCCTGATCCAAATCAAATACAGGGAAATGTGAGTTCTTCCATTAAATTCCAAAGCATAACCATCAAGCTGCTGTTT
The DNA here is from genome assembly GCA_013398075.1 of Notiomystis cincta. Classification (NCBI taxonomy): domain Eukaryota; kingdom Metazoa; phylum Chordata; class Aves; order Passeriformes; family Notiomystidae; genus Notiomystis; species Notiomystis cincta. The sequence continues at coordinate 64,445 of VZRX01016056.1, read as the reverse complement.
TCAGGTGGCACATAACCTCTCTCTTGTGAACTATTAGCCTTACTACACCATCAATGACTTTTACTCAGAAACACAGCAGATACTTTTTTCTCTTCCCAAAATGCTAGCATGTACTAAGTACTTAGTACTTCCCAGTACTAAGAAAAGCCATCAAAATCTTCTCAGCAATTTCCTTCTCTTGTCAACATGGAAAACAAAAATTAATATCAGAGGATGCATAATTATACAAATTTTAAGAAAAACACAAGTATCAGTCTGGTAAGAAATGCATTACCTGTAAGATAGGCTTTTCTTGTCATGCTGTGGTCATTTGTTTATGCCTGAATTCCAGTAATTCTTAAATCCTAATCTTAATTTAGGATGATAGTATACTGACAGGTATTGCATTCTGTAGGTGTGTGCCCTTGCTTCAAATTGACGTTGCATTGACTGGACATGCAGAATCAATTCTACCTGTAGGAAGGACTAAGTGACAAGCAATGGAGGCGAGTATAGATGCACCTATGTGTAACAGCAGCTGCAGAGGATGGGCAAGGTAGCATGTTCAGACTTCTACCAAATTTCACTGAAATCTGTAAAGCTGATCAGAGAATTACAGCTCAAATAATCTCAGTGCCAAGGAGTGATCCTGTTGAGAATTCCGGTTTGAACATTTTTCTAATTAAATCTGTTAGCTACATGTCTGTGTGGATGGGGGTGGGGGTGGTAAGTTTTCCGCTGAAGGCAGAACTTTTTTCATGGATCTTTTTCTCTAATTTATTTAGGCTTCCATAAAGCTGCATGTTTCATTGTAGTATTGGTCTCTGCAGCATTAGAAAGTCTAAACTTCAAATAGAAGATTAAAAAACTATTATCTAGAACTGATCAAGCTAATTAAAGTCTCAAGTGCTCTCTCTTTAGGTAGCAAAACAAAAAAAAGTGTTCAAAACCAGGCTGCCCTGCCCTAAATAAAGCATAAATATTTTTTTCTTGTAGAAGTGCTGACCACATTATTTGTTAACCTGGTCCTTCCTAACTCAGTGGGGCACAAAAGTGTAATCAACGAGGTACAGATATATAATCAGAAGATGAAGTGTGGGGCAGAGAAGTCTACTATTACGTGCTGGAGGCTGCTGAGAAGTCAGCATAACTGCTCACTACTGTCAGCAAAAGAAGTGTGTGTTGAGGTCAAATTTTGGTCAAATGATCTCTGGATTTAACATTTCTCTTTGCAAAGTAATTTCAAGGTCAGTATGGACACATTAGCTGTCCATCTGTACCAGAAATACCAAAACAAATTTCACCCATTGTGTTTTGCAACATTCCAGAATTTTCTTAATTGGAAGTGGATCAAAAATAAAGATTTCAAATTTATTATAGCTGATCAGAAAATGAAAATCTGCTATGGAAAAATTACTGAAGTTTACAATTTACTCAGTAACTGTGCAAATTTGATATATTTTGATTTGTTTATAAAGAAATTAATGTAAAGATAAGTATATTAATAAAAGGTATGGTCAAAGTTTTAGTCTAGCTGCTCCAACTGAAGATATTGGATGCTTGAGGGTTTAGACTCTATCTGTAATTCTCGTTTATTTTGGCTAGAAATTGCTTTCTTAAAAAGAAAAAAAAACCCTTGAATTTTATATCCTCATGCTAACTTTTTCAGTCTGGATTAATAGATGTGTTTCAACAAAATGTTGAACAAATTCCAAGCTGTTCTTTCTCTAGCATTCTCATATGGTAGTGATTTAGATAAAACTGGATATAAATCTAGATAGTATTCATTTAAAAACCTAATCCACATAAACCAGTGTTGACCAGAGTAAAGATAAAAGCAGAATGCAATCTCTTTAGTGAGCTGTGGTCATAATAGGCTTAATCACATCAGAAGGTTGAACTTAGAATTGTTCTTCTTGATTTCTACAGTTACTGCATTCTAGAAACTGAAACTTAATTATAGTTGCCACATGCTCATACAGTTAAGACAGATGAGACTAATAACAGTTATTTTTGCTTGATAGCCTGTTAACGAGATTGCGTGTGCCATCATGATTTGCCCTTTTCTGAGTGAGAGGATACATGATTTGTTTTATTTGTATTATATCCCACTTTTAAGACAGAGATTAAATCAATTTAATTTTAATAAAATAACACTTCTGGATTGAAATGTATTTTATCACTCTGTATCATTTGATTGGTATTGATTTAAGAGGTAGAAGGAGATAAAATTCAAATATTATATGATTCTTAAAAAAAGAAATCAGAAAGCAAAACTCTCTTCTTACACATGAGATTTTAATCGACTAAACATACAGTACCATATCACATACAATTACCAAGAAACTTTTATTGCCGGAAAAATATAGAAAGAACACTTAAGAGTCATGAGCATGAAACACACAAACATTCAAACATGAGCACAGCAAGCCTGAAATAATGCACAGATCTCAGAGGGTCAAATGTAGACAGTCAGTTTCCTGTGCTCCCATCCAAGGGATTCCAGTTTTTCTTTCAACATAGTGGCACGTGTGGCACATTATTTTTTACATGGAGATCTTCTCAAGTACTTAAGATAAATAGATTCATACGTCTCTTTCTCTTGACATGTGACTATCTTCTCAGAGGATGAGCTTTTATTCTTGAATTCCTTGCTTTAATGAACTCTTTCCATCCTATATGATAACTAAGGGGTAAAATCCCCTGAATTTTGAAAATTATGGAATCTGGTTCATAATCTAATATTTTCAACTGTATTTAAAACTAGGTTTGTCACTGCAATGCCTAACTATGCTAGACATTCTCTTATTTTAATAAAGCATGAAAAAATGGGTACTTAATTGAATACAAAGTTATTAAAGACTATTTTAAATATATAAGCCTTATTGTATGTGATTGAAAAACAACAGACATATGTAAAATCTGTTTATGTGCTGTTTGTAATCCAGTTGTTCTGTAAAGAACATATAGTTAAGCTCAACAACATAAAAAGTTATACCAGGCCCTAAAGTTTCAGAATTTAGGGTATGTTCCTATAATAAAGTGTTTGGAATGAGGGAAGCCTTGGTAAAATATTTGATAACATGCATGGCTACAGTCAAGATTTTGATCAACACAATAAACAGAAGTGTCACACAGCATAGGGAATTTGTTAAGGACAGTTTATATGCAGGATTGAGGTAGTTATCAATGAAAGCTGGTGTCTTCATTGTAGGATGAAAGAAACTACTAAAAGCTTAGCCTGAAAGTTCAGTGTCATTTATGGTTCTGCAAGGTTGTTCTCACACACTTTTCATGGATGCAATGCTGCACCATTTGGATGTAGGCAGAAAGCACAGTGCAGTCCACACAGTGCAAAATGACTCTGAGACAATGGATGTTGCCAGCAGGAAAATTCTGAGCATAAAGGAAAATAAAAATAAAACAACCACTAAAACAGATTTGTAAAGAGAGATTGTATAAGGAATTTCTTTCTTTCTATGATTGGTGACTGAATTTTCTCTAATAAGTCTAAAGGTTTTGACCATCCCATATGAAAAGAGGTTACCTTTGACTTCACCTATTACAGCAGAGAAACTTAATCAACTTTTGTTTTGGCAGTTGCAGATAGAAATACTTTCCAGAACAAATACTTCTTCTGGTCACAATTGGAATTTTCGCTGCATGCACTTATCTCTATGAGTTACAGTATGCCTGAGCACCCTCATTTGATGATGATTTCAGGAGGGCTAAAAATATCCAGGAAACCTTTTGAAAAAGGATCTGCAGAATATAGCAACTTTTATATCTTCTGTAAGGATTGTCTTGGTTTAACCCTAATCAGCCACCCGCTCATTTCCCCCTGGTGCATGGAAGAGAGTTACAAGAGTGAAAGTAACTCCAGCCAGCAGCTCCAAACAGTACCCAATCAGGATTTTAAAACCAATAAGATGGGGGGAAAACAGTATACTACATAACGAAACCAAACAAATTCATTTTGGATCTGAACAAGTTACATTTCCAATTTAAATAAATTGAGCCCCTTATTATCTACATATGCACTGAATCTTTCTTTTGGAGAAAAAAATAATATCAAGTATGAGAAAGACCAGTGTGGGAGAAAAACATGAATAAATACAAATTCTTTGTACTTTAAACTGTTAGGAATATGTAACAAACACTGATTGATGTGTTTCTCAAATATGCACACAAATAGCTGAATCTTACAGTTCTCTGGCTCTTGAAAGAAAGAGATGAAGACAGAAGAACAGCTCCTGTAGCTGCATACTCCAAATTTATATCAAGTCACTCCTAGTGAACAGAAGAAAAACAATGTAAGTAAGATTCCAATCATACAAGTTATGCAGCATCTTTTATATTTTCACAAAATTTATCAGTAGCTCACAAGTGAAATTAGTGTTTGGTTTTTGCAGTGATGGCAAAGGTTTCAACTTCAATTTCATAGTCAGAATAAAAATGTAAAAAAAAACCTTAGGGTTTAGTGGTTTTTAAACTAAAAGATGGGACTCTGGTCATGTGTCTGAAACTACATGTTCATAGCTCTTATTGAAGTCAGGGTGACAAGGGATAGAGGGAATATAACTTTGTAAGAGGTGATTGTTTATATTTTTGTCATCTAAGGACAGAATGATAAAATAGTCTTACAGACATTGGCATGTTAAAACCAGCATCTCAATACACAATTTATCTTAATGAAACCAACAGTTACAAAAGGTCATGAAATCTTCATTACTTTAGATGACTCTTCTCCATCAAATGTTCCTGTGGGTCTCCAGCACATGGTATACATAATTTCATGTCAATCCAGCATTTACTGCTGAAGCTGTGGTCAAACACTTGACATCAATTCAATTTACCCCACTTCAATGACTGTATTAGGTGTACTTCCTATTAAAATTAACAGGGTTAATCACATCAGTATCACTCATATAGTGCTCTTGCAGTGTTTACTATTGACCTACCTTATAATTTAACTGTAAGAGGTCAAGATCCTGAAGATAATATATAATTGCAAAAGAAAATATAAGAAAAAATAGCTTTGCTGTACAATATATCCTGTATTAATATATTTATAAATTATTACCATTATAATTTCCTATATCTTAGGTTTACAATTATGCTTGAGATTTCAGTTGTTAAGAGCCTTTATATATTCAAAATTTATAACAAAATTATGAGGTTTATATGTAAAATGTTATTCATATATGGTCTGTGAATAACTGTAAATGAACAGAATTACCAGCATATAGATGATATAATTTTTTAATGTTGTTCTACTTTAATTTCCCCTTGATTAAATTTTGTGAAGGTTGTATTCTAAGATCTGTGATGAGAAGGTATCAGTTCACATCTAAGTAGTTCATGGGGAATTATAAAACAGAGTGCTGAGATAATTAAATAACTATTAAGTGGATTAGTTGGTCACATCCCAAAGCTCTGAAAGGCCTTTTCAGTATAAAATTACTACAAAATCTGATGGTAAAATTTCAGTCATGGATTTAGTTGTCTTTGTGAGAATGAGCTCTTACTTTCTGTTGTATTTTCTACTTGACACCTTACAACAATCATGAAAGAGTCATGACCACAGTATAATTATTTGGTACTTTCAGTATAATTTACATGGAAGAGAAAGGGTCTAGAATGAAAATTTGACTCTTTGTAATTCCCAGATGGATTTCACAAAATATGTGAAATATGGGACTTTCTAATACTCTTTATTTCTACTCTCATAGAAAATAAGAGTGTCAAACTACTGGAACCAAAGTGTCTTTAAGTTCTGGATATTTTTTTATTTGCAGGAATTCAGATAATAACCATTTTTCAGGAAAAAAAAGATCTTAAATTGTTCATATTTCACATTAAACTATGTTTATTTTTAAACAGTTGTTTATTTTGAATTAATACTTATAGCAGGACCAAAATGTTTCAACTTGAATATCTCTGAATGCAAATAATATTTCTCAAGAAGTAAACATACAGAAAGGACAAGACATTGGATAAATGTAGATTATTTTTTTGAAGAGAATGAACAGACTTGTTGTCCCGGTTTGGACAGGTATTTCCCAAGAAAGGCGGGAGCCTCCCTTGGAATGAGAAATGTGAACCCCCCTTCCCTCCGAATTAATAATATTTTGAAATCAAGGGGCTCTCAGGCAAAAGATAGGGAAATAAGAATAACAGATCTTTACTAAGTATTTATATGAGGTAAACAGACAACAAATGTAACAAAACCAGAACCAGAGAACCCACTGGCAGCCCGGGGCGGCGGTGGCCACGTGGTCCGGCTGGGACCGGGAGAAATGAGTTCGAATCTCGGGATGCTCAGGTGAAAAGAGTTCCCGGGGTGCCTCGGCAGGCAGGGTGGAGGTGCGAGCTGGCGCGGCTGGAACTCGGAGCGGCGCCGACGAAACGGCGGGGCCGGCGCGGCGGCGGCCACGCGGTTCGGCCGGGACTGGAGAAAGGCGGGCTCGGGATCCCCGGGTGGAAAGAGTTCCCCTCTCAGCGAGACACCAACGGGACACCAACCTCTGCGGCGGCAGGAGAAAGACAGGCTGGGCTGGAACTGCAGCGATGAGCGAGCTCCTCTCCTCCGGTCGCAGCTCCACGCGTCCCCCTCCGAAAACCGAGAGCAGAAGACCGCAGCACCAGCAGAAAACAGCAGCAGAAGCAAGGGCGGGGTTCCAGAAGGCTGAGCCGGTGAGCGGGCCGGGCTCTGTCCCAGCCCCCACCAGCTCCACCCCCCGCGGGGTCTCTGTCCCTCCTGAGGAACCCCCAGACAGGGAGGTGCCGCACCCACATGGCCGCAGGGCTCAGCCATTGTCTTCCTTAAGTACCGGGTCATTTGCATTTCTAAAGAGGAAAAAATTTCTCTAAAACCGTCGACACTTGTTAAAGTTGTCACTTTAGGAGTATAAGTAATAACAAACTGGGTTGTTTGTTAGTTTTCTCATTCCACTTTGGAGATTTGAATTATTCTTCATCCTGTCCACTGACAGAGTTCCCCTGGTAACCAACTGAGGTGCCCATGGCATGGCAGCCTGAAGTGAATATTCAATTTCAAAGTTAAAAGCTATAAGAAGCTACAAGCTGCTCTAAGGTTTCACTTCAAAAAAATTGGTGTCCTTTTCTCATAATAGTTCCAATTTTCTCTCTCTCTCTCTCTTTTTTTAAATTTTTTTTTTAAATCTGGCCTGGAGAAAGGTACTTAAGCAAACACATGGGAACTGTTTCATGACAGAGATTTAAATGTATGTTAATTAAATCAAAACTCTATCTAATAATTCTTCAAAGTGAAACTGTACAGGAAATGTTTGTTCTCCTTGGAATTTCCTGGGTTAAAAATCTGACTAATTAGTTTATAATTTCATCTCTAGTTCCTTAGAAATCATATTTCTTTGACTTATGAGCCTCATCCTTTTCTGAGTCCTCTGTCATGAATAACATTGCTATATTTTTATCCTGTTTTGTGCATATTTTGCAATACCTTTTCATGTCAAGCCATGTCTTCCTGGCAAACCCTCCCATTTTGTTTCAATCTGATGGATTTTCCTTTAGATATCTAAAGAGAAATTTTCTTTCATCATTTAAGTTACATCCTCAATAAGATAACTCAAGGTATTTCACTGGAGATTCTTTTCTTCAGTAATATCCCTAATTTTTGACAGAAAATATTAAAGTTGGCATCAGAAAAACACTTGTTTAAGGTGACACATAAGTTACAGAATCATTTTGAATGCCTTTGTCCATAAATATGCTAGCATTTAAAAGGAAAGTCAAACAACAAAGAAACAGTCATTACAAAAAATTATAATTTTGTCTATTTGGCTTCAAAATTGTCAAGTCTGGAAATTCTGGTAGAAACTGTACACAAACACAAAGACTTCATTGCCAAAACTCGATCAGTTAGAAGGTACTTAAAACTGGGAGGAAAACTGAGATATAAAAATATATAAATATATAAAAATATCTTTTGAAAGGGCAAGATCTCTCTTCCTGTATTGAAAAAAAAAAAAGGAAATTAGACTTTAGAAAGGTAATGTAAGACAGCAGCAAGAAGAAAAGTACAAGGAAAAACCCTGAGTCATAGTAGAGGAAATACTTAGAGTACATGTCTTTAAGCACCAGTTCTTGAGGTATTTTCTTTTCACTACTCTTTTAAACTACCTCTCTTCAGGCTGAGAAAATTAGTAAACTGAATATAAAGTTTTCCACTGAAGTGACTTTATGCAAATGATTCATTAATGCAATCTCCAGGATGTTGTCAGCCCAATCTGCTTCTTTCTTAGCATTAACTTCATAACATATGTTTGCATCTATTTTATGATACTGGCAACACTTCTATCATGTGAACCAGGAATTGGCCCCAAAACTTCTGAGTAGTAGCAGCTTGCTACACAATATAGGAAACTGTTGTGAGATCCTTTAGGAAATGATTTAAAGCATTCCCAATACATCGCTTAAATAAATTGCTCCTTTAAAGAATTACAGAATAAATAGATAAATTGGTTCTATCCATTACACATGCTGATGTATTTCTTCATGCTGGGCTATACTGCAATGTGTCACCGTTGGTGAGTTTCCTACTTTGTTTCCTTATTATTTCAGATTTGACATGCTGTTACTGTGACTAATGCAACCTTACAGGGCCTAAAGAAACTTACATGCCATGAATCAACAATAAAGGGTATCGCTGCTTTGGTTTGCACACTTTTATTTATTTGAAACAATGAAAATATCTTTTACTTAGTAACAGAGACAGTACCTACTGGTTCCTATTGGCTATTTTTTAAAATAACCAAGAGCTACAAAAAGTGAATAACTATTCTAAATAGTATAAAAATGAAAATACTTTTCTGATTGCACAGTCTTTTAAAAAAATCCTTCTGAAACTGATAAAAATAGAGTTTTGTACATAAATAGCCAACAGCAAGCTGATATTGTATCTCTTCTGCTCTCAGTAAAAATAAAAATTATAACCCCAAAAGGGTTTCTTTTTTGGCATTATTAAAATTTTGATAGCTGCCTTTACACTTCAGTTTGAAACCCTGTCTGAATGATTTCAAATTAATTTTTGAGAGTACCAGATTGCAAGAACTCAGAAATTTTAACCTGTTTCCAGCATAAAAGATATTAACATCCCACTGAGCAGGGACTGAAATGCTGGATGACTTCTTAACCTGTCTCATGAGTTTTTGAATGAAGTGTAATTTTTTGTACTGCAAGAAAGAAGACCAGGGACTGGGCCAGTTATGCCATAGAAAGGATAGAGTGGGTATGCAAAGATTTTAGTTTCCACATCACAGCTGGGGGGAGCAGGACAAAGACAGAGAGAACTGACAGCTTCAGACAGGAGGGCCTTCTCCCACTGCAGAAGCTGTCCCACCTTCTCCTTTTGGAGCTGGAGCAAAGGGAGCCCAGCTTTTCTCAGCTCTGACACAGCAGGGAAAGAAATGGTGCAATAACTGCCTGTCTGGGTCCAGCAAGAAACTGGCTTGGAAAACTGTACAATTAGAAGCTGCTCAGCCTTCTTCCTAAGTTATCATTCGTAACAATTGCACTTCAGCTTCACTTCAGCTTTGTTCTTTTATGCCCTGGTCTCATGAATCATACACTTTGATTTGCACAGTGATGCAGCTTGGTTATATAATTAGCCTATAACAAGTGGTCATGGTGAGACACGGATCTGAAACTGTTGGACTGAAATGGATATTTTATCTTTATCACCAATTTCTTGCATGATTCATAAAACTCTCTATATAAAGTTGGCAGGAAATAGTGGCCCATGGGCAGTAATTTGTTATAGATGCTTAAATAGTCTACAGTCATTTCTTTTTAATTTGATGAGCTTATCTACCTGCAGATATGTCAGAGTCTTGAGACTGAAAAGCAATGGGATTTCAGGTACTAACTCTCTGGTCTCTGGTCCTCCTTATTTCCTAAATCCCTAATCAACACATGAGTATTTTGAAGTGTCTAATTTCTCTGTGTATTGCACAGGCTTTCCCACTTACATATTTGATTTCTGCTCAAATAAAGGGGAAGGCCTAATATACAATTTCTAAAAAAGTGACAGCCCAAGAATAACTGTGGGAAAATTTCCATCTCTAACCCCATTTCTGGATCATAGTGCAAGCTAATAAGGAGATTGTTTCATCTTAATTTCTTTCCACCTACAAAGTTGCATCTGGATATTGTAATATTTAATATTTTGGGGCTAAAATGTCATCTTGGATTTTGCTTATTGACCTGTATCTAGTGTATTTCATCCTTTTTCTCTACAGGTTTTCAATATTGCTATTGTTGTTGCTGTGACTGATACTATTTTTTTCACTGCTGAAATACAAAAGTAAAACAGATATTCTCCAAGTTTAAACAAAATTGTCACCAAGGATATCACTATAAGGGGCATAACTAGACTCTTGGGAGCACAGAAAGAGAAAATCAGTCCCCCAGAAGATTCTGCTTCCAAAGTTATAAAGGTGGGAAAGAAAATAACAATCAATATAGCAGTGAAATCCAAGAGTAAGAGAAGAAAGGAGAATGAAATGAGGTAAAGAGAATTAGTAAAGGTATACTTTAAGGAACAAATGAAAGAATATTTCAGAGAACAGAAAAAAAAATTACTGTTATTCTGCTTTATCAACATTCGAAGCATAAATACATTTTTATTCCCTAAATGAGAATATTTAGAGTAGATCCTTGGATGAGCAGAAGCTCACAGGGATACTTCATGCCTTCCATTAAATTAATACTTCATAAAGATTTTTTTTCCTCCTAAATTTGAGTTTCAAAGAAAAATTCCTATGGAAAATAGCAGAAACTCTTTCTGACATAATTACTTTGTCATAAAAGACTATTGAAAAAGAGAAATATCAGCTAAGCATTTATATATAAAATTGTATGTTTAAATATAAATATAAACTCTGGGTTTAACTAGCTGTATAAAGTGTATTCATGTACAGCTGTGATTTTAATCTGTAGATGCAGGTAAGACTTCTAGTGCTCTTCAAGTGTTTTCACATATGAGAAAGAACGAGTTCATTTGAGATTTAACCAAGCAGTTGTTTGAAAACCTTTCTAGAACTTCTTCCGCCTCTGTTTATGGTACTACTCCAACTGTAGGTTGATTCTGCTTTATATAAGATTATATTAATTCAAATTGTTTTCATAAAAGGACATCTTCAATCAGATTCCCTCCTTGTGTTTCTTCTGTTCTTTCCTGAATTATATGATTTCTGTGTGTTTTCTCCTCTGAAGTGGCTTTAGTGTGGTTCAAAATAATATATGAGGGTAAATGGAAGGGTCTCCTTTGTGCCATTAGGGTTATCTGGTCAGAGGAGCCATAAACAAGAACACACAGAGACAAACCTGACCACACAGATAACAGGGGTTGTGGTTTAAACAGCTGTGATTAGTCACCCAAATCACTAAGGGCATATGGAGGGTGAGAATGTTCCTTTAGTCAATTGGAAGGAAGATACCACACAGACATAAAACCTGAGTAATTAATGCTTACAAAGAGAACAGGAAACAAACCTGGCCATTAGCACTAAATGATGTGCTTTCAGGAAGCTGCAGGCATTGGATTTTGGTACATGGGAGGAGGTCAGTGGGACTATGCCATCTGGTAGGGCAATGTGCAGGGTAAGGGCAAACAGAGAGCAACAAAGTGTGACAGGACGATCCTTCCCCTCTCTTTGCCACAGGGAGTTGGTGCAGATATGCAGGAGATAACCCAGGTGCTGAATGGCCCAGCAGGGGGTCATCTCTGGCTCCAAATCTTTGCCACAGGGAGTTGGTGCAGATATGCAGGAGATCACCCAGGTGCTGAACGGCCCAGCAGGGGGTCATCATCTCTGGCTCCAAAGGAGCTCACACCCCAGCTAAGAATAAACATCTTAGTCTGGCGAGCAAAGACAGAGAGAGATGAAAGAAATACCTTTTGACTGAGAGACACTGTTTTACAAACTATAAAAGATGCACGAGTTATCACAGAGGCAGAAGCCTTCTACACTCACATCCTGAACGTGTGGGGGACTTCTCCCCGGAGTCTGGACGCAGATCCCGTGGTTACTTTCCTGGGAATTGAGGGAAAGGATCTCGGTGTGTGCCCCATCAGCAATTGGATGGTAAGATACATTGAATCCTAAGTTCTATTATTTCTTCGCTAGCTGTAACATTAATGGTACCGTTTACCTCGCGCTGTATCTTTAAGGTCGCGCTGTATCTTTAACTTCGCGCTGTATATTCCTACTAGTAGTGTCTCTATTCCTGTGTAGTATACAGTTTGTTCTAAGCCTTATGTCTGTTTGTTTCCTGTCTATTGAATAAATAATTCATTCCATAATAGACCGAATCAGCCATTATTAAAGAACTTACGAAGGAAAGTGGGTTTTGGGGTGCTGGCCGCCTCAATAAAGCTGCTGCCTGCTGCCTGAGGCCTGGGCAAAGGCAGGGACTTATTTAAACCCTCACATCCATTCGCAACACAAAGTGAGGGGGAAACAGAAAATGGTGTAAAAGGGAGCAGCTATCTGAAAAATAGGGTCAGTCATCACACTTCTCTGACTGAGCCCCATGCCTGATCACCTCAGTCTATCCTAACTTCTCATATCTCATTCTTAAACCTTTTCTGAACTCTCTCTCTGTGTAATCTCACTCTTTATCTTGTGTGTACTTGTGCAATACAATGGCTGAATTCCAGCTACTGTCCAAGTGAGACCTGTATATTTGTGAGTGGAATTTGGTGCCAGCTACTGGACACAGACCAGTTGTGTGGGTACCCCTAGTCTGTGGGGTCAGCTATGGGGGTGAGGGTGGTCTCAGCAACTGTGATGAGTGGGCATCTTTAAACTCCAGCCATGGATTGGGAATGGTGCAGGTTCCAAAAACACAACAACTCAGGACCCCAGCATGAGTGAGGGTCTCTGTGCTGGTGAATGGAATGACACCACAGGACAGAGGCCATGTGCTGGCTTCTGGGGCTCTGGGCAGTGTGCATGAATGTTCAATGGCAAACCTTAAGCTGGACCAGCTGACAAGGAGGGATCAGGGGGATCAGGTGGGTGGGAGGTTCACAGTGATATCTGGGGTGTCAGTGACTGTGGGGTGCTTGTGTGAGTGCTGCATGTGTGCAGTGATTGCCAGGCTGGACCAGCCAGCAAAGAGGAAATCTGTGGGTGGAGAAGGGGACCAGGATGCAGGCAGGGGGGAAATAAGTGAGTATTTAGTGAGAAATCTGACACTTTTTTCCGTAGCTATGATCTATGACAAAACTTATCTCCAAAATTTCATTAACTATAAAAAATGTGCCTGGTTTGGTGTCTCATGCAGAGCATACAAAGAGCATCTCAAGGAACTTGCAAATGTAGGGACATAATGCAAATGTCACCTATCACCAAGCCAATAGAACATTCTATTGCATTAGGACCAGATTGTCTGTGACCTGTTGAAACACCTCAGGAGAGGAAAAAGTAGTTAAGATGTTTCTAAGTCACATTTCATCTTTCTGAATCCTTCATCTTGTTATTCATAAGAGTTGCCTGGAACAATTTTGCCTGACGGAGCAGTATAATTCTCCTTTCTTTTCACAGGCTCCTCCATTAAAAAAAAAAAAACAACCAAAACAAACAAACAAACAAAACATATTAACAGCTAGTTAGAAATCAGAGTAAGTGATGCTCACTAGATGGATCTGTACTATTAGAAAACAAATTTCTTAATCCTTTAAGCATTTTTCAGCTCCTCCCACTCATCAAAACAGAAGGTGGGTGTTCTGAAACTTTCATGATCTTCAGAGACTTCAACAAAACATATACAGTGTATGTTGCACAAAGGGAGTCACAGCAGAGGAGCAGGACTTCTTCCAACAACTGTTTTACTCAGGGCATGAATTCATAAGCTAATGCCAACTAAAGACATGCACTGTTTGGTGTGGAATCACATTTTTTAATCAGCAGAAGGAACAGGGAGCTGAGCCAGTGCAAAAAATCCAAACCCAAAAACATTTCAGAGATAATGTGATCAATAAACTTCAGTCTGTGTCAGGAGTCAGATTAACATATCCCAGATGTAGTGAAAGGGACATACAGGGCACCAAACAAAAGGTCAGAATACAGAACACAGAAGTAATTGAGTGTGCTGCTTATAAAGAACATCTACAGGACTGTGTACTTCTCTCAGTGAAAGAGTAAAAGAACAAACTGCACACATTTTTCATTTAAGAAAACTTAAAGAACCACCTCGTTTTGCATTTTTTCCTTAGAAAATTAATATCAGCAATTTACAGCAATAATTAACAAAAGCAAACAAATAAAACCCAAGCAATCTCTTCTCCCCAATAAAATTCTAACTTCCAGAACAAGCTGATATCTGATCATCTATCTAAATATGGGTTCATCTCTCAAGTATTATTTCTATTGAGATTTAATTCTAAATATCAAAATAGATGAGCCAATTAACTATGTTAGATTGGTGTTAACATCTGCTCTAGTTCTGTAATAGCACTGTTAATTTTAATAAATGATAAACAGCATAGTGTTTCTCAGTCTAAGAATAACGCAGTTTAGATTTATGTAGCAGATTACAGATTACAGACAGAATACTGTCTTTACCACTCCTGAAATGAAAATGAAAACTGCAGTTAGAGAAAAGGTATAGAAAAGGGAGAGAGAGACTGGTAATATAAGCATTTGCTGCAGGTCAGATGAAATTAGTTTACATACCCATTTGTGTTGAAAGGAAGTCATTCAGTAAGAGTTTCTGACTCTTAATGTATCTGTAATACTTAACATGAAAAGCCAGTATCAATCTTTCTAGTAACAAATTGAGAATACAGGAAGGGATATTTTTCTGCATAGTTGGTAGTCTCCCAGTCATTCATGTCTGTACCTTCTTCCCTAGAAGCATGCCAGAATAAATATAATCTGCAAAATCTCATCCCAAAAAAACTGTGTAACAATCCCTGTGTTACTATGATCCTTTTCTAAACTAATTATAGAACCCAGAAGAAATTGATAGGAATCTAAGGATAAAAATTACATCTTTTGTTCTGTATAATACCTATGAATCAAAATCCTCCCAGTTCTTCAGGAGAGACATAGTTGAAGCTTTGCAACAGACTAACAGAATACCTGTAGGAGAGCTTTTCTGGTCTGAAACCAAATCTTACCTGAATGCCTAACTCAACAGGTCAGCTTAGTATCTAAGGGAGAAGACATATATAAGCAAAGGGAAGAGACATATCTATGACACATGTAAACTATAACCTTCTTTCTTTTTAGTGTTTTCTACTATCAGACTCTCAAATTCCTCTCCTTTGGGACATTGGCTCTTTTGGTTCCCACTTTCCAGCCTGTAGCAGAGGTAACATGAAAAATTAATCCCTAGTGAATTAATAGTGAATTTCTAACATTTGTATATCCAGGGTCTGATGTCTCAGAACTGACTTCTATGTTCCTTGTAGTTGCTGTTACTATTGACAATGAATTTATTAATGCAAGTAGAGATATAGCCAACAAAATATGTAGCATTTGCAAACTTTAAGTCTTCAAATATACAACTAAATTCAACCTGATTATGTAATTAGTGTAGGTAAATGATTTGTCTTCTTCATAGTGATTCTTCCAGGCAAAGCATATTAAAGAACATCAAAGAATTTCTTGTGTAAAACAGAAGCAGCATGTTCACACATCCTAGCTGGCTGTAATTTCATGCTGAGAATTATATATATGCTCACTGGTAAGGGAGGCTGGCTACAGCCCAACAGACATCTTCTTCTTCCCTGTTTAGATATAATGTACATATTTGTAAATCTGGCTACCATGATTCCTAAAGCACTGCCTTTACTAAAGGAAAGCTTAATCCTGCTGAACATGCCACAAGAGAATTGACTTGAATAAGCACAAAAACACACAAACAAAGACCGACAAAAAGCTCCTTATTTTCAGAGGAATTGTATTCCCTTATTAACCTCACACAAGCAGCAAGAATTCATATTCTCTGTTTACCTCAGGGAAAGAGTCCTGTAACTATGGTTGATATGGAGATATGGTTTCTACTGTAGCCTCACATGCAAGTAGATTCAGTCCTTTCAACTGGTAGCAGAATGGAAACATATTTTATGCTTTCTTCTCCATCCCACTCAGACTACAGTAAATGGTAGTGATACTGTCCTTGTGTCTCATAGAAGGAGGTACAGTTCCTCACACACAGTCAGCTACAGCCATTCTTTTGCCCTACAGTGTCTCATATGTTAATATGAAGATTACAGACACAATTTAGGACTTGCAGGAAACTAGCATCCTTTTGAAGCAGCAGCTGGAAGGCAAGAGGGGGCTCTAGGGCATACACCTGGCTAAAAAACAACAGAGTAGATGGAAGAGGGGACTCTGAACACTTTAAAGTTCATTTCTAGATCTGCAATTCATGTAGCAATATGAACATGGCAACTGATCCTTACATCCTTTTAAAAATTAACTTCCTCTCTGACAGCAGAGTAAGGTAGCATTCCATGACCTCTGCATTTTCTCCCACCTTTCTACACACTGGGAAGGAAGATTTGGGGGAAGGATTGAACATGCACATCTCTATGCAGCCTGTAACTCTCTTCAGACAGGAGCTATATGGTTGTAAATGCATTAAAAAAAAAGTGAACTAAAAGCTCTATTCACCCTTTTGTCTTGGGGGATGGCACACCATATCTAAAGACATCATCTCTTTCTTTCTATTTTTCTGAGTATGCCAGCATGCCCAACAAGTGAATGATGCAGTCCCTTTTAGGAAAGTTCCAGGTCAATCACCAGGACAAGGGTCAAGGATTTGCCCTCCTATCTTTATCAGAATTTTAGTCACAGGCATTGCTTAAGCAAAGGGGGTCAGATGAATGAGGCTGGAAATGTTCAATTGTTTGACTTTCTGTCCTAAAATACTTCATACCACACACACTTCCTTTTATCTTTCAGGATGTCTTTCTTTTTACACTCACTACTTTGGCATTCTGAAGGGCAATGCTCATTTTAAAATATGTATAGACTTCATTTAAAATAAATGAATCTAAAATCCTCTGGGGCAAAACCACGTTTGGTGTATCTCAGCTAACTTCAGTGGAGTTACACCAAGGTTGAATCCAGGCCTACATCCTCTCATCATGAGCTTAGAGAAAAACAAAAAGACACCATTAGAAATAGGTTATTTTACATTCTCTCCTTCATTGACTAGCTTTGTTTTACAGCCTTAATAAAACCTCATATTAGTGGGATTTCATGCATTTATCTTTATGTTTGATAACGTTTTTGAGCACTGTGATAAAATCAACGGAAATTAATGTAATTGTTTCCAGCCAGATTCTAATTACCAGCATTTCTAGTCCAACTGCATAATATGCTTAACTATCCAATGTACTGAAGAAAATTTAACTACTGCTGACTCAGTGTTCTTTTATATTTATAAGGATAACAATCAGAAGAGTAAATAAAGAAAAAAATGAATTTGCAAATTTCTGTTCATCATAGAATTATCATTATTGCCGAGCTCCATAGAAATATATGAAAAATCCAATCAGTAATCCTTTGTCATGGTGCATTTACAATTAGAGAAAATTGTATGAACACATTATATGAAGAAATGTGGTGACACAGTAATGCATTTTTAAATTGAAGAACATCTATGATATCCTAAAATAGCTAGCTCTTTCTGGTATGATATATTCATGAATGTCTTTGTACACTTTTACACACTTATTTTTCTATTCCTCTTGGCTGAAAATGTCCTCAATGGCTTCATGTGCTGAAAAGAACACAAAGAAAGAGATTGAGTCCTGATTGTTTATCTGAATTTGATCAAGGGAAACAAGAAGAAACAATAACCTACTTGTATCAAGAAAAATTTTAAACACCCATCCATTTAAATACTTCTGTTGCTAAATTGTAAAAAACTGTATTGGTGTGTCACTGAATTATGGCTATTTTGCTTTATGCAGATCTTTCTAGATATTTTAATCAAGAAAATAGATCATAAAATACAGACACAGGGTATGGAAGTTGCCAGAATTTTTTACCTTATCACAGCTGACTCATGTGACTCTAAGCAGTATGTGCTACAATATTTTAAGTTACAAAGTAATTAATAGGAGTGGTATCTCTGTTGCCTTAAGATGACAGGCTGAGAAGAAAGACTGAAGAAGAAAGATGATAATGTTCCCTTGTGTGATCACTAGGGATGGAGAAAGTGAGTATTCTACCATATGATAGATAAGAAAAATACCAACTTCTTCCCACTTAAAATGCAATTATTTATATTTTAGAGACAGTCAAGATCTGGAAAATGCTTTTGCATTTTCTATGCAAATTAAAGTGTTTAAAGCTTGTTGTGGATATGAGATTATAATTAATTCTTCTCAAGGCTGCAAATACAGTGATTCACTGAGTTTATTACATGTGGCTCAACAAACCATGAGATTTAAATATATATACAACACACTTTACCTACAATAAAATAAACATTGCCATTATATGATAAACACAAAGTGACAATTTTTTTTTAATCCTCATTTCCTATAAGAAATGTTTTCTGTTCATTCTTGAACTTTACAAAGTAAGTTTCCTATGTGATATCAGAAATACACACTAATTTATTTTACTGCCTATATATTCCAGCAGTATAATTCACTGTGCATCCCTAGGGTGTTCATATTTACTTGTCCACAAACCCAGCTGAGGCATGAGGAAGATACAAAAATCTTGTATAACATACATGTTCAGAAGCTCAAATATCCATGACTGTTTAATCTGAAGCAAGTATAGAAGAGAAATTCCCTGTTAGTTTGACATGCTTATCACATCCTCTTTTTTTTCCTGAATAGGAAAAAAATAATTTCTCTGAAGAGTAGTAGCATAGCACCTCTACACTGCTCACACTGCTCTAAATCCATGAGCTTTCTACTGTTCCTCTTCAAAGTCATCAAATTTATCAAATTACAGGACTGGCAAATAGTTAACAATCTTGAGTGTCTGTCGTTTTTAGAACAACATGCTAGGTCATGTTTATGTTCTCAGCTTGCTTTGTCTATTTTGGTTCTTCTCCTATTCTGGCCTGCTGCTATATTTTGTTTACTGCTGCTTGTGCCAAGCCTCGTTTTTTCCTGTTCATGTGGAGACCATCACCTTTACAGTGACTGTGATAGTTCCAGCAAAAATCTGACATCTCCAGGAATCAGAACACTTGGTCTTCCTGAGAGGTGCAGCAAACATTCAAGTTTAGGGATGGAACTAATATTTTTAAATTAATTGATTTAAAGAAGAATGACCAGATTCACTTAAGAGGATGCAAGGAGTCTCAGTAACTCAGAACATCAAAGCTTTATTTAGCTCTCAGACTGCACAGTGATAGAGTGCCCTAAGGAAGGTCAAAGTACCTGGAAAACCAGACTCTCTTAAGGAGAGCCAAGCTCTGTATGTTTATTATTTGATGTTCAGCACTCTAAGGGTTCCTTTAAAATAAGAAAATATTATTTCCTAATAAAAATATTCCCTATATTTCCATAAAAATGGATTTTTTTTTTGAAAATAAATGCTTCAGAAAGGGCTTTAATATAATTTGATGTTTGGTTTGGGTTTTTTATCTTCATAGATAGTAACCATTTTAGTACCAGCCTTTCATGAACTACTTTTGATCCTGGCCTTGATTTTTTAATCCCTTATTGGCGTTTCACATCCTCATCTGAACTGTGTCAGATAGAAAGCAGAACTGTAGGTACCACACAATGAATACAATCTCAGCTGCTGCTCTAACACACTTCAGATTGCTGAATATATGCAGTAATGATCACTAACAATGACAGTGCACAACTGCATGTAGATCAGCTTGCATGCTATGGAGCTGAGGAAAACAGTGTTGTTTCACTTACCTTTTGGATTCTCATTTTTTAGTTACAATCAAGATTGAAAATGAGGAGAGGCAAATAAAGTAGCAAAATTGCTCCATAAGGAAATGTAAAAGTTATTGATTTTACTAATGAAAACAAATTTACTGTAATATCTAGAACCTGGTAAAACCAGGAGGAGGATTTTTTTTTCTTTTGAGCAAAGTAATTATTAACAGTTCATTCATAGATTATATTTTCAGAGGTGTTATGTTTTTTTTATTCAAAGAGTTGAACATTTTTGTTCAGATGTAGAATACAAGTGCTTTAAAGCAATACAAATACTTTTGATTTTATTGTTTTTTCTCTCAGAATTTTTTCCCAGTATTCAGACACTCTGATGATTATTTTTAATGATTATTTATTATGATTATTATTCCACCTTCAAGGAAAATGCTTTAAAGTACCACAGACCCAGTAGAGCTCTTTGTGCATCTGTCCAAGGTCTTGGCATACTTCCCTATGCTCTTCTAGCCTCAACCCTAAGGGCAGCCAAAGGCAAAAGTATTTTCAGCAGACTAAGAAACACTGTAAGCTTCAGGGATTTCTGGATGACAGGTTTTAAACTGTAACCAAAGTAGAGGTGTGATTAAAAATAACAAGAGCTAAAGCCTCGCTCTAAATTGTAAAGGGAATGTAAAAGAATTAGCTTTCCTCAATATTATAACTGATGACTGAACAATTTCTAAGTTATTCACAAAAATTCAAACCAGGTTCCATCTATAGGCTGTTGGAGCCATGTTCCTAACAAAGCAGTAAAACTTTACATTACATTTTGCCATCATTTTGTACTGTCAGGATTCAGGTGTTTTGAAATTGCCCTTGCTGTATATAAGGTGCTGATGTCAAATGTCTATGCTCCTCTGGGCACTTAAAGATTTTCATTTCTTGAATTCTGAAGAAAGATCATTGTTTAGTCTGGAGAAGAGGAGGAGGTTCACGAGGGACCTCATTGATGTTTCTCAACTATCTGAAAAATTTCTGCCTACTCTCGAGTAAAAAGATTAAAGGAAATAGCCTTAACTTGTGCCAGGAAATGGCCTTAACTTGTGCCAGGAGGGGTTCGGATTAGATACTAGATTTTTTTTTTTTTTTTCACTAACAGAGTGGTTAGGCTTCAGAGTAATTTGCTCAGGAGTTGGTAGAATGTTCAAGAGGGGTCTGAATGTGGCACTTGGGGATATGGTTTAGTGGTGATTGTGGTAGTGCTGGGTTGACCATTAGAGTAGATGATCTTGAAGGTCTCTTCCAATGTCAATGATTCTATGATTTTGTCATTCCTAAAGAAGAGTGTATAATCACAGCAATAAAAATAGCCTCTTCTTCTACAGCTACCTCAGTCTAATTAGCAAAGCTGCATTTAGACAGCTTATGGAATTGAAATAATGTAAAACAGTGAATAGCTTCAGGTAAAACGTATGGAAACATTTCTGGAATTAGGAATTAATTCAGTGTAAAGAAATATTTATAGTTACAAAATTGAAATCTATTCTGCACAAAGACCCAAATCCACCTGAGCAATGGTATATGTGCTGACAATTCTGCCACACCTTTTCAGAGTAAATGTGATAGAAGAACATGGTGCATTCAAATTTATAAGAAAGTTTCTTATTCCAGACAAAATAGCTGTCAGGAGTTAAAAAATGAGGAACCTTACAGTGGCTATTAAACAAAATCTGTTTGCATTTTATTCAGAGCCCTCTTCAGCAGGATTAGACACAAGGAGTCCTTGCTTTCCTTGGGTCAAAAGGCCTTGACTCACCAACTCACAATATGGTGTTCTATCCCAGCTCTACATCCAGATCATTTGATTAGTTAAGATTAAGATGTCCCTCCAGACAGTCCTCATTCAAAAAAGTGGGTCTTCATTTCTTTTTTATTTTTTTGTCACTAGTAGGGTATAATAGCTTTCCTTATCCAATCCCTACCAGCCTTTCCCACTCAAAAGCCTGTTAGTAATAAATTTCACACACTTTAAACTCAAAATCAAGAACGTATCTGTAGTGTTAGATCTAAAAAACTAACCAAAGAATTATTTCTACTCCAGTTACAATGATACTAACAATTATAATTCAAAATATGTGCCTTTAAAAGGATAAATACACAAGCTAACTTTCCCTGCTGTATTGCTCATCTATTCTATGCCTCTTTGTACCATTCAATTTCAGTGCACAAGACAGNATATTATATTATATTATGAATCCTCAGGTTTTTTGAGACTATGATGGTGATCTTGGTGATTTCCTTCTTCCCTCTAAGAGTTGTTTAAGAACATTTTTATATTTACTGATACACTTCACACCTTTTTCATACTTCAGTGGTCTGCAAGTCTACATAGATGTGAATTTGTTGTCTATGTTTTTCTTATGTTGGATACATGTTCTTTGCTGTGCTACCACAGTATTCCAATGGTAAGAGGTTTTGATCACTGGTAGGTGGTTTACAGTTCTGGAGCCTCTCATATTGTCCTGTGCCTGTATTTTCAAGGTCCTTAAATACAGGTATCTCATCACCAGGTCTCCAGCATCCTCTGCAGAAAGGTATACACTGGTTTACTAATTTTGTCATATCAGCCAGGCTTAGAGTGTCTAAAATGGAAATTCAGGTTTAAGTTGAGGGAACTGAGTCTCTTCTAAAGCTCCTACAACTTTTGTGAAAATCTGTAATCTAATTAAACAGAAAATAAAAATACAGTAATTCCTCAACCAGGAAGAAGCTATAGGACTCTATGCTTATCTTCCCAGATTGAATCTGTTTTTCACAGTCTGGTCAATTACACCCCTAGGTCAGAATCAGCTCTAAGAGATTGCCATTTACTCAGTTTTTAATATTAGATTACTGAAAGGAAATGAACATAGAGCTGAGGAGTTCTTTGGTGTTTTCTTTTTTTCTGTCTTCTGCTTCTGGAATTCCTGATTATTCTTGAAGTGATTTATGTAACAATAAAGTTTGCCTTGCATGTGTCAGAAAGATGACTTTGGTCCTTGCTTAGCACCCTGACATCCTTGAAGGATTTGTTCATGCTGATCCTCTGGAATTAGACCTGTTCCTCAAAATAATTCTGTCCCTTCAGACCATAAATCCTTTTCATCAATTAAACTGTCCAGTTCTCGCATTTTCTCAGCTATTCTACCTACTTCACAGATTCCATTTTTATATTTAAGTCCTATATCAATCACTTTTTCATCAGCAAGTTAGTGGTGGATTCACTTCTCTTCCCCACCAAGTTTTCCATCTTATCTCCTAGAATCAGGGGCAGAAGGAATTGTTTACAGCAGGACTTACAGCTCTTATCCAAGACTGAAGGAGAAGGAAGAAGTTTCAAAGCCTTTTGATCACCTTTTCTTCTTCCTAGGGAAGAACTGCAAGGATGAAGAAAGAACAAAGAGAAGAAGGAAATATCTTTGTACTAAAAGGCCAAAGAATCTGTCCTGAAAATCTTGTTCTTTCTGTATCTGCTTTCCCATTTACTTTAGGCAACAAAAACTTCATTGTTTATACCCCAAGGGGATAGGCCTGTTAAAAAAGTCTTTTTCTCCGTAAGAAAACTTATTGATTAGATGAATTTCCTAAGTCACTGAAGAATTCTTAGTAGTGCCTGAAAAAATGCTATTATTCAAATTTTTATACTGTTGATTGGAAAATTGTCATGGTTAGGCATATATTGTATTATAAGTAGATTTCTTAGGAATTTAATTTTATGCAGTAGGCAACAATAATTTGTCATTCAGTGGTCCTTGTTATAATTATTTTAAGCCTCCAATTTTCACCAGATAATTTTAAAACCTACCACGTTTTCTTTCAAGGCAGTGGGGAATTTCTGGGACACAGATAACTGCAGGTATCGTAATTCACATATTTTAGCTTTGGGTTTTGTTTTTGTTGTTTTGAACAAGTCTCTGGGAATATCAATTATCAAAGTAATAATTTATATGTTAAAATTCTAAGTAGTGCAACTGAACATATTTGTCTAGAGATTAAGATTTGTATCATTTAGGGAATTAGAAATTGCATTGGGAGTGATGCTAAGACCAAAGAAACCATATTTGTGGCGTTGTTTCTGTATTGTTGGCAACAATAACTATAGCCCTCGGTGGTGCTGATTTCCTGTAGCCAAGGTGAGCAGGCTTGATAGGTTTTTGGCATAAGAAGTCAGACAATGAGCTGGAATTGTCATCTTTGTCCATCTTCCTCACTTATTCCAGATGCCCTTATACTACTCAATCATCCACCCCAAAAGAAGCTTTTATTTGCTTCTGATGCTGATTAGTTTGTTTGTGTTTTTTGTTTGTTCGTCTTTTCCCAGTCATCCTCATGGACTTGGAAATAAGTGTTACTTATTCACAGTCCCTTGTGCTTACCTTCTTCATTTTTCTCTAACTTGAAAGAAGCATGATTTGGATACCTCCTAGCACCAACCACACAAATATTCATTTGTCTCTCTAGGTTGACATATTGCATATGTATTTGTGCAAAATATCTATACATTTTATTTGGCTATGTCATCACAGAACTACAATGTACCTATATACTCTCGTTGGTCACATTATTACTATGCAAATTTTGAACAATCTCATCCTTGGAAGTCTGGGCTGTTCTCCCTTATGATCAACAGATTAATTTGAAAATCATTGTTTTTGTTTGTTTATTTATTTGATTTTGCTATTTACCCATTTTCTATTTAATACAGAATAGGATTTATCTGAATCTTCTTGTATATGAACATTGATCATTCTCACATATTAATGTATCAAACTGATGTAACTTAAGATCTGTGATCTGCACAAACTATCAGCTATGTTGCCACATCATTCTACACCAGACCACAATGGAAATCCTCATCCTGTGGGAGGTCCTGTGCGTTGCGCCGCATTCTACGCACGGCGGCTGGGCTGCATCTTGCTTAGCTGAAGATACCTTCAGTGCAGAATTCTAAGCCTCAGCTAATTGCCTTAGGATTTATTTTGTCAGTACCTTTTGTTCACAAAGGAAAAGACATTTTTAGGGTGTCATTCAGCTGATGACATGAGGCATACCATGGCATGCCATTTTCTTTCCATTGGCAATGAAGGTAACTAGCTCAGGTGTCTGTGTTTAGCAGGACACACAACTTGATGCCTAATTCAGGATAATAGCAGAAAGTCCCCCAAGCTGAAACGTTGTCTGCATGTCAATCTGCTTTTCTGTGTAGCTCAGTAATAAGATTCTAACATCTCCATGTTTAACTTGAAAAATGTAACTATATAGCAGGTAGTACAGGGCTGAAAATCCAGACTGATTAAGATTGGTAGAACATTGACCCTACATTCTTTGTCTTCAGGGTCAGAAAAAAAGGTAGATATGTTTCTTTTCTGCAGAAGTAACAGTAGTAGAGTTAGTCAATGCTTTTCTGCCTTTCTGATTAAGTCAAAGCCAAAAGTGGTTGTCTTCCTTCTTTTAGATCAGCTTGGTAAGCTGTATTTGCTTACATTACTTATCTTGTCATTTAGAAACAGGTGTTACTAAAATAGCATCGGTTTGTAATTTATGTCTATTTTAAAATTTAACTTCTATCCTAAATTTATCTCATATTTGATCTTTCCTGTGAAAATGGATCTGAGTTTAATAATGTGGGAGTATATTTCTTTTAAAATGCTGTCTTTGCATTTTTCCTAAATGCTACTTGGAAAGATTCCCATTAATTTAAGAAGATTTGGTTTAGGTCTTTGTTAAGGAAAAACATTCTATTTTAAGAATTCTATGTTGCCAGTTACAATATTTCCATATGGAAAATAATTTTCAATTTAATTTTTAAGTCAGCATGACACTTAAAGGTACAACGAACATAACAAATATACAGAGATTTATACAAATTGGAAATACTTCTTAAGTCAATATACCAAGAACAAGTAAGAGAATATATAATTTGCATCAGTATGAAAATTGATGTGATTTAAAGATGTAAAAATAGATGTCTGAGATGAGTGATTGAAAAGTTAATATAAAACTGATATTATTTAAGTCCAGAAATTGAAGCAGACGGCAAAAATAAAGCAATTCAAAAAACTGATGGAGCTCTAAGTGAACAATGGAAATGATGAGCTTAAATAAACTTGAAGAGATTTAAAACTTGAAGAGATTTAAAACTTGAAGAGATTTAAAATGTGAAGCAGCTAGGTGCATCTGAAAAACCTATGTGATTTAAAGAGAAGACTAGAAGAGAGGACTTGAAGTACAATTGACCAAAAAACTGATTAAAGTGGAAGTGAGAAATAGAAATAGTTAGCTGAATTATGACTGATAAATTTCAAGGAAGACACAGCATTGGATCACATGCTATGTCCTTGTTGAAGTCCAGGATATATTCTACTTTAAAGCCATGCCAGCTTCCAAATACAAATGCCAAATGCTTTTACGAGAATTTTCTTGGAGTTCTTTATCTTTTGCCTTGAAAACTTTTTTAACTTAAAGTTAAACTCAAACTGTGGAGCCTTACATGCTTCTGCCTTGTGCTCCTTCATTTTCAAATGCAAGATTTTGACCCAGCAGTTGTTCCTTTTTATGATTTAACTATTGGCTTTCATACCAACACTATGGTCCATGCTCACCTGTGTTTCTCTGTATCCTAAAGCTTTAGACTATTATGAGATATTGCAGAAACATGCTGGTTTCCTTTTTTGTTTTTTTACAGTCAGGGGCTTTCATGGACCTTGAGTGATATCTTCTTGTGTTCGAGAACAGGGATATGAATCATGAGTGAATCCAACCTTGGCACTAACTTTGACAGCTCCATGGTACTGGACAAGACACTTCATGTTTCTTCATCAATTTCTCTTTTTGTAAAGCTATGATATAAACAATTCTCTGTCTGCAGGCTGTTTCAGTGAATAATTAAATTTGTAGGTGTTCAGACCACTATTTGTGCCAATTTTTTGGAAAACTTAATAATAATGCTGGTGCTGTAGGGAAAGTGTCAGCTCAGGGTAACAAGGGGAATAAGGGAGTAGCTTTGGGGAAATAAGTAAATTTAAGTATAAAGTATGACTCTCATTATTGGATAAAACTTCTCTGCTATATTATCAGGAGGAAAATACAATGACGATCTTACTTAGGCTGCCCTAAGTAAGCTGCACTTCACAACACAACTTTCTGTAATTTTCCATGGAGAGCGAAGCAGTGAAGGAAATCAGGAGAAAGGTAACACTGAAAAAGATTATTCACTCATTCCACATATTTGACTGAAAAGTCCACGAATAAAGTTCCATAATTCAGGAGGTTGACTTAAGTTGGAAGGGGGGGGGGAATATTTTCTACTTGTCCATTTATTTCTTTTGTCCTATGAAACAAATTATGAAAACATATCTCAAAGGAATATAGATGAATTCTATAAATCACTATTGTTACATGAGTAACCTACTTATATGGCTGAGAGTCCAAGTGACAACTTCATACAAATTCAGACTTCTAGCTCTTATGCAAACACTATTGTTTAACCAAAAGTGTATGGATTATTCCATTAACTTAGTGGGACTGCAGACATATTTTACATTCAGGAATATATAGAAACAATTTCAGCAATAAGGCCAAATAAGTAGAGAATTCACTAAACCTGAAATAAGATAGTAATTTATCATAATTTTATCTGTTGGGGGAAAGGTCTCTGTGAATATAGATACCTTATTACTAAATCAAAATGTAAATCCTATTCATCCTTGGTCCACTTTTGCTACTGCTTTGAAGAGAGTGTTGAAGTAGTAAAATGATGATTAGCTTTGATATTCATCCAAGAATAAGTTAAGATTCATGACTAGGGCAGGGGAGAAAAGATTTAATTAGCATCCAGTCTGTTTACTGGCAGATATTTTTGTTGTTAGTAATTTTTGATGGCACTCTGCCTCTTACTTGGTTCCACTTATAATCCAGATATTCAAGACAAACCAGTTATAATGTTAGGAGTTACTTCTGAGACAGACAGTTCAAGATCAGTCAAAGTGTTCAATATCTAGGCATATATATGCATGTGTGCATATGTGTAAAGTCATCATTTATTGCTTTGACAGAGAATTACCCAGTCAGTGTCTTAGCTTGCTGTTTTCAGATAGATTAAGTAAAGAAATTGCAATTTAGTGTGCTTGAGACTTAATTTCTCTATTTTTTTCAAGGTACATTGGAACAGGAATAAAACTCCAAAGACTTGAATCCTAATCCCAGTTTTACTATTAGGTTCTCTGCTGCTTCTCCAAAGTTGCTGAAATATGCTAAAACTTTAAAGGAAATCACAACAAGTATGAAAGCTCACTGTCTTGGACTTTAGGAGAGCAAACACTGGTCTCTTCAAAGACCTACTCAGTAGAGCACCAGGGTATAGACTCCTGGAAGGTAAAGGGAGCAAAGAATTCTGGCTGAATTCCAAGGACCTCCTCTGAGTTCAGGAGTGAGGGATACCAACATGGAGAAAACTGGGCAAAAATGCCAGAAGACCTCAGATTGATAAGGAGCAGCTGTACAGATTCAGAGTGAAAAAAGAAGCCTTCAGGAAGTGGAAATGATGGATAGGTGGTCTGGAAGGAATGCAGGGAAATTGTATGGGAAGCTAGTGACAAGTTTAAGGAAGACAGGGCCCAGTAAGAACTGAGTGTGGTCAGGCATATTAAGGATAACAGGAAGGGCTTCTATAGAAGCAAGAAAGAGAAAGACTAGGGATAAGGTGGGCCCTCTCCAAAAGGATATGGAAGACCTGGTACACTGGACAAAGAAGGCTGAGGTTCTCAATGACTCCTATAGCTCAGTCTTCAAGGGTAAGTACATAGTATATATTATTGATATAGCAGGAGAGGATCAGGTTCAATAACATCTAAGGAACCTGAACGTGCACAAGTCCATATGACCTGATGAGATTTATCAGTGGGTCCTGAGGCAGCTGGCAGATGAAGCTGTTAAGTCACTATCCATCATTGCTGAAAAAATTGAGGCAGTCAAGTGAAGTCCATGGTGACCAAAAAAGGGAAATATAACCCCATTTTTAAAATGGGAAAAGCAGAAGACCTTAGTCAGTCTCACCTCTGTGTCAGGCATCATGGAGCAGATTCTCCTGGGAACTGCTGAGGCACATGGAAGACAAAGAGATGGTTGGTAGGAGCCAACAAGGCTTTACAAATGGGAAATCATTCCTGACACACCTGGTGACCTTCTGTGACAAGGCTGCAGCACTGAGGGATAGGGACAGAAAAATTGACATCATCTGCATGGACTCATGCAAAGGATTTGACACTGTCCCTTGTGACATCCTTTTCTCACAAGGATGGATGGACCACATGGTGGATAAAGAACTGGCTGGAGTGCTGCAGAGAGTTGTGGTCAGGGGCTCATTCATGGCATAGTGCAAGGGGAAGCTAAAGGTCCTTCCAAAGCTCACTGAATTCAAGGCAATTGCTTGCTTCCTTTGCCTGTGCTGGAAAGGAGTAAGAATTAAACAGAAGGGAACTGACATGACAGAAGACTATAAAGACAAGTGAAGATAAAACTGAGCGAAAGGAAAGCAAATGCAGATAATTAAATTAATAAGGAGAATAGCTCAATGAACAAGAAGATAATGAAAGAAATGAGAACTGAAGTATGTGAGACACATAACCAATAGAACGTACAAAATAAAAATTAGCTTGAAGCAGTTAAGGGAAAATTGTCTTTTAAACAGAAATCTGAAAAGTGCAACAAAATTAGAAGGATGAAGGATGTAATTGAGTAAATGCTGCTTAAAAAAATCTTCCATGTCTTCATTACTCTTTCTCCCCTCCTCATTTTTCTGATTCTTTCAAAAATCTGGTGCTTAATTTTCTTCTGCAATGGTCAGCAGTCAATGCCTAAGATTGTCTTAAAAGGACCACTTGTGGTTAATTTCAAAGGCTAGTTGAGCTTTGTATTTCTATTTGTTACTGCTTCCAGCTAGCAAAATTTGTAGATACTGCATTTACTACCATACTGACCCTCAGTTCCCTACTGATTTTGCCATCAGAAACAAGAACATGGCGATTATGCGCATTAACTTTAAAAATAAAGCAATCCATTACTCACTACCGACCAAACAGGAACTGCAGTCACATGGCATTAGAGAAGAAAACACACTATTGGAGAGGTTTCTATCAATCAGAGAAAGTCTTCTGAATAAATCAGTTAAAGATCATAGCTTCTACTACACCAGGTTGCTCAAAGTCCCATCCAGCCTGGCCTTGAACAATGCCAGGTGTAGGAAAGGAGTCCAACAATAATCTGTACAGAAGGGTACAGATAGGAGGGGCAATAGGATAGGCAAATAGGAGGGGAAATAATGTCACTGACTAAACACTGTTATAAAACAGGAAACCTTTCCCTAGTGTGTATTCATGTGTACTTTCAGAAGAAACACAAATGCTTTTGTGAGGAAAAATCATGACAGTTATTATATTTACTTTGACTAACATGCTGCTTTAGAGTTCTATTCTTGGCCAAGGATCTCACTGTGATAAATTAATTAAATGGATAACAAGGTTAAATACTTCTCTATGGGTGTTTCATATTGCTGGTAAAACTAAATAATAAGTAAATTTTTAAAATACAGATTGCTGACCTCGGACATGACCTTTACAGACCTGTTACTCTTTGCAACAGGACTGAAAGATTTTTTAGTTAGCCAAAAAAATCTCTAGGTCTTTTATTTTTCATGCTCTTTTCATAACAGCCTATGTAGTTTTGGTGTGAGAAAGTGTTGTCCCTGCAAGACTTGTCCAAGGTTTTGGACAAGTGGAAGATGAGATTCAAACAGATTTTTCTGATCTATGACAAAAGTTCCTGGGAAATAGACAAGAGATTATTTAATTCAATGTATAACTTGTCTGTAAATTGGATTACTTGGGCTTTTTCTCCTTTTTTTCCCCAGACTTTTTTCATTCAGTCTCTGTGCACATCTTATACTGTACTGAATAATTGTATCCAGCATTTCTCTTAGAAGTAAAAAATAACTAGAATTCTAAAACATAAATATAAATATACAGGAAAATCAGGAAAACAGTAAAACAGTAAAACATCAGGACATAGTTTAAATTTAGTGGCAATTTTCAAATACAAATTAATTGTTTTGCCTGGATGTTATAAGTCACCAACTACTGGTGGACTTTGATTAATTAAAGAGTCCAAAGTCAGAAGTCACATTTTTAAGACTACAAATGCACCATGTAGCCCAGAATAGACAGATCCTAAGCCAGTTTAAATTGTGGTATCTTCCTTCTCTGAATTTTAGCTAAATTCTTACATTTTCCAGATACTGAATACTAAGATACAGACAAGTTGCATTCTTGGTGATATTCAGCTGGTCTTTCCCCAGCTTATTCCAAGAGATATTCTTTGTGTCATAAAACATCTTTTTATTTTATTCACCCCTTCTTGGTGAATAGCTGATTTCCTTATTGTGAAAGATTGGTTAATAATATATCTACAGCATTATGCTATTATGCAACTGTCTCTCTTTCTTGATTTAGAAGTAAGAGGGTGACCTCCCAATATAACTAATTTAATCTGCAAAAATAATCTTGCAAATTGACTTGCCAGAAACTAATATTAGATGAAATCTTTGTTCTATTGAACCTGACTGTCATTTGTGATTCTCCATAAAAGACTTAATCTGCAGTTGTAAAAAATCTCTACTAATGTTGTCAGATTTCATAAAATATCTATTCTATTAAAGAATTAGTCATGCTGATTCTGGTGGATTTGCAATATTTGGGTAGCAAGCTTCGATCTGATTCAAATTCTGATCACCTTTTGTATTAAAGTTTGGTAGAGCTGAAAATGTGCTGCAGTAGCTAATGTGGGTATAAGTCAAGAGCATATGGTTTTAAGAAAATGCTAATTCTTCTAGGAATGTGAAATATTCTTGTTTTCTATGAAAAACAAGAGTTGGACCATTAGAATCTTTTTCAGCAATCCCCGTTAATGTGACTGTAATTTTCTTCTTACCTAAATAACTCTACTCTTTGTGTTAGATTCCCTATTTCACCGTATAGGAACAATTAATCTTCACAGCAAAGCAAATATGTGCTGCACGTTGTAGATAATTCTACAAATTTTGGTATTAAAGCAGGAAAAGAATTTGAAGTACATTTTAGAGCTAAATATATTTAACCTTGTTAAATACTCAAGCAAAATACAACATCTATACGGAAAAGATAAAAATTCTTTGTGCACTTCTGGAGCAACCCCTAAAATCATATAAAGGTAAGGATAAATAGGAAGATGATTCTCTAATGCCTAGGCTGTACAGTGTTTGAAGTGGTCTCCCACCAGACAGAGTGAAATGCTAACACCTGATCATTTAAAATTAAAATGCATAGATCAAAGTTATAAAGAAAAATCAAGCTTTGACTGGGTGCAAGATAGATGAGGTTAGCTACTTGTGACTTCTCTGTGATTCTTTTTACTTACAGATAATGCTATGAATTGCATGAGGACAAAGAATGATTTTTTAAAATTCAAATATAATAGAGCCTATTACACTAGTGAACAGATTGTTCTGTGAACTAACCAATGACTATATGTATGCTTGGTACATATGCACATGTTTTTTACTAGGTCAAGATTGGAGGCAAAAGACAGATTAAGGAAACAAGCAAAGTCTCTTTGAACAGCACTTCACACATTTTTGAACATGAATTCAGTTTAAAATTCAAAGCTATATGTTAGAATTCTTCCTTCTAATGATTCGTTGTATATTAAGATTAAATACTGAACTTCAGCTGATGCCACAGCAATATCTACATATATATGTGTGTATGTATGTGCATGTGTACATATTTATAGGTGTCTTTCCAGAATTTACCTGGTTTACAGTTTGCAGCTAAGCTCTTGCTTGAGCACTTTTTTCAGTACTTTTGAAGAGTGTCATTGGACTATGGACTGTCACATCAAGAGACACATATGCATGAAGAATATACAAGTTTATATTTATCTGAATTATACATGTATATATAGTTTATGTATACTGTTCTATATCATACCTCCATTTTTAATGCTGTCAATATAGGATTATACAAAAAGATGCAAGAAACAAGATACATGTAGTTGGTTATGTCTGCAAATATCTGTGTCAGTATCAACCAATTGCATAGATGTATCTATTCATATCTTTGTACAAAATACAACCACGTGGAGTCTGGTTTATAGCTGCTTAGAATTATAATAGCATTTTTAATATTTAAGTCCTTAAAAGCTACTCAGTAGTAAAACATTTTGGACATTATGCATTACATGCTTGTAATAATAGATCAAACTATGATACTGTCATTTTTTTCAAATTTAATGAGTGAATTTAAAGGTGATGTTTATTTTTAAATTAACTGCTAGCACTGTGTAGAATAAACTATTTTAATAGAGAAGAAAACGTGGTAGTAGGCTTCTATATTGATATTACATAGAATGTGAACAACACATAGACAGCAATTCCAAACAGGCCAGAACAATTACCCATTTGAATTGCAATGGGGTTTTTGCATTACATTAAACAAATAAATTTGCTAATGGGTCAAATAAATTGTGTCCACCTTAAAAAAAAGTCATCTGGGTCATCTGTCACAGTGTATGCTAGCACTTTCCATTGCTCCCCCTATGCTTGGATTGAACTTGGGCTATAGTTATGCAAAAAATCAACACAATATTTGATTTGCTTTTAGCGATCTCATGTTTTCCTAGTCAAAAAAGCCACTGTAGGAACATCAAAGTTTCTCTTGACAGGATCTTTTCATGAAGTGATACAATCAAAGAAAAGCAATTTGCATCCTTATAGCATGTCTGTCTGCATCAGGATAGTCACTATATTTCTCAGGTATTATGAAAATTTCCACCCTACAGTTAAAAATTATTAGTTAAGAGAAAAAGCTTTCTTAGGGAACAATGTGAGTCTGAATATGAAATGAACTACAAAAGGATCCTGAGACCTCATCATTTTGCTTTTCTGCTTGTATGGTGACTCATTCCAGTAGGCTTTGTTTCTCTAGCAGGCTGCGGCTAGGTCATCCGGAGAAAGTCACACATTTTCTGTGTTTCAGCTATTGCAGTCTGAGTCACCCAAATCCTCCAGAAGGTGGAGGTGAGAGAGCTGTTCACATTTGGAGAATGAAAGGGTAGGACAAGGAGATGGAATGACAGTAAGGGTGGAACCTGAGGCACTCAGAGAAAGATGGAGATTGCTAAAATGAACCACAGGCCAGGCTCAGCAGTCAGGGGTTGAAAAGAAATTATGTAGACTTTGTTGCAAAGTAGACACAGCTGGAAATTTTCGAGTCAAGCCTTAAGGATTGAAAATGTTGCATTCAAAATTTTGTTATGGCCAAAGGAAACCAGATATATGGAGCAAGGAATTTATTGTCCATTAGTGTTTAAACAGTTAAAAAGAGTAAATTATCATATTGTAACAGAAAAACTAGGTTAATAATTCAATTAAATTGTATGTAAACAACCCACTACTGTTCTTGGCTTATATTCACCTTTCCTCCAGATCTGGAGTTTGAAACTTTCAATCTTTCTCAAAAAACACTGGGTTTATGAAAGCAGATGATACATGATGTGTCATTAATAATCTAAGACTTTCATGGGAAGAATACGATGTTCACAGTGAGAGGCCCCTCCACTAAGCCATGGGGGGTTCTGCTCAGGCAATTTTTATATTCTTCCTTACCCAGGGCTGCTGCCTTGTGGCAGCTCCCAGCTGAGCATGTCCTTGCAGCCTCCCCAGGCTCAGCCACAGGGGCTCCTCTAACCTGGGCACCGAGCCCCTGGCTCTGCCAGACCTTGCCGTGGAAGGGTGGCAGAGCTGCGGCTCAGGGAGGGAAAGTATCAGGGAAGGTATCAGGGAAGGTGTCAGGGAAGGTAACAGGGAAGGTAATCAGGGAAGGTAACAGAGAAGGTAACAGGGAAGGTAACAGGGAAGGTAACAGGGAAGGTAATCAGGGAAGATATCAGGGAAGGTAATCAGGGAAGATATCAGGGAAGGTAACATGCACGTGGCTTCAAGGCAGAGCTGAAATCAGCCCNGGGAAGAATACGATGTTCACAGTGAGAGGCCCCTCCACTAAGCCATGGGGGGTTCTGCTCAGGCAATTTTTATATTCTTCCTTACCCAGGGCTGCTGCCTTGTGGCAGCTCCCAGCTGAGCATGTCCTTGCAGCCTCCCCAGGCTCAGCCACAGGGGCTCCTCTTACCTGGGCACCGAGCCCCTGGGTCTGCCAGACCTTGCCGTGGAAGGGTGGCAGAGCTGCGGCTCAGGGAGGGAAAGTATCAGGGAAGGTATCAGGGAAGGTATCAGGGAAGGTGTCAGGGAAGGTAACAGGGAAGGTAATCAGGGAAGGTAACAGAGAAGGTAACAGGGAAGGTAACAGGGAAGGTAACAGGGAAGGTAATCAGGGAAGATATCAGGGAAGGTAATCAGGGAAGATATCAGGGAAGGTAACATGCACGTGGCTTCAAGGCAGAGCTGAAATCAGCCCAGCCCATCTCTTGCCAAGGTGAGCCTAGGCCAGCTCCAAGACCAACACTCACAGCTTGGACAGAGTATGTGATTTCTTAGCAGGATTGACAAACCTTCCAAGTGCATTTCTCAAGCTCTCCTTGCACTCCATATGAATTGCAGAGATCAGAGACAAAGAAAAAGACCAAGGATGTTCTTTAGAGATCAAGCATTGCTCACCCAGAGATCTTGCCCTAGACTCTCTTCCCTGCCCCAAGTTGCTCATAAGCACATATGCACAGAACTATTGAAGGTGGAAATTTTTACATTCATTTATCCAGGAACTTGGTAAGAAATGTAGGTGCAAAATCACACCCCACTTACCACAAAATTATTCATTCTGCACAGGAAATTCATAATAATATGCTAATTCTTCATACTATACAGCTTCAAAATGTACCCAATCTTCATTTTCTTGAGAGCTTATTAACATAATATAACTACACATCAACATAAACATAGTCCCACCATTAAGCTCAGAAGAAATGTGCACAAAAGGAAAAATAATACGATAATTAGGGAAGAAAATAAGGGAGGAAGAAGTTTGACTAAGATCATCAAAACATCTTCAAGAGGCAGGAAGAAACCTAAAGCTTTTTCAGAAACCAGCAGAAAAACCGCATAACTATTAGTCCTTTGAACTATCAACTAATGAACAAAGCAATCAAAGCAAGGCAAAAATGAAAAGTAGCTTTCTACATTCATATTTGCTGCGAAGGGCAATGAGGAAATTTCTTGACTCAAAGATAATTTTTATAAGAAATTAATGAGTGGACTTAACAAAGGCTGATGCCTCTAAGAAAGATATTATTGAAGAACTCAAAAAAACTCCAGGGCAGTAAATCACTGGGACCAGATGGTGCTGATGAAAGAATTCTGAAGGAACTGAAGTGTGAAATAGCAGAGGTAGCAATGAAGATATGCAATATATCCTTAATAAACCACACACTGTTCCCAAAGATTGGGAAGTTGTTATCATAGGTTAAAAATAAAATGAAAAAGCCATATATGATCCTTGGCATTACAGACCAGTGGGTCTTATATTTGCTCCAAGGAAACTGGTTTCAAATTTAATTAAAGACAGCATTCATGCAATTATGGCCCAATAGGGTATGGCTTCTGTGAGGCAAACCTTTCAAACCTCCTAGAAGTTTTAAATGACAGTGGAAAAAATGATTGGTGCCTCTTAACTGACCAGAGTAATAATGTTTTATAGGTTCAGCATATTGCCAAACACATGGAGATCACAGTGCACAATCTAATAGATACAAGTGCAGGAAAGGTACTTCATTTTACCTTGTCAGAGTTATGGTGTCAGGAGAGGCAACTGGGTGCTTCTGAAGTGCTGAAAATGTAATTATCATCTGAAATGAAGATAATCTCACTTGCTTGCTCCTTAACACTGTAATCTCAGGAGAAAGTATCCTCTGACAACCTTTCCAGAGTTACACAAGTAAATTCTATTGACTTCTCACTGATATATTTTTGAATTTGCTTTTACAGCAACTGTAAGTGAGATGGTAATGAAAATTTAACTTTGAATAAGCAGACATCTACTTGGAAAGGCTGAAAAATGTTGCTTTAGGGGAACCAGTACCACATTTTTGTTACAGTCTCTTTTTTTCTTTGCCAGAATTCTCATTTTCTACCTCACAGCTTGAAAGAAGGTAGCTGCTAGAGGCTCTGAGGTAGCAAGAATTCATCATTAATCTTCTCATCACTTCATCTTTCTTTCTATTATTCATACCTAATTAGAACTGTGCAGAGAGGGACAATTTCATTTAATCAAAGACTTTATATTTTGAAGTTCTGTTATGAAACAACAAAAAAAACCCCAACCAAAATAACCATTTCTTGTTGGTAAAAGAAAACAGAACTCTATTAAAAGAGTGGAAGATGTGGGTTGTCTGAAAAGTTT
This sequence comes from Notiomystis cincta, assembly GCA_013398075.1. NCBI lineage: Eukaryota > Metazoa > Chordata > Aves > Passeriformes > Notiomystidae > Notiomystis > Notiomystis cincta. The sequence goes on along the minus strand of VZRX01016056.1, from coordinate 27,122 downwards.
GCATCCTAGAAATCCCAGGATCCATGTTTCTGGGTTCAGTCCACATGATTCAAGACTAGACAATATGTAAAAAATTCTTGGTGTTACAGTACTGGGGAGCTGTGAGATCCTCAGCCCTGTGGCAATCACAGTGTCTGGCAGCTGAACCAGCCAAGTTATCTCCCTCACCCAATCTATCTCTACAGTGTCACCAGTGCACACTGTAACACCGTGCAGATGCATTAGCACAAATCCCAAAGCAGTATATTCAAAGTTGTATTGAATTCACTTCAAGGTCTTGCTTGTTCAGCACAAGAGCATGGCTCTGGGCACCATGCAGAGCTCCACTTACAGAACTGCACTCCTAGGAATCCAAAACTGCTGATGGACTGTGCAGGTAAATTACCAGGAGCCTAAGCATGACATATATTTAGGGTTGATTTGCAGAATTTACAAGGTTTACATCAGATTATTTTCTTATAGAATTCCTAAGTTTAAAAAAAAACCCCTGTGCTAGAGATAATATGACAACAAGTTAGTATGTACCTAATGCTTTGGTTCAACCTTTTTCTCTACTGCAAACCCCTCACTGGACTTCCACCTCTTTGCTCCTCTATCATATTTATTTTCAAATAAATACTATATCAGAGACAGTGGAGTTCTATTTTATAAACCTTATAATGCAATGATTTGTTGTTCAGGCAATACTTCAATACAGATGTTAAATAGCAGTAACAAAAATTTCATGCAAAATACAATTATATCAGAAGAAACTTGGATTCTTGAAAGAGGATTATATATTTGTTTGTTGCATGACAGATTCATTTTTTCAGTCTTGTAAAATAGTTATCTGATATAAATGGTCAATATGTTTTTACATTCTTATTAGCCTCCCTTGTAAATCAGTAGTATATTTATAAATGTTTGTTTTTGACATACTGAATGTTATAGCTTCAAAACAAATTATTTTTCAACATGGTATAAACAGAACAGAGGAGTTAGTCATGAAGGCTGTTGAGTTTCACAATAATAACACATCTGTCTTCATATCACTTTTCTGAATGTACAATACTCTTTTGTAATGCAAATACCAGAGTAATGTAAGCATAAGGCTAAGCTTAATTGCCTTACAAAATCTTTATCCATTTTTCAACATGCATTTTAGTCATTCAGCTATTCATTAACAGATACTTTGCTATGTGGAGAGGATATTTTTAATATGTAAGGCAATTTATAGAGTATAAGAGTGCTTACAGTATAGAGCTGTTATGCAGGTCATTGACCTGTATGGAAATTAATGAAGAAAGCTTCTTAAGAGTGCCAGTGAAAAAAACGAGGCATGCCAGCAATGCAGATACATAACATTTATCTATGTAAATCTCTTCTATATACATCAAATCCCAGAAAAAAAATCAATAAATTCTACTCTTTTTTTCATTTTTTCCAGCAATCACTCTATTACAGGTATCAATAATGAAATCAGGCAAACAAGAAAATGATCAAGTATTATTCATTATCATTTAGGGTAATATTAAAAAATTAAGATCTACCAGTCACTAACATTCTAAAACAACCCTTGCACATAGATTCAAGTGTAATTAAAATAGGTTCTTCTCAGTTCTGAGGTCATCCTAATTATGTCTTAATACTAAGACAGGTGCAGGACCTTGGCCTTATTGAACTTCATAAGGTTCATATAGGCCTACTCCTCCAGGCTGAAAAGGTCCCTCTGGATCCTTCCCTCAAGTGAATCAACTGCACTGCTCAGCTTGGTATCATCTGCAAACCTGCTGAGGGTCCAGTCAATCCCAGTGTCTGTTTCTCTAGTGTTTTAAATATGTTATGATGAAATTTCTTAAACTACTTTATATAGGTCTGTTAGTTAAACCCTTCATCCCAAAGCTCTGAAATGGGGTTTCCAAAACATAATTCTTCTTGCTCTTTTCTAAATCCTGACTTATTTTTCTATATACTTTAGAGGAGTGGAAGTTAGGAGCAAGGAAACAAGGATTATCATGTTATTTTTATTATTGAAGGTCTTACACCAGCTGAAAATCCTTACCTGCAGATGTATGAAGTATTCTTTATCTCAAATTGTTCTCATTCTTTGTAATCTCTGTATTCACACAGTATAACCATAGAGTTGTGCAGCATCACTTTCAAAATTTATGATAAATTTAGCAGTTTATTATGCCTGATTTTGCAAAATCATTTGCTTTTTGTAATCCTCTCCTTGGAAGTGCAATGCAAATGCTACGTTTCTACCTGTGTGATTCAAGCCATTTAGCATGTCCTGTAGAACTGACTTGTACCATTTCAATGATGCTAGGATGTTCTTCAGAGTGCAAGACTATTCATAGTAATCTACTCGGCTTTATCAAAGATCAACAGCATAAGGGATCTCATTTTCTCTTAGAACTTCTAGGAATAAGCTACTGAAACCTACAGATCTAACAAAAATATAATTTTCTATTCAGAATTTGCCTTATTATTTCTGAAACAGAAAATATGGCTGTTTCATTGAAACTATGAATTTGTCACCAAACTCTCCTGCAGATGCAGTAGAAAAACATTCGTTGGGCATCTTATCCCATGTCCTTATGACCCATGTAATCTTTATTTAAAGAAAATTGAAAACAACAAAAATCTGCAACACGCCAGCATTGCACTTTCACGTTTAAAGTACATTACTCTCCCTGTATTCACTTATGCATTGTCTTTTACGTCCCTGGTTGAATGCTTAAATGCATTTCTTTCATTGGCACAGTCACCTCTACTTGTGGTCTACATAAATTTAACCAAAGCCAGTGGAGAAACACCTCCATGCTCTAGATTTCTAGTCTGCTCTTGGCTCCATCAGTAGATCTCATGAATACTTGTCAATATGATGAGGATCCAAGTACATAAAAATTCAGGGCTGTAACAAGCATAGGGAAAGATGAATTGTGTGGTACCTTTTTTGTCATTACTGTTTGTACTGTCACATAAAAAGAAATACTGAAGCTTTACAGACATGTGGTTGAAAAGGCAAGAAAAACAAAAGGGACAGAATACTGTATAGAAGGCTCCAGAAATATTAATCCCAAGATTTAGGATTACATTTTTATCATGTGTTCTCCTTGCTATGGTGGGGATTGGTTCTTTTGGTTATGTTAAATTCAAAATGTTAAGAGACAGTTGAAAGCAAGCAGATTATCACCCACTGTTTCCAGAAGGCAAAACTACATAAAATCTTCTGGCAGCTTTGTAAGCAAGAAGAAACTGATCACGATTGGCCATTTCAGCACTGAATTCATGCATATTTTCCTCAATATTTGCAGTTCCAATCCCTAATGGGAGCTGACAGAATGTAAATGAGTTCCTAAAGGAACCAGCAAAAGTGGCAATTTTTCTCATTTAATCTTCTGATGAGCTGTCTGTCTCCCAGCTGCTGAGCTTCATTAGAATTCTGAAACTAATTTCACCTATCAACACATGATTATTGGTTTGAGTGAGAGTTTTGGGATACTCTGAGTAAAAATCACTCTACAATGCAGAGTTGGCTCAATAAAAAAATAAAAAAATATTTGAATAAAACTGGCAGGCTTCAGAACAGTCAGTTCTTACCCTGAAGAAAACTTTCATCCATCTTTGAAGTCTGGGAAAAGTTCCTCCTATACAGACTAGCAAAGTAAAAAAAAAATGTGATAGGTAGGAAAGCTAGAAGAATTACACTTTATTTATTAGCATAAAACAAGCTAAAAAATATTAATATTTTTTCCAGTGGAAAAAAACAGTATTTAGCAATCACTGTTGTGTTTACCCAAATAAAATGCAAGTAATAATGGTATTTCAATTATAAAGAAGTAGAATATACTAAAAAAAAAATAGAATCACTAATTGATTCTTCTATGTAAAGTAAGTTTTCAATATTAACATCAGATTAATATTGTCTTTTCCCTATCTTCCCTGAAGTCATGCCTTGGTCATCTCCAATATTCATTTTCTGTCAGTCATTCTTAATCAAGCAATCGGTTATGTCTGTTCATCTGTTTCAAGATCTGTGATGACCACTGATGTCATCACAAATTAGTGATAAAACTGTATGCATACCAAGCAAGCAAGAAAAAAGAATTAGTTTTGTACATTTTAATTTGTCCAGAAAATTGCATATGTCTTCAGGAGATGGGTATAATTGTTACCATGACTATGTGTCCTTGGCACTGGACAACGGTGTTTTGCTGTGATTGCCTTCCCATTTATTTTACCAAGAAATCTGTTCTCTGTCATCCATTTACCCCTGCATTTTGTCTTTATGGATCAGCACATGCTCATAACAAGATGCACTTCATTTCTCTCACTGCTTTCATTTGAGAAGTCAAGTTTTCCCTAATATTGCAAACTATTCAGTGATCTCTTAAAGTACACAATAATTCAGCTTCGACCTAGTTATCTGTTACATCACAAATAATTTGTCTCTGTTGGTCCATCTGTTATCTACACAGCTTACATGATTTAGCTTTATTATGTAGGGGTAACAGAATGGCTAATAGTCTCAACTGGCAGCCTGTTTCTTGTAAAGAAAATTCCTTTCCCCTGTGATAAAATTGAATGCATCACAGCAGTCTTGAGATTTCTAAGTGACTTTGCCTAGTATTTTACATTCCCTTTCTTTCTCCCAAAAGAGCATTGCTCTCAGCTTGCAAGGCAACATTTCAGTTGTTTCCAGCCCTGATTTCTTTACACTACTACCCACTTTAACTTAATGCAATTTTACACCAGGAACCTGTGACATATGTTAACAGACCACAGAAGCACTGAGCAGAAAGAACAATGTTGATTTCTTATTCCTCAGTCCAAAATCGTGGGGCAGTTTGCAGAAAGATAAATATACCACAACAGAGATTAGCATAACCTGATACAGCAGAGATATAGTACAAAAGAAAAGGAACAAGTTAACTCTAAAAAAGAGAACCTGCTTTTCAAGGTCAGATCATTATGTTCTTTTTAGAAATCAGGATGTCCCAGGAAATAAAAAGAACTTCTTGAATACAGAAGACTTGGAGCTAAAACAGCGTCATATTTTATTTTAATTTCTAAGGATTTCTTAAAAATATAAAATAAATTAAATTAAATAACAAGGAATATTCATAAATACAGCAGTAATTTGTGTTTACTAATTAAATCTCAACAGCCACTTTCCAACAAAGCGTTTATAAGAAATGAAAAGTAAAATCTAACTATTTCTAATTCTAGTATACATATACAGGCTTGAGAGATGGGCCCCTACAAACCTCATGAACTTCAACAAAGCCAAGCACAAAGTCCTGCAAGTGGCTTGGGGCAATCCAAGGCACAAATACAGACTGGACAGAAAATTGACTGAGATCACCCTGAGGAGAAGGATTTGGGAGTTTTGGTTGATGAGAAGCTTGACATGACCCAGGAATGTGCAATCACAGCCCAGAAATGCAAAGGTATCATAGACTGAATAAAAAGAAGCATAGCCAGCAGGATGAGGGAGGTGATTATCCCCCTGTACTCCACATTATCCCCCTGTACTCCACTCCAGCAAGGTCATATTTGGAGAAATGCATCCAGCTCTGGGGCCAACAACACAAGAAGCACTTGGACATATTGGAAGAGTCCAGAGGAGTGTCACAAAGATCATCAGAGGGCTGGAACACCTCTCATATGAAGACTTGCTGAGACAATGCTCTTCAGCTTGGAGAAGAGGAGGCTTCAGGAAGATCTTACTACAGCTTTCCATTACCTGAAGGAGACCTACAGGAAAGCTTGACAGGGCTTTGTACAAGGGCATGTAGTGACAAGAAAAGTGGTAATGACTTCAAACTGAAAGTAAGTACGGATTAGATATCAAATAAAAGTTCTTCACAGTAAGGGTGGTGAGGCACTGGAACAAGTTACCCAGAGAAGTTGGAGATGTCCCTGGAAGTGTTCAAGGTCAGTTTGGATGTGGCCCTGAGCAACCAGGTCTAGTGAAAGGTGTCCTTTCCAGGCTTGGAATTAGATGGTCTTAAAGGTTCCTTCCAACCCAAGACATTCTCTGTACATCACAGAACCCATGGTCAGTAAGTCATGTCCTATCTGCGGATTCACATGGCAGGCTTAAAAAGACAAGTCTGAAAAATCCTACAAGAGAGACAATTGCAGTAGCCTACAGTTTGAATGAAAAACCTGTAACTATAGAGAGATACTTGTCATTTTTCCAAACTAGCATATGTAAGAATTCTTTATTACACAACAGTACTTTATGAATTTGTAGCTACTTTATGGGAAGTTCTGCAGGACAACTACAGAAAGTCATTATTATTCCATACATATCAAGTGTCTTTAACAGGATTCTTTTTCATTTCTCATATTCACTCATTTTGTATAGCTAATAACCCATAAAGCATCTTAACAGTCAATTTAACCTGCTTTAAACTTATATTTATCAGCTATACAACACACTCCCACTTGCTGCAGTTGTTCCAACAGGTTACCACTATAGAAACACCTTAAAACAGCCTTCCAGGACCGAAACAGAGCCTAGAAAAAATCTGAAGAGACACGTTGTAGAAGGGCATCTAGTGACAGAACAAGGGGGAATGGCTTCAATGAGAGAGGTTAGGTTTACATTATATGTTAAGTAGAAATTCTTCACTGTGAGAGTAATGAGGCACTGGTACAGGTTACCCAGAAAAGTTGTGGATACCCCCATCCCTGAAAGCATGGAAAACTGGGGTGAATGGGATCTTGAGCGGCCCGGTCTAGTGATGGTGTCCCTGCCCATGATAGTGGACTTGGAACCAGGTGATCTCTAAGGTCCCTTCCAACCCAAACTATTGCAGGGTTCTGTGATTCCATAACACAATAAAGTCAACGGTAAAGGATTTGACATCTCATAGGAGTGAATCTTAACAAAGTATTACCTGTATTGCCATAGTGTCTTTCCTGATGAATGCCCTTCTTTTTTATTTTTTTACTGCTTGCTTTAATTCTTACAGTAGATGTAAAAAGGACAAAACTCTTCTTTGCAAAAGATTTCATAGCTAGCTAGGAATGGCAATTTTTCAACAGGTTTGTTTCAGAGGCTCTCACTAACTGGATTTCTGTTCCTGGTACATAAGTCACTAATGATTCTTAATATCTTAATGACAAAAACAGGTCCTGGGAACAGATATTGCCACACAAGTTATTAATATGTGTACTGTGTCTTAAAAAAAACCCTCATAAAATTCCCTAAAAAAGTAAGAATGATGGTAGGAAAGGAAGCAAGTTATTAAATAATACTGAAATGAAAAGCACCTTGCGTTGGATAAGCAGCTAAAGATTAGACAGCTGAAGATGAGCAGCATATAACATTTATATAATAGGAATACAAATTCATTCAAATTTTCATTTCTAATGACTAACTCTTACCTCTTCATATGATTTTGGTTACCTCAGAGGTCATTCTTTTTGTCTTATTTATATCTAATATTTTTTTAGAGAAAGCCGCAGGTTCGAGGGTATGTATAGGAGAGGCAGGACATTAAAAAAAGCCTCACAGTCTCAGGAATCACTGCTATTTCCCTAAAACCAATGAGATTACTTACGTTCTTATAAGCTGTCAGATCAATCCTAGAAACCTCTAATCAGACAAAGCTGAAAAATGCAGCTGAGGTTATATTAAATGAGCCTGATTTGGTTTTCTTTTTGTTCTTTTTCTTTTTTCTATTTTTTTTTCTTTTTGTATCTTGAAAGGATTTTTTCCCTAGGGAGGTTATACATGGATTTGGGATATTAAATGAAAAACCAGGATACAGGTGTAATGGCATTCCAGTTACTTTGGCAAAGGGACATTCAGAAAGAGCATGAGTCATTGCTACGTTCTTCTGCCTGTGAAATGGCTGATATTAAGAAAACCTCAGAAGTGGAACAACCTTATTTCAGACTTCTTTACCCCTTGTCATCTTTACACACACAGAGCATTATACCAGACCACTGCCCATGGTAAAATTTCATTTACATAAATGTGCTTCATGAATTGAACTTGTATTTTTCCCATCCTTTTTTCTGTGTTTCTAGAACTATTAATATGGATCTGAAGCTTTTTCATAGTGTCATTCACAGTGGTAGGTTATACTTATTCATTTGCTTAATTAGTTCATTTATCAAATGGATGTGCTCCATTGTAGAGAAGCCTGATTAAAAGCCTGTCTTTTCTGTCGGTTGGTTGGACTCCAGCTCGGCTGTGAGTTCGTTTCACTAAAACCAGCCAAAAATTTTATAGAATGAAGACATGAGCCTGATCGATCTCCAGTTCCTCCTGTTGTGTTCACAAGAACATTAATAACAAGTAATTTTTCTGAAATTACAGAAAATGAGAAATTTTCTTTCATTTGTGTGCTGAAGACAGTTAAAATTGGCCTTATTATAATTATTATTTATATTGCAGTGGTTTCATTGTGCATGCTACAAACGTGTAATATAGACTCTTTTGAAAACCTTAAATTCTAAAGAGAAGAGACAAAGGGGGGAACAAGAAATGGAGACAGAGAAAGGTGAAGTAACTGCTTAGAGACCACACAGCAAGTCACAACAAAACCAAAAATAGAATGTCTCTTGTCTTTCAGTTCACATTGTCTCCAAAATCCCCAGTAAAAAAATCATAAATTCTCTGAAATAAATTCTCTACATGTTGAATATCAGTTTTCTTGCTGTTGATTCAGTGAACATCTGCTGTTTTCTTGGCAACAGCTCCAGCCATTTTGAGTCACATAATATGTTTTGTTCCTTTGCAGTATTCATCATGGTATACAAAAAAATAAATACAATTTAAACTATGCTAACATATAGAACATATATTACAATATGTTTCACCTAAGGGTTGACTAGAATGGGCACAGGAAAAACTTTACATGTGCATTTGTAATATTTTATGCCCATTTTTGTTGAAAGCAATACACATTAAAGGAAAACAAAGAACTATATTTATGCTGTGAAACACAAGAGCAAAACAGTATCTGAAAGATAAGGTGTTCTCTCACAAATAGCTGCATTTAGTTGACTTTGAATAAATAAATTTCAATCAAAAATCTGAATGATTTTGACAAGATAGGAAAGATTGCTCAAGAAATTGTATATTTTTAATAAGGCTGATGGTTGGACCTTGCTCATCAATCTATCTTTTCCAAAGTAAATTATAGTCTAATGCAACAGCAGTGCAAAACCATTAAGTAAAAAGCTTGAAAGATTCTTGGATTTAGGTCAGTGTTTTAGTTGTATCCCTACCCTATATAAAGCCAAGATTGAAGTCTTCCTATCACATTTTCCATCCAAGACCATAATTTCCCTAGAAAATAAATCTAGAAACACAGAACAATAGGAAGAGGAACAGGTTCCTGGTCAGGACACAGAAGAAATGAGGCACTCCACAGTGTGCACAAAAAGGCATAGAATAGGAATTCTTTGTCCACTGATTTCCTTGCCAAATTAGGGGCCCAAAAAGCTTGAATATTAAGACTACAGTCAAGTCCTAAAAAGTTACTTTTCAGTGAATTTTAAAAACTTGTGAGTTTAGATTTTTGTGACTTTGTTTTTGGGTAGGTCATGGGTTTTGTGGAGGCTTTTTATTTAGTGGGTTGGAGGGGGGTTCTGTTTTGTGTGTTTGGTTTTCTTTTCTGTTTCAGGGTTTTTTTTGGTTTTTTGTGGTATGCTTCCTAATAAACAGGCACACAGGCTATTTAATTTGTATAGTTGTGATATTTTGAGCTTAAACACAACACAAAATGGAAATAGAGATATGACAATAGATGAAGATGAAAGTGGAAGATGAGAAACTTAGGAAAGGTAAAACTTACCTAGCTTAAGGTAAAAGTCTCTGAAAACACTTTAATTTAGTTGATAATTTTTGCCTAATTTTAACCATCTCCAAATCAGTAATCAAAACTAATCTCCACAGTTCCAGCCACAGAGAAGCGAAGGTTAGACTTCTCTTCATGCACTGTAAATTTTATAACTTCATTATTTTAAGACATAATGAAATATTTTCTAACACTTTTCCCCTGACATTGACTCTGGATGCAATCCACATGTTCATGCACCTGTGGAAGAGCAAATGCACCTTAGAAAGTTACTTTTTCAGTCTGATGCTCTCTGAAGTTAGGAGGAGCATCCTACTGCCTTTGTTGCTCAATCAGTGACTTATAATCTATTATCAATATATATTAAGATAGTTAGCTCAGCTTTCTTCTTGATTAGCCACAAAAATTGTTAAACTTTGAATATGTAGAGAGGAAAGTAAGATAACTAAAAGCAAAATAACTATTGTAACCCTTGAAAATGTCCTCAATTTAGTAGAACAGACTCTCAAATAAATACCTCAGCAAAGCATAAAGCATCATGTGTACAGATTTTATACACTTCCAATTTATCTGCATGTTCACGAAGGTTGCTGCCATAGCTGTGCAGAAGACTCACACAAACAAATGGACTCCCCTGTCATTCTAGCTAGAACAGAATATTTCTTCCCTTATCTTTCTGTCTCTTCCAAATCACATCGCAATTTCCCTTCTTTGTTTTACCTATCTTTTTCACTTTACTTCAGGCTTCTTGAATTTTGTTTCATTGCATTTGGCTAAACTCACAAATATCTTTTTCTATAAGTTTCCTTATGAGTCCTTAGTGTTATTACTCTTCAATGTCAAATTCAGTTTTGTAACCCACATTGCTATGTTGTTCCCTGCTGTTCATCAATTTCAGTCAAGTGATTTCTATTCAAAGCTAATAAAAATTTTTTGGCATCAGCTAACTATAGGTAAAAATGTTGCAGACAGCAAGATATGCATATACAGTTCTAATTATTTTTATTAATTACTTAGTCTACTAGGTTTTTAATTATACCAAACACAGCTTCTTATAAGCCTAAGGCCAAAATTCTTGTTTGCCCCTTGCTTGCTTTCATTAACCTAGCCAGCAAGATGGACACGAATGAGAATTAGATCATCTACTTAGATAAATAATTTTTCTTTAAAAAACCCACATGTAAATAAAATAAAATAAACAGGTAACAGAGATAGTCTGATTATTAGGATGCTCAGCAGATGATAGATGAGATGTGGATTAACTATAAGCTAAAACATGTATCATCATTCCAAATGAGTTCTACAAGTGTCAGGTTATGAGGTAAACACCTTCAAAAATCCTGTCTTTCTGAACATGTGTCACTTTTTGTAAGTACATAATTATCAGACTGAAAAGAATGAACTACTAAGCTCACAGCCCAGTGACTGGGCTATGATCAACTGTTTACACAAACAGGACTTGCATGAAAGATTGAAGAAAAGCCACTACAGGATTCCCATTAGGGTGGTAATTAGCATAATCAGAAAGAAATTAGGAGCTTGAATGCAGATGCCCCTTTTTGCTGGATCTGGGATAACCGCACTCGCCTACAGGGCTGTGCATAAGCAGTATGCAAGAATATTTGCAATGACAATTTCATCAACAGTCACTAAGCAGTTTGAACTGATAGCCAAATAAATGTCTTTTTTCTTCATATGTCCTAAATTAAACTAAAATATGTTATGGACTTCTGGAATATATTGTTTCTAGTAACTTATAGCAGCTCTATAAACTCTGGTTAAAAGGATCAAACAAAAGAGGTTGTACCAAGGCCAAAGCAGACCAAAGCATCAGGAATAAAAACCAGTGGTTTGTACTAAGAGTGGTGGCATGAAGGTGTGAGACACTGAATTCACTTAAGGTCTTAAAGCTGTGCAAGGAGAACAAGATTTAGTGCAAGGAGAAAAGGGAATGAGACAAAGGTCCGTAGAACAAAACTGGTGAAACATGAAAGCTCCATTGCAATGAGGGGTTACAGCATAAAGACTATATAATATCCTACTATCCTTCACTTCATTGCAGACCTATTTAAAAATGATAAATATATACAGTTGCTAGGAAATACTGTTTTCTTTATGACCTTATGTGATTCTTACTAATTTCAAACAGATCTAAGCCAGTGGTGAAAGATATTATATATTATTTTCATGTAACATTTGTTCATAAGACTTCTTGTTGTTTATACCCATTAGGATTCAAACATAAAATCTAACAAATCATTGTGAAGAGCACATTTTGTAACATGTAGCAAGACTGCAACATCTCTCACATCTCTTTATGTACTTTTAGTGAAGAAAGAATGAGGAGAGCATGTTAGTTTTCACATATATATTATTTTGAACAGATAACAGCTATATTTTTGGCATAAGCCTTCTAACTATGCATATAGTACAAAGCATTTGCAATACTCTTTAGATCCACAGATTCTATGATACATATAGAATACAGTGATCATATGATCAAAAGTTGCTTTTATAGTACAATAAAATTCTTTTCTCAGACTCCTGAAAACACTGAGATAATTCTAAGGCTTTGGATAATTGTTGCATTGTGTCTAAGTAATATTTATAGTATTTCACACATCTTTGGCATTTCTTCAAGGCAGTGTCTCCCTATAACTAGTCTGACACAGGTTTTTAAGGAACTTGAAAAGCACATTTCATGATTTACTTCAAGAATCTTGGCTACTTGAAGGTAGTATACTTGAAAAAGTGTTCACAAATTAGAATACCTCTGAAGCTCATCCAGCTTATGCCAAGTATTAGCTTGAGCCCCTCAGTTCTCAGAAAACGTGTTAATAAGGCCAACTATGGTGTTAACTCCCTTATGCGGGTGAAGCGAGCCGTGTGTGTGCAAGAAGGCGTATTTGCACACCCCATTATGTAGTTCCACATAATGTTCCAGGCATATCTCGGTAGTTCAGTGTTTAGGAATTCACTTCTCATTGCTTTATACAGCTGATTACACATATAAAGACTCTGCTATTGAGCACACAGTGCAAGGGACTGTTTTGTTAACAAATGTTCTGTGCCACGGATGAGGTGGCACATAATTACAAAAACACAGATCTTCTTTTCCTTTTGTTATTTTGTGAATACCTGTTTTAAAACAAGTAGTGAAACATTTTTACTCCCAAAATTATTTTCTGTAGCAATTTAACTTCATTTCCAGAGTCTAACATTTGTGTTTTCTACATTTTTCCCTTGTCAAATAATACTTTGAAGAAGGTACAATCACACCCTTTGTTACAGCAAGTCTTTCTTCTCATATCTCCATAGCTGTGTGAATAGCTGAGGATGCATTCAATCTTTAATTATCCTCAGTGGTAGCTTAATGTGGATTTATGGCTTTCAAGACCAGAGCAGACACCTTGTCATGGAGCTGTACTAACCCAGGAGATAGTTTAGAGCTGAATCTAAAAGGCTTTAATAGTGCACTGTATTGATATGGCCTTCTTTTTATTTTGGCTTCTCTTAAAGGGTGGAATGAAATTCTGGGAACAACTCTAGTCAACAAAAGGAAACATAAATCACATAAATACCTTAAGGAGATAATGGTGAGATAAACGTTATGTATATATTAAATCATTATTGTATTACATTGTGATACTGAATTATTTAACTCCAGAGAGCAGAGCAGAACAGACAGACCTAATTGAAATATCATGTTCTAAACTGGCCTGTGGTTTTGACTCCCTAAATAAACATGAGAGTGTTCCTCTGTTGACCAAATCTTGACTTCACTTGCAATCAGACCTTTGGTCTGAGATCTACCTCAGTGTGCTGTGAGCAGCACTCACGTTGTGCTGCTTGAGGGGGGAGCTGAGGACACAGCAGAGCTAGGAATGAAGGAGTGAAGGTGAACCTGGGAAAAAGGAAAGTGTTTCCTTAATTTTGTCTTTGTTTCTCACCAACAAAGTCTATTTAAATAGGCAAAAAATTCAATTTGTTTTCCCAAGTCAAGACTGTTTTGCACATGACAGAAATTGGTAAGTGGTCCACTTGTCTTTATCTTGACCTACAAGTTTATTATATCTTGTCCCTCTGTCTTGTTGAGGAGGGGGAGTGAGAGAGCAGCTGGGTGGGCATCTGGCAGCTGGCCAAGGTCAATCCACCACAGTCAGTAACACAAGAACAATCACAAACACAAGAATGTCATTCCCAATTGCCCAAAGAAATCCTTTGTGTACTTTCCAGGGGTGAATAAGGAGAACAGAAATAAGTTCTAAAAAAATTAGACAAAATATTTGCATGCCAAGACCCACATTAGTGAACAGGAACCTTCAGAGTTCTTTGGATCTTTCAGGTCAGCAGCTTAATATATTACAAATTCGTATTTAAAAAATGATTTCCCTGATTGCACTTAAGAATACAACCTGACTATTTATAAAGTTAATATTTTGGAGCTTTATCGCAGTAGAATTAAACACACTTGAAAGGCATCACAATACATACACATTTTCAATAAAATGTTTTAAGAGAAAGCTTCATCACTAGAATAATGACATTCACCTCTTCCCAATTTATTCCTATAGAGATCTCCTAAATATGAATGAAGGTTAGAATGATTTTACCTCTTTATCTTTACATTGTGTATACTTATAATGAAAGAAAAAAAAAAAAAAACAACCAACCAACTACAGCAGCAGCAACAACAAAAAAACAAACCCAAACAAAACCCCAAAAAACCCCCAGTTCTCTGTTTCTTGCATTGGTCCTGCCCCGGTTGTGCTGTCTACGGAAAAACACCTTGAAGACCTCCTGGGAACAGAGCTGAGCAGTCAATCGGACGCCACCTAGTGCGAGAAGGAGAAAACACTTCTAAAAGATGGGCTCTGGAAAAGGACGCGAGGAAGACTTACAAAGAAGGTTGAATTGTATTTTATTTTATTTTTAAAGTAACATTTTAAGATGTAGTCTGCTTACTGCTGCTGTGCTTTAAATGAAAATTAAATAAGATAACGAATAGAAGAGCGAACAAGAAATAGTGGGGGAAAAGTTTAACCTTCAGTTTTTAATTTTTAGTTTGAATATCTATTTCTGGCAATGTTGATTTAAAGTTTAATATTTAATCTGTAATCTACTGATTTTCAAAATTTTTTCAGCAGTGTTAGCCCACATTATTTAAAATGTTTTATGTCTTTTGAACAACTGTAGCTGTTGATAATTAAAGGATGTTAATGAAGACAATTTTGAAAGCTTTGTCCTAAATCCCAGACACATATTCTTCAAAGATTAATTATATTATTTTAAATTTAAAACCAACCAACCAACAGAAAAAAAAAAAAGTGTCCTGATATATTATATAGTTGAAGGAAGAGACTGCTGAGAAAAGAATAAATATATGCATAAAATTAAAAAAAATTCTGGGAAGAATGATCAATACAGAGACACAAAAAGCATCAATTTTGAAATCATTTGTGGGCATGCCTCATAAAACATCAGAGAAAAGCAACAGAATCTTTGGGGGTGGAAGAAGGGATTTTGCCTTCAGACACTCATGTTTTGAATATTTGTGACTGATACCTCATTTGGATGTTGTTTCTTTTCCTGGTCCCAAACTGTTGGTGAGCAACTCATGATTGTTTCACTTTGGTTTATTTTTTGCTGAATGACTGCTGCTATTGGTTGATCTCTTGGTTGTTCATATTCACTTTGTTACTCTTGATTCTAAATTAAAACCTGCCTTGACTACCCACGCAACAAACCAGCATGACAACAGAGAGCCAAACCCAAACACTTTGCACACTGCACAGTACTCAGTAACAGAAAATTAAATATCCAAGAAAACAGTGAAGTGTACTTGGTTGGTATATATTCATGTGAATATATAATTAATTTTATTATTAATTTTATAATAATTCATTTTTGCATTCATGTGAGTATTTGTGCTGCAATCTGAAGTCTTGTTGTACACCTTAATTCACAACTAGAATAAAATTCACAGCCCTAAGAAAGTACCTACTGTTCGTGTTTCATACTATCATTTCCCAAAAATGATTGAGCTCAGATCTTAAGAAAGAGAATTTTATCTATTATTTTATACTATATGAAAAAATAAAAAAAAAGCCTATTCTCTCAACAATTATGCACCTAGCAGATTTGATAACCATCATGCCATGTGTAGTCTAGTTTACATTTACTGATAATGTGAGACACTTTTTAATGCCTTTGTTAACTGGTGTATGAGGAAATAGAACAATAAATAATCTTTAGAAGTATTTAGAGGAAAAGTCAATTATCATGAGACCTTGATGGGCCAGCTCTTTACTGAAGTTCCTAAGGTTATTTGGAATATTTTAATGAGTCAAGAGTGATAGAAAACACCTTTTTTCAGTAGTGTATAAATAACCTTTTTATCAGAACAATCCCTGCAATTATATCACCACTTTGTAATAGAGCATGTCGAATGCTTAATCCTGGTATTGTAAGTGAATATAGTGTGTACCTCAATGGAAGAGAATGAAAATCAACAGGCTTGNAAAGTAGACAGCAGTTAAATTATTACAGCACTAACAAGAAAAAGAAATCCAAGGGGTGTGAGAAAGATATTTATATATGGTTAATAAAGCTAATATTTTGTGATAGGAATCTCCTTTAATAGGTTTTATTCTGACATGATGAGTAAAGAAAACCAATAATTAGATGAGTTTATCAGG
>VZRX01016055.1:370-11272 GCA_013398075.1 Notiomystis cincta | reverse complement strand
GCGGGGCTCTGTTCCGCTGCCCAGGTCGGCGGGACCCGTCGCGGCCCGCACTGCTCTGGGCAGCCCCAGCGGCTCAGGCCGAGGGCCCGCCCAGCCCGGGTCTCGTCGCGCAGCGCTGATCAGAAGCAGCTGTCCGAGGAGGAACACGAGCAGGGCAGCCGTGCTTCCCCTGGGTGCTTTCCCGCACCAGCTATTTTCAGCTGGTGAGTCACACGAGCTTTCCATGAATTCTTTAGGTGGTACCCTTCCACAAAGCTTTCTGCCAAATGTTTTGACCAGTTTCTCATCCACAGGACCAGCATCTGCAGTAAGTTCTGGCAGCAAGTTCCACAGGGCAAGCACCACTTACAAGAAGAAAACAGTTCCCTTTGGTTTGACTCCTTTCCCAGTAACTCTACTTGTCCTAGACTATGCAGTCTTTTTTTTTCTTCTTTCTTTTTTTTTAACTTTGGCAGCCATTTTACATCCTTGATTATTCCTGTTACCCAGTTTTTCCGGGAAAACTGTGGCTTTTCCTAAGATAAAAGTAAGCTCTTTACCTAACCCTTTCCTCACCCTTCAACATAAAAGAACCATAACCACATGTAGTATTCAAGTTGTAGTCGAGCCATGGATTGATACAGAAGGATCTTGATGTTCCTAAGAACTCCAGAAATGAGGTTTGCAGTTTTGATGACTGCCAAGCATTAAGTCTCACAGAATGGAACTATCTGTCATAATCCCAACACCTTCCTGAGTAGCAATGATAAACTTAAGCCAAACATTTCATATATGATGCCAGGGTTGATTTTACCCACATACACTACCTCATGTTTACTTACATTGAATTGTATCTGCCATCTTAATTTCCAAAATGTAAATATAAAGTCTTCCTTCCAGTCTTCTGAAATTGTCTTTTTCCTATCTGTCCTAAGTAAAACTGTACCATCATCAACCTTCTTGCTACATTACTCTTACCAGATCATTTATGAAAGTGTTGAACTGTGCAGATCCCACTAAAGGTAGAACATCTCTGGATGCACTTCCCCTGATGGGAGAGTTCATAGCTTAGTTTTACTCTCTTTTCTACCTTTTAATCAAGTCTTTATGCACACAGATGCATTTTCTCTATTCATAACTATTCAGCATCTTCAAAAAATTATTTATTGAAGAAATTTACTAAAATCTCTTTGGAGGTGTCATGAAATACACCAACTGAATCTCCCTGATCCACACATGTGCCAACCCTCTCCAAGAACTCCAGGTGTGCCTTTAAGCCTGAATTTAATTTTATAAAATCCATTCTGACTCTCTTCAAGTAGACTGTATTTATCTAGGTACCTATTAATTGATAGTCCCTTTATCTTAATTCCCATTAACTTGCAGATTACAGGCCTATAGTTCCTTGGATTCTCCTGGAACCTTTCATAATGTTTGGTGGCACATTTGCCACGCTCCAGTCCTCAGATACCAAGAAAGATTAAGTCAGAGTGACAGTGAGAGAGTTATGCATTATTTTTAGTATTTCAGCAATTTTCTTTTTCCACTTTGCTTGAGCCTTTTACTGAAAAGCCACTTGGTTACTGCTGATTCTTCTCTAAAACCTGACCCATAGACACTTCAATTTCAGACAGATCCTCTGCTTGTTTGCTTCCCTTTACCCTGTCCTGGAGAGGGTGCTGGCTGGGGAATGATCTCTACTTCTTCAGCTTCTCAGCCCTTTGAGTGTTCCCTTTGTACCCTGATGATCAGTTCTCACTAGGTTTTCTAACATTAGTTATTACTAATACATATGAAGGAGATTTAGTGCTCTTTTCAGTTCCTTTAGCCACTCTATTCCCCCAGCTTCCCTCTGACAGGCTTCTGCCCTAAGTGCCATCTCCTGAATATCCCCTGCCATGGGGTCTTCATCATCCTCAATCACATTTGGAGCTTTTAGAGTCTGTCAGCTACTCCAGGATTTTCTGTGCCATTAAAGAGTCATTAGACATCTAATGATCAGATTTTAATTCCTGCCATGCTGTGTGACTTGCATACACAAACTGCCCAATGCCTCAATTCCTCCATCTGAAAGACAAGGATAATAACCAGTACCATTCTTTCTGCCCTTCTTTCATCCCAAGAAAAATAAAATTCTTTACTTTTTAAGACTGGGTCTTTTCAACAAGCCTTATGAAGATTCACAAATTGTGTTCAGTCACTAGAAAGTTCCTGAACAGAAGAGTAAATTTTATTGACATGTGATTACCACTTACAGTCAAGTGAAATCATCCAAAACACCAGTAGTTAATGGTACTCTACTCAACCCCAGGAAAACTTACAGTGGTTTGGGGTCTTTTTGGTTAGTGTTGGGGGGCTGTTTGTTTGTTTGTTTGTTTTTAATTATTCTTGTTTGTTTGTTTGTTTGTTTGTTTGTTTGTTTGTTTGCATTTGGGAATTTGGATGGGGGTTTTTTTGTTGTTTATATGTGATTTACATCTTCTTTCTACCTTTAACAGCAGTATTGACACCACAAGTGTAAACAATCTATGAATCAAATATGCATTAAAAGATAAGAGAATCCTCTGTATAACACAAACAGAACATCAGTTACCCAGGTTACAGTACAGTTACAGGCTATTTTATAACCTAAGTGGAAAACATACATTTGGCCAATTTTCCTGCCTCCAAAGAATTTATTTCACACACAGAATTGCCCACATGTAGAACTATAAGAGTTCAGTCAGAGTTTTCCTGGACACCCGAAAACATTTTCTGTGAGGGAAGAGCACATGTGCCTTGGATGCTGTTATCCAAACCACTACCACAGTCCAAACTCTCAATCCATTGACATGGATCCACCCATGGCCTAATTGAGAGGGGAGATGAGAACAGGATAAATTAGCTGGGGAAAAGCAATCATGCAATAATCCCTCTGCTGGCTGAAGTGCAGCTCCTTTCATTGGCTAAAACCAGGGGTCCTTTCTCACCTGGCTTGGAGAAGCACAGCCCTCTGATTCTGGCATGGTGAGAACTTCCCTCTATTTCAGTCTGCTACAACCATCAGACCTGGATCACACAGGGCTTGTAACTCCCACATTTGTAGCTAACCCATGGGTTTATCACACATTCTCCAAGCCCCAGATCTCATGGTGTGAGATCCTCATTCTTCATGACTGTAGGAAAAGACTTAGAAAAAATTACTTGTGTATACTAATTTCAGAAACCAATAGAAAATCAAATAAATTTAGTGTATTAGACTGTTCACATTTCATGTTTAGAAACAAATGTTCTGCTTTGTTTGTTTGTGCATGGGTGTGTGGGGGGTGTCTTTGTTTGGATGTGTGGGCTTGGCCATGCCACATTTCCCTGTTGGTATTAAAACTATCTATGGGCAGAGGAAAGGGTGGTTAGATAAACCAGCTATCTGTGCTAATTCTGAAGGGTTTACCAATATTTGGTTCAAAGGAAGAAATCCTTAAAATTAGTAACAAAAGAAAGGAGAGATTAATTTTTTAAAATTTACTCACCTTTCTAGTAATATCATGCTTCTCTTCATCTAGCAAAAAGCTCCAAGAAGCACTCTATTTATCTATTGTTACTTGTATCTGAGTTTCTTCAAAGCATTTTTGACCCTTCCTACCCTCTGTGCACTGACACTTCCTGTCTTTCTAGGAGTGGATGCTCAAATGAACAGAATGTTACAAAACTGGTTTAGAGCACACAGCAAAATACCTCCCTTAAAGAGAAGGGAAACTGCTCTACAGGAAACTAGAGCAAATATTAAATTGCACAGATGCTTTTTCAAAAGGGGGAAATGCTACCAAAACCTGGCCATGCAAACCTAGTAGGCTGTCCATGGGCAGCAATAAGAGCATCAGAGGAGAAGGATACAGAACATAGACAGAGGACCATTTTCTATCTCTTCCCAAAAATATAGTGCTGTCATTTAAAGGCATTCAGAGATTGGTGGTTTTTTTCCAGGCACTTCAGGATGCATTTAATTGTCTTATTATCCAAATTGCTTATGTAGTGCCCCACCAGCACTCACAAGTGTTGGGACAGTTGTTTAACACTTTCCTAAAGCACAGGAAAGATCATTCTGGACACCACTGGCTCAGAAACAGCAATGCAAATGTGGGAAATGGATTCCCTCTAAAAGCCAACCTGTCACAAGCAGAAGCAGAAAAAATTGAATTCTTTCACAACAGACCCCTTCACTCTGGGTATTCACAGACACTGAACACACTGTAGGATCCTATTCTCTCTGCCAAGCCCCTAGTTCTGCTGCTCACAGACATTTAATCAGTGCTGTAGCTGCCTAGAGGCTATCCAGTTATGTCTGGCATTCCAGGCTGCTCCTTAAGTAGTAAAGCATTAGTGTACTACTCCTGTGCATGCAAATGAAAGAAGGATATGAATGCAAGGGCTGGATAGGACATCCTACCAAAAAAAAACCTGCCAGGGTTGATAAAGAACCTTGAGTTTTAAAGAGAGATTTTGACACCCACAGTCCCCACACTGCCATGTGGCATCCACGTCGTCATTGTGGAAAAACCATTGGAGTGTGAATTTTTTAAGCAAGCCTTCTAAATAAACACACAGCTCCCATGGCAAAGCTCCATGCCCCTCCCTGGAAGTGTCCAAGGCCAGGCTGGCTGAGTCCTTCATACAGGAAGGTATCCCTGTCCATGGCAGGGGGACTGGAACTAGGTGGTCTTTAATGTCCCTTCCAATCCAAACTGTTCTATGGCTCCATGAAATGTTGTGTGGTCAAAATAAGAGCCAGGTTAGATCCTGATGGTCAGACAGACAGGCAGATTCCCCCTCAGAGCACATCCCTAGAGCTACAGGTGTGTGCAACCATACACAATGAAAATGCAACTGATGAATCCTGACGTTTGTGCATGGGCAGAAATAGAACAGAAATTTGGGGTTTGGCAGCAGAGAGTTGGGAATTATGGTTCAAATCCTTTTGGGGATTTAAGTGCCACTAAGGTGCTTTGGTGCTTGGACTAAAATTCAAGCACTGAAGAGTATTTCTAAGTATGGATAAGAGTATGCATTAATAAGGGAACAGAAGTTAATGCCCAGTTTCCTTTAAAATGAATTCTGTGTGAAACACTTGGTTAATGTTTTTACATCACCTTAGTAACATGATCAACATTACCATAGAAGCATCTTATATGGAAAGACAGATCACGCTAACCTCATGAAAAGGTAATTCTACTTCCATGACTCATGGCCATAAATCCACACTTGTGGAGTGAAATGGACAGACAGCAACCATCCTGAGCTCCCAATGATGTCAGGTTAGTTGGCTATTCAGTATATGTAAATCTGGAGAAAAAACCCAAACAAAAACAAACCCACAGTACATGTCAGACTTAAATTTATAACCCTCCAAAGTTCAGCCTGTTCTGAGCAATTAACACAAAATTACTGCCAGAGCTGTGATATATTAGAATAAATAACTCTTTAAAGAGATACAGATGTTAAATGTGTATGTGCCTTGGAGAGTCATGTTAAACATTTAAAAATAACCTCAGTGATTATTGGTGTGTTTAGATTTTATGAGATCTAGGACTGCCAGAGGACTCTGTGGTTCTTGTTCTGTACCACACCACATGTGTGATCTGGATTAAATTTCAGGAGGAGGTCTCTTTTTGTCCCTTCCAGACTTTTACTTAGTAAGAGTGCAGAGAGCTAAATTCAGAAGCAGGGTAGGAATATGCATCTCCAAAACTGCATGGGTCAGATTTAACAGTGACTAAACAGTGGTACAAACTGCAATATTGGTGTCCAAGGGATGTAAATAATCGACTTCAGTGGCAATTCTTCAGAGCATGTGAGATAACCTAAGATAACAAACTACAGAGAGGTGCTGAACAGAGTGACCTGCACAAATTTAACATGTACAGGCTTACAAAATGAATACAGTGTTATCTGCCTGATGGCAAAGAGCAAGAATATCCATGGCAAGAGCAGCCTCCATAACAAGCATTGTGATGGTGGGCTGTAAGTTTTCCCTTTCAAACTCTCTGTTATATATATGTCTACCCTCCTCAGCAGGTAAACTACAGTTTTAAGCTGAAAAAAAAATTCTCTCTCATTCCAACAGTGTCACAAAAGCTGTTCTGGCACAGAAAGGTGAAGGCCAAATATTTCTTTCGCATTCTGTCTTTCTGGACAAGCAGATCTTGGAAGTATTAAAGGGTAAGAGAAATTAGAAAACTAGTTTTCCCTCCCTGGCTCTTTTTCAGCCCTAGCTTTATCATAGCCTCCCCTCCTACTCTGGGCCCTACCTCCCTACTCAAAACACAAACCACCCACACATCTATCAACCAATTCTCTTTCCTGCAGCTCCCAAGACTCCCAGCTCAGCCTGGTGTGTAACCAGTTCCTCCAGACTCAGTCACATTTCCCAGTGGTGCTGCCCTCAGCACCTGCTCCATAGGTTCTGCAGGAAGGCTGAGTGCATGGTTACCTGCAATTATTTCAAAAGCACCTGGTGTCCAGCCTGTGGTGACATGGATAACTAACAGAAGAGTTTCAGATTTAACCGTTTTCCCCAAAAATACAGGTTATCTTCCCTCACTTCTTCATCTTAAGCATCTCCAGTACAATTGCTTGCATGCTTGCTGAGTGCTGAATTAGCTGCAGTTAATTGCATTTTAACATATGTTCCTCTTTTAGGAATAATTTACACACAATGAGAAACTTACATCATGATATAAGTCATTGTTAAGCTTGTCTCAGTCTTCATTGTAATAAACACTGCTTAGAAACCACACTTAAATTTGTGGCTTTCTTATGCCACCAAACAGCAGATAAATACAAAGTAACAGGCCATTCTTTGAAGTGCTAAAATCTTGTCTAGAAAAAAACCAGACCTGGTACAAAGAGTCGCTTCAACTCCCAATTTATGAGTGAGGACCAAGGAGCTCAATCACAAGGTAGTTTCCCCATTTTAAATGGACAGGAAGCCCAGCCCATGAAGCTTGTAGGGAGATCTGTAGTATTCCACACAGTCTCATTCAGTGGAACATTTTGTAACTAAGAGTGAAAACTGTTTTGCTTTTAAATAGAAAAGAAAAAAAGGACTCTTAAAAAAAAGTAATGAGCAAAAAAGTCTGTTTCAAACTTCTGGCACTAATAACCTATTGCTATTGTTTTACAATACTAGTTTTAGTTTTCAGTAAATTCTAACTGCCACATATCTGTTCCCACTGGACATGGGTGAACAAGCCCCTGCAATGTGAGGCTTCACCAGGAGCAAGAGCCCATTGAGCTGCAGCTCAGCTTCTTGAGCCTTGGAAAAGACAGAAAGCTTCCTGTTAGCTCATCTTTCATCAATCTGTTAAGAAACAAACCTAAGCAAAGTTATGCCCTTTCGAACAAATTCTGACTAAGCTGGGCTTTAATTGGAGCATCTGTGGTTTACTCCATCTCCCAGAAGAAGGTATTATTTTCTTGCTAGTATGTATGCAAACCTTTTCCTTGACTATAAATTTTTAGATGGTTACACACAGCTAGAGAGCCCAAATAATAGATTTTGATCAGTAAACAGTTGGTTCATAGAATCAAAGGATGGTTTGGATTGAAAGAGACCTTAAAGACCAGCTCGTTCCAAACCCCCTGCTGTGGACAGGGACACTTCCCACTAGACCAGGCTGCTCAGAGCCCCATCCAGCCTGGCCTGGGACACTTTCAGGGATGGGACATCCACAGCTTCTCTGGGCAAAGTCTTCCAATACCTCACCACCCTCACAGTAAAGAACTCCCTTCTAATATCTCATCTAACTCTATCTTCTTTGATGGAACCATAGAATCATCAAGAAACTTCAAGACCATCCAGTCCACCCAGCACCACCACTGTAACCACTAAAGCACATCAACCTATTCCAATGTCTGACCACCCTAGAAGTGAAATATTTTTTCTAAGATCCATTCTGAATTTCCCCCTTTTTAAGATTAAGGCCATTCCCTCTCATCCTCTCAGTGTAGGTACAGCAGAAGAGACAGATCCCCACCTCACTACACCCTCCTTTACTGAACACAGGGGCCACGTTTAAAGCCATTGCCCTTGTCCTATCACTACTTGTCCCAGTACAACATCCCTCTCCAGCTGTCTTGTAGCCCCCCTTCAGGCACTGGAATGTGAAAGCCAGAGCCTTCTCTTCTCCACACTGAACAATCCCAACTCTCTCAGCCTCTCTGCACAGCAGAGGACACCAGATTTGTCAGGCACAATTTGTCCTTAGTGAAGCCATGCTGGCTGTTGCAAATCACCTTATTTTCCATGTGCTTCAGCACAACTTCCAGGAGGATCTGCTCCATGATCTTGTCAGGCACAGAGGTCAGATAGGCTGACCTGTAGCCCCCTGGATCTCCCCTTTTTTTAGACTGGGGTTTTGTTTCCCCTTTTCCAGCCAGTGGGAACTTGATTGGACTGCCAGGATTTCTCAAGTGTGATGGATGGTGTTTAACCACTTCCTTCAGGATGTGCAGAGGCATCTCCTCTGCTCCCATGGACTTGTGCACCTTCAGGTTCCTTAGATGGCCTTGGATCAGAACTTCTAGAGTAGGCAGCTCCTCATTCTCCCAGTCCCTGAAAACCTGGGTTAATTTTCCATAAAAAGCTCAGAGGTAGACATTTCTTCATAAAGAGAGGGAAGAGGATCCTCTTTGACTCTACTGTTGTGAATCTCCATTTACCTAATACAGCAAATCACAGAACGTTATTTTACCAGAGTGAAAAACAAGACAAATTATGGCAAACATCCCCTGAAAAGACATGCCAGAAATACTTATTAGATTGAATGATTCAAGAAACTGAAGTTTGGCTCTGGGGTTTATATTCTACAGTCCTGAGCTGGTAAAGATGGGAAATTGTGCCAAAAAGCTATGAGACTATTTAAGGCAGAGGAAAATATATTCATCTGTTTTTTAAATAGGAACAGACATAAATAGCAATATAATCAGCAGACAGAAATGTAAGAGAAATGTATTAAAAGAGAAAAAATATTTCAGACCCCCTCAGAAATTAACATTCCCAGAAGATGATTCTGAGATACTTCCCTGAATACCCTCACTTCTGATAAATCATGGATCAGAATGCATAGTCTGTGGAAGAAGACAGTTTCTTGCATCTCCTTGGACTTTTTTAAGGAAAACAGCCTCCACTCACAGGAATGAAGATAGTGAAAGGAAATATTAGGAACTGTGGACAATTAAGGGGAGGGAACATAATGTGGAATCACTTCTTTTCATAGGCAACATGAGTGATGAAGGTTTCTGCCCCTAGTAAGACAGATCTCGTGAATGACACTGATGCCTGATTTCAAGAGATCCAACAAAAGGCAAAATTCAGTTCTTGCAATCTAGTCTTCTGCTAATCCTCTAACAGGTGGCTTGGGTTTTGTACATAATTTGGCCACTCAAACCCAGAAATGCCTAGTTCATACAAAGACCTTTTAACTCACACGTAGGCATAGCACTCCCACCGCTTCAAGACAAGCTGCGAGCATGCAATGAGCAGCACAACACTGAGTCACAAAGCTGAGGGCTATTTCAGTTCTAGTAAGCATAGTGGGAAACAAGATAGAACCCAACCTTGGGTTTCCATCACAGACTCCTTCTATGAAATGTGGTATTTCCAGCATGTGTTTCTCAATCAAAGCATTGGCAGATCAGCTCCTGCGAACAGCTCACGGACAGTAACCAGATACTCGCTGGTTGCACCGTAGGCAACACGAAGCAGAAGTGAAACAAGCTTTCAAATGCACTTTACTCACAGCAGCCCCATTCCTTCTCCCCCTCTGACTAAAGATAGGACAGCACATTAACACTTAATATCCAAGTGTAAGTAGCCTTTCCGTTTCTTCTCCCATCCTCCAAACAACAAGCACAATTCCTTGAAACCTTACGTGTTTTGCTTCTCAGATGAACTCAGCACTGTGTCAGCAAATGACAAGTACAAGTGCTGGCGCCAAAAAGATGCAGTTATTATGCATGGCTTGTGCTGGACCTTTACATATTTCTGGCACTAAAATATAAGTCTGTTTTGCGTCATCTGGATGTGATTCTAGTATTTTAGCTAATTTGAAACAGCATTGCATGCAGTGCGCTCTGCGGAGTTTGGCTCTTTAATGGTAAGCCAACATTAAACAGATACTCAGTCTACCCACACCAAGGCTGCTGGAATTTCTATTGGAATGAGGATTATTCTCTTGTAACAGTGCTGGTTTTGGCTGCTTGCAGCAGGCTGGGCAGAATCATCAGAAGCAGATCATTAAAGCTCAACACATTCCCAAAAGTCAGACTGAATTGGCCGGGCTGAAAGGCGGTTTATACATTTTCTATTTTTATCCAATAATAAAAACTTGGTTACTTTGGCCCAATCCCACAGCAGGTTTCCTTACAGCAGCTCAGGGATGTGCCAGCCTCCCTCGTTGGCAGGGAGACCCTCTGCCCCTAAGTTGGGGTGGGCCAGGGCTTGGCCCAAGCTTTCCCTCAGTGCTTTACCAGGAAGAGACACTTGGATCAGAGAGTCATGGAGTGGCTTGGTCTGGAAAGGACCCTAAAGACCATCTCATTCCAACCTCGTGCCATGGGCAGGGACACCTCCCACTTGACCAGGTTGCTCAAAGCCTCATCCAACCTGGCCTTGAACACTCGCAGGGATGGGGCATCCAGAACTTCTCTGGGCAACCTGTTCCAATGCCTTGCCACCCTCACAGCAAAGACCTTCCTCCTAATACCTAATCTAAACCTACTTTCTTTTAGTTTGAAGCCATTCCTCCTTGTTTTAGTTTGAAGCCATTCCCCCTTGTCCTGTCACTTCATGCTCTTGTAAAAACTCCCTCTCTATCGTTCTCGTAGTTTCCTTCAGATACCAGAAGGCTGCAATTTTGTTACCCCGAAGCCGTTTTTTTTTTTTTT
>VZRX01016054.1:0-25887 GCA_013398075.1 Notiomystis cincta | reverse complement strand
GCATTGCCACAGACTTGGCAGGCTGCATCTTATTTTTGTGTCTCATTCACTCTTCAAAGCATGCTTTGTGGTGTTCGCTATTTTCTGATGAGTTGTTATATGCAGGTCTGTGGTGCTAAACCCTATAAGCACTGTCTGATGGATTACAGTTTGCAAACAATTTCCCCCACCAAAAGTCCATTTGGCCTGACTAGAGATAAGACATCAGTATCTCAGGGTATATTTACTCCCAAGATATGTTGCTATTTAATTAAATCTTTTTCATTTCTTTCACATGTGAAATATGAGCTTCCTGGTATTAAAAAGGGGAGATAGCAGAGAGAGAGAGAAAGCATTTTCCTGTAATTATAGGGCAAAATCCCTGTCAAAGAAAAGACACAGACCTCTCATTATATCACTTTTCCTTTCTTTTTTGCAGTCTTTTTCTGTGTTCCTGATAGCTATCAAACATCATGGGCATATTTTTTCTACCTGCACAGTATTCAAGTAAAATCTGGGCCCCAGAAGACCAGTTTAAATAACTCAGGAGACACACCATGGGAGTGTGGGATCACAAGTAGGGTAAGTTAGCCAATGTATGTACAATAAAGCCAAAGTATTGGTTTTGCTGGATAGATGAAGGTCAGCTACACAATATCTGATGCCAAACCTACTGCGTGCTGGCAGCTGGGAACAAGGTGTGTGTGCAAGAGACTTTGAGCCCAAATGTGGGATGTATGTATCAAAGACATCCTCAAATGCTAGTTTGAACCTCCCTTTATTTGAACTTCATCCTGCTCAGCCTCCAAGAATTTTCTTTCAATAGGAATGTGAGGGATTTTTGAAACTCAGTGGCCTTTATTTCAGGCTAATTTGTGTAGGAATGTGCATGTTCCATGCTCTTGAAGTAGTTACTGACAAAACACATGCATGTGAGTAGAAAGACTGGGAGAAGAGATATTCCACTTGAATAAAAAACTGGATATGCCATCCTTTGAATTACACTGTTGGATAACTTTTTTTATGAATGGAAGAATGTACATATGAAACAGATTTTTCGTCAAGGAGAATAAAAACCTGCAGACAATTTTTTTTTGCTTTCTAAAATCTGTTTTTAATGGGAAATAGAAATTCTGGAAATAGAAATTTAAATTGTAAAGAACAAATTGTGATTTTGCAGACCTTTGGTCCATTCCATCTTCTGTAATTTCACATAAGCTTACAGTGATCTGCAGCAGAAATCTGTGGGACATTTTCAGAACTGTTGCATAGGCTTAAATGACTATTTACTAGTTGCTTCAAGAAAGGTACATCTGTCCAGATATGTATATGTATTATGTTAAGGTATGAATCCATTTAACTACTCTTAACCTGCTTATTTTTATTAGTGATCTGTACTTTAACTTCTTATCAATTGTTTTATCTTCCCTGAAGGTGACTGGAAAATAGATTTACCAGAGACCCACGCCCTGAGATTTATGAGCCTCAGTGTTGTAAAACAGGTTTCCAGGGTCCCATTGAATGTAATAATTACTGGGGGTCTGACCTACAAAGGCATTAAATGAGGTACCTGCTTCAGTACTAGGAGGCTGAGTGCTCTGTGGTGGAGATCTCTAGCAGGGGAGAAAATATCTGTATGCATGAAAAGTTTTGATTTAGAGAGATTCATCCACCTGTCCAAAGCAAAATCCTGTCCCTGATATTGTTTTCAGCTTGATGGCTTTTATTTCTGATAGACATGTCCTGAATCCTACAGAAGCAGATGGTTTCAGTATGCAACAGGCTAAATGTGAATTTCTTTCCTACCAAGAAATAATCATCTTCACAGTCCTACACACATATTGTATAAAATTTACTTGTGCATCTCTGTATGCAGCATTAGGTACAGACAGACACATATTGTGATTACAGCCAATATTTGAAGAACCTAAATTGTCCTGGTCACAGAATGGAAAGTTTTCAAGTCTTGGAATATGCCAGACTTGATATTTTCAGGAGTTCTAAGTGCTGCAAAACTTTCTAAATTCAGTGGATTTTTTCCCTGCCACTCAGCTTCTTAGACCCTGAATTGTTGGCTCTTTCTGACCTGTTCTTTTAGATCTTTTCCTCTTGTCCTGTCATTCTTTGACATTCATAAAAAGGGAGCTCTATGTCTAAACCAGTGATTATACATTAAAAAGGAATCATGGCTTGTCAAGAAAATGACGTTCTCTTTTCCTTATCCTGTTTTATATTATGAAAGGGGATTTTTCAGCTCAATTTCACATATTAGGTTCTTTACTATATTGAATAATATTTTGCACTTAGTGGTTTTCAACTGAAGATCATATAGCACTTAGGAAACATATAGAAATTCATAATACCTGTTATGTAACATCTGAGACAAATGGGCTGGAAATAATTTAAGCCAAGGGCAGGGGCAAATTGTCAAGGATTTTGTACAGTAGCAGAAGGGGCTTGATCGAAGGCTATTCAGAAATGCATGAGCTATTTTTGACAAAAGAATTCAGGATGCTGGTTTGAAGCATAATGAAGGTGTTATCCTGACACCATCCTTTCCCATTCCCCTCCCTTGAGCTCCCCATGTGCACCTTGACCTCTCAAAACAAGAAACTGATGATTCCTGACCTTTCCAAGCTCCCCTGTAACTCCTGGGCTGTTGATATGAGGCAAGAAAGTCAAGCATCCGCCCTGCAGTTTGAACAACGGTGTCAGTCAATGTGAAATGGTTCTATCAGAGCTGGCTATTTCATTGTCCTTTATGAATTGGAGAAAAAAAAAAAAGGAAAAAAGAAGAAAGTGCTTTTTTCTTCCTTTCTCTCAATTTGTCAGCTAAACCTTTGACTGTGCATCAGCATTAGCTTTGTGAGCCTGTTAGCACGGTTTTAAGTGATTAGTTACCAACTAAACACAGGAGCCATTCTCGTACTGAGCTGCTTCATGTGGGCAAAAGATGGCTCAATGCCATACACAGATGTTTTCCCTATAGAAAAGTGGAGCCTGCAAGAGAAAATGGGTATACACCACAGGTGTTGGCTGGCTGATGAATGTTCACGTGTATTCATGGATCTTAAGAGTCTGAAGAAGAGGTCAGTACAGTCTCCTAATTGCACAGTTGAGAGTAATGGTGAATCAACTTGGTTCACTATATAGCCCTTGCTTCTGACTGTAAATGCAGCTAGGGCCCTTGAGATCTCATCCAGGGTTTTGCCTCATTTTAAAGATCCTATTAAAATTTTTAGAGAGATGCCTCTGCCTGAATTAAGGCACAAATGAGACCATATGCCAAAGTCAATAGTATGGATTTTATTTAGCAGTAAATGTGAGAAAGAAGAGGGGGGAAAGAGAGAGAGAAAGAGAGAGAGAGAAAAAGAAATAGAAAAAGAGGTGAGGGAGGAAGAGAAAGAGCGATAGAGACAGATTAAGTAGACAATATCACTCCATGGGTCCTGATGGCATTCTGTGGATCCTCTCCATCTGGTCTTCTTGGTGGTAAGTGTCCCACAAAACAGAGTTCAATGGATTAATATACATTTGGGCCAGGTGGGAATGCCCAGGTACTTTCCCTGGGTAGGGCAAGTTTGACACTGTTTCTTGCAAAAACTCTGTATCATTTGCGTCACTGAGCATCACATGGCTGGCACAAGGCCTCAGGAGTGAGGGGGTCTTTGATGGATGATGGCACCTCCTCAGCTGCCCCCCATGTGAATGTCCCTCATGTGAATGTCCCATGGATGTGGCCTTCCTGGGGTGTGGGGGTGTTTAAAACTGACCCAGTCTGTGTGAGGGAGGATGGGTGCCCATGGCCTCTGACCAGGTGTTACCCCACACATCCAAAACCTCCTCCTTCCCCATCTTGGCTGGGGGCAGTGTGTGCAAACGTGGCCTCAGCAGACGGGCCTGTGGGCGATGGCTTCCCCCACCCTAAACCTGGCCAGAGCTGATTTGCAGCAGAGCTGCTGAGTTTGGCTTTCTTGTGGTTATATTTTTCTCCCTCAGTCTTGTTCACTTCTTCCTAGACATGAGAGAATTGGACTATAGTGTCACCTTTGTCTTACCTCAGGTTCCCTTAGGTAGCTTAACTCACCAAAGTTCCCCTTAGGAGGAATATTCAGGGATTTGGTGATTGCAGCTTCTTCATAGAGTTTTGCCATAATGGCCAAAAAGCCCTCAAATCAAAGTTTAAGCCATTAATTGTAACAATTCAGTCTTTGACAGCATGACTTTTAATGGTGGTGATGACCTTTAAATTAGGACAAAATACAAGGACACAAATATATTTTAAAAATTATTGCTCTATAAACACCTTTGCAAATATATAAATGATTTTCTTAATATCAGAGTTGTCTTTTGTGCCTTTGTCCTACTCACCCAGGACAGGGTTAATAATATTCTACAAATGCAAGGGTAAGTGGTTCTTTTACTGGTATAGAAAGGATGTTATGGCTTTCTTTCACTGGATTTTTTTTATAGTATCTTAATTACAGTAAATTAAAATAATTAGAGTGAAATTTTATGAACTCTACAATTCCCTATGGCCTTTATGCTGCTTTTTCGAATGATAATGAATGTTAATATATCAATATATTCCTACTACCTTTTAGTCTTTATAGACAACTTCTTTGTCACAATTATGCTATAGATAGAATTCTGTGCATTCAGCATTAAGAAAAATATAATGTAATATTCCAGCTATGCAAAGAATATTAATTAAGCTTTTGGTGAACCATATTGCAGATAAAAATTAGCAATGAGCAATATCCTAATAACGAGCATCTCTGTTAACATAAAATGAAATAGGGTTCTGTAAAACTTCTCACACATAAATGTATAGCTTGTTACTCACAGATTAGTAAACCAAAATAAACTAAGGCAAAATGGAGCACCTTCAAAGTATAATGATCATACAGAGGAGCTGCACATTGCAAGAGTTGTAATAGGAGCTATCTTGACACTTTTCTGTTTAGGGTTTTATTTCTTTCAATTAAAAGCACACATACAGCACCACACTCTGCAATAGTTTGTTTCCAGCTTCATCACTGGATCACTATTGTTGCTGAATGCCCTCTAGCATTATGTAATGTGGCTAACAACCTGAGAACAATTTTCTATCTCATCCTTTCCTGAAGGAGAGTAATTGTGTTTATAATACTGTTATATTTGTAAGATTTCCTCTCTCACAGTCTCTCTCTCTCAAAAACATACACGTTTTTCTGCATGTTCATGTTAAAAGAGTTGTGTCGTTTTGCTACTGGAGCTGAAGGTTGTGGAAGGTTTTGTGGTAACTCTGCTGCTATTTGTAGAAGATTTTGTCATGCCTTTTATCCCTGATTTAAAGAGAGTTGTTTCCCTTTGAAATGACCATACTTATGCCCAAGAGGGAAACAACTAAAATAAAAATATGAAAGGGGAACTGTAATAACACCTTATAAAAGATTAAGGGAAAAGAAAGAAACCCAGGAATTCCCCAGAGCATTTCAGTAATAGTCCCTGAAGAGCACAGAGGTGTGTCTGTGCCAGGGAAACCTTAATGGAATCTCTCAGATGTCATTAAGAATTGGAGGAACACTACCCAAATTCTTACACGCTGGCCATTAAACTGATCACATAAAATCTTGAGTATGAACTAAAGCATCTCAAAAATGACTAAATACCATAAGTTGCTTACAGCCTCATAAGAAGAAATTAAAACAAACAAACAAACAAACAGCCCTCTAACAACAGCCCCCCCCCCCCACCACCAAATTTTCCTTTTCATGCATTATCATGAACACAACAGCAAGGAGATAGAGATACCCTCATCTGAGATGGACTGTTTAAATTCAATTATATGAAATGTCTTAACCTCATTCCATAAGTTTTGCTGCCAACTAAATCACAGGTGGGTTTCAAAATGAGACAATCACATGATAATGAAAATGCCTGATAAAAAAAGAAAAGGAGGGGGAATGTGAACTAAACTCCTTTGTAGAATAAGCCTGTTGCTAACTGGCTGGGCTTAGCAACAAAATGCCATTTGAACTACTGCTATTTTATATTGGATATGGCACCATTTTCTCAGACATCTGTTATTTGAACTGCTGTGGAAAAAAATGTGCAAATGAATGGATGATCACTATATCTCCATAGCTGATATATTTCTTTCTTTTCTGTGCAAGTGAAAAAAGTCCT
The DNA here is from genome assembly GCA_013398075.1 of Notiomystis cincta. Lineage (NCBI taxonomy): Eukaryota > Metazoa > Chordata > Aves > Passeriformes > Notiomystidae > Notiomystis > Notiomystis cincta. Next base: position 19,737 of record VZRX01016054.1, on the reverse strand, counting down.
AAATTTAAGATGGAGTCTGAGTTAAGACAGTATTTTAGTATCCTATTATAGAAGAATTTTGACTTCTTTCTTGGATTTGTGATAACATTTGTTAACTCAGTTGACATAAAATTTTGCTGTAAAGCTGATATTTGCAAAGTATGAAGGGGTCAATGCATTTTTAAGGTTAAAAATATGTTGAATAAATATGAGAGGTCTTTCTCCTAACTACATGAAATATTGCTGGAAATGCACTCAGCTGAAAGAACACACTTTTCAGTTGGAAGCTGCAGGATGCAAGGTTAAGTGCAGAGTTGGTTTCTGAGCCAATGCCCAGAAGAGTGTGGGCTCTAACATAACATTTTTAGAACAATGAGAAACATTGCAAGCCCTGCAGAGTATGGCAGTGAGGATTTGTAGATTGGGTGTATGTTTTTGAACAGCTGCCTGGCATGCTTAAGCTTCAGATGGTAAATGTTATCATGGCAGAAGATCCAAGGAAGGATGGCAAAGGTTGGTCTACTCTAAATTTAATCTCTGACTACTGGAGCCAGGATTGAGACATTTTTGTTAACTGCTCTGAGGACTCTTGTCAGTCAGGAGCTAATAAGGGTATATAGAACTATCATGTCCTCAAATGAGAAATCTCAGTATGGCAGTTCAAATCAATTTTTGGGGCCATCTAAAGAGCATATGGATACTTTATGTACTATAGCAGATGGTAATTATGATTGGCATCACTCTTGCCCTTTAAACAACATCAAAACAATGACTGCTCTCCTTATTCCCTGCTCATTCACAGAACATCTGCTCCTATAAAATATGCTGTTGCTTCAGTTACAATAGCTACTTTTAACATTATAGACTATCTTCTATTAGTCAATCAGTGTTACAACCCTTAAAGAAAAGAGACATAAAGACATAAAACTACAATCCATTCAGTGATTACTCACATTTAGAATAAGCTTAGTGTCACTATGTACGTTTGTTGTCAGTCTTCAGATCTCACTACCCAAGCATGGGAAGACTGAGTGTGTGACATGTGGGTCCAAAGATGGCAACAAATTGAGTCCTACAATAAAGAAGTTGTGGGCTTTATGCTGATGTTCAAGGGTAAAATGAGCTCTAAAAGCTCTAAAAAGAATAGGAGAAATAGAAGGGACAGGAGTATGGGCAGTGTAGTGTTCCACCAGTGCATATATTTCTGGTCAAACCACAAGTCTTGAAGAGATGAGCTGTGCACATTTTTGCTTGCTAGTGTGAATTTAGCAATATGTCATTGTGGTATCAGACTGCACATTTATTGTCATTATCTATTGTATAAACAAGGCTATGAAGAGAGATTTTCTCAAAGCAGGGGATCTGTGCCTTGAATGTTGATGTTACACATTCTTGCCTGTGCTCTTCGTCCTGTCTCTGTGTTTAGGGTGGGCACTAGTGTCTGGGCTGGCTTTTGCAAAGGCTGCCTGGATCTCACCAGGATGAGGGAGAGCTGATGTGGGAAAGTATGCAAAATCATGGCAGCAAGACACAATGTGCATGGATATTCACTTGTAGCCAGAATTACTGCCCAGCGAGTGAGTGTGATGTGGTAAGAGGAGGCTGTTTAAACATGCTGTTTCCTGAGACTTTGTTTCTGTCTCTATTTCCAAGGCTGACTTATGTACCCCTTGGTGTACAATATGATCAATGTTATGAGTAATTCCATATTGCCAGGCACATTGGTGTTCCTGGCTAATTATGTCTTATAACCTGTTTTGATCCTTAGCCAATCCTGTTTGAGATGCCCTACTGTGCAATGTTTGTAAACCCTGAGTAGGTCTATAAGTATTGATGTCTGCTCAGCTGTAAAAATTACTTGGGCTATGCTCCTTCCTGAGCTCCTGTTTTTGTCTTCTGATGGATGAATAGAAGAGGAGAATTTAAAGCAGAGTTCTATTTTGCTGCAGAGAACAATATGCCATGAAGGGATATCATCAGCTCTGACTGGTGTGCTGGATGCCTGGAGTGTGATTGATCACTAGGAAATGAAGGTATCATCCCTATACCTGCTAAGATACCATGCCTAAGAAATGCCCAGATTAAAGCACCACAACCCAGCTTCTTCTCCACAGCCTTTTCCCATAAGACTTTATGATTCAAGAATATTAGTTTAAGCTGATTCAGTGACCTAACTGTGCAATAGGAAAAACTAAGATAGTCTATGCAAACAAAACCCAACCAAATAAAAACCCCCAACCCCCCAAAAACCAGACCAGCAGTGTTTGTTTCCCACACTTGTTTCCACAATGAGAGTGCTTTCTGTTTCCTCTCTGTTTTACCATGTTGGGCTAGAAGGACATCTATAGAAAACAGTCAGTCATGGGGATGAAGAATAACAGCTTTATTTTTAATTAAATAATGGAAGCTGCTTGCAGCAACAAATGAAGCAGATATTTCCCACAGCAGCATCCTGCAGCTGCTCCTCCAAATATGATGATTTCTATTTCTCTGTCAAGAACATAAGAGGAACAAGAGCTAAAATAAGGAATGGGATCTATCTAACCTCTCACTTAAAAGTGAACTTTGCAGATTAAAGGTGGGGAGGGATGCAACTGCTAGATGATAACTGGCCATTTGTCTCCTTTTAAATAAACACTTCACAAATACTTAAGATTCATTTAAATGTAAAATTAATTAAAATTTGTGATCAAATATGATATGGAAAAAGCAGATAGTGCACAGGCAACTGCCTGTTCCTGAAGTCTTCAGTTTATTAAAAAATCTTTACACTTGCTTCAGAAATTAAATAAGCTCACATGATCACTTAACACACATGTTCACAAAGGCATGCATATGCATATACACCTCTGGCTGTCAGTGCTTTAAAATTCATTGGCCAATTCTAAATAAATTAAAAAAAATGACTAAGGAAATGGAATTATTAATTCCTCAAAACACACTCTGAGAATAAACGGTTGGAGTACAAAAGGGGTTCATTTACCATGAAAGGGAGAAAACAGACTGGTTTCTAGCTTTTTCTCAAGCATGCACCAAAAAGTGTGCAAAAAGAAAAAGGCTTTGACTATGAATTAATTGGTTTATTGGTGTTTGCACATTTTTGGATAGCAAAGGGCTATTTCAAAATTAAATGACAATATTTTTGTCAAATGTTTTTAAATATTTAAATGAATTTTACAGTGTAGACTCTTGCCACTGAGGGGACTATCCACAGAAACTTTTGGATTTACTCAACGAAGCAGATATATTTTATACGTCATTAATTCTTGTTTCCAGCTGCCCAGACCTGGAACCTGATGGAGAATATTACAACTTTTGCCTTCCCTGTGCATTCTAGTTTGCTTTTTCACAAAAGTGTGTCAGGCAGCAGATGATGGTCCTTGGCTAGGTCACGTTCTGGTGGAGAGAGAAGTAGTCTGAGTTTGGATCAGGGTCAGGAACAGCACTGCTTCAAGTAGTATGAACCTGACCAGTTGTGTAAGTGTGGGCAGTGACATACAAACTGCCAAAAGCTGAGCTGGTTTTGCAAAAACAGAGCATAAGTTCCTGTAGCCTTTAGATAATATTTTAAGCTTTAGCTTAAGTCTGAGGTAAATCTGAGCCAAAACCATCTGCTTGACTGCAGGTATTTGGCTGTTTTGAGACCCTGGATATTATTAAAGGCAATGTATCACACATAAACTATTAATTTTCTACCTCATAAAGTATATTTGCCAAAGCCTTTCTGAAAATCCATAGCATCAGTTAATTCTTAAGAGTCTTTAATCTTTGTATATCCTACATAGAAACCCCAGCTACTTATATATTATTTTCAATTCTGTATTTGTACTAGGTCTCATCCTTCAGAAACCAGTCTCCATTTTGAAAATAAAAAAAAAATTAAATTATTATTTCCACAGTTACAGTAAAACTAGTCAGGTTTTTGGTTTTATTTTCTTTTAATGAATTAATTATTTTCACATAAAGACTTTTTTACACTAAACTAGTGAACATATGGTTTATTGCAAACTTTATATATTAAATAAATTAACACCACCTTCAGGCTCCAGAAATGTTGTATGAATCATGAAACCAGACAGTGGTCTCTAAGTGGACCAAACTCTGTGTTCTGGCTAAGAAGAACCCAGACAGAGGCATGAGAATTCAAAATTTGCTCTATTATTTGTGGGCATTTGTTTTGCAGCAATGCCCAGGAGGTGTTCCTGGGATATCACAGCCTGGCATGTTAGGCTGCGACACACCACAAAAACCAGGCACTGCCTGATCCACAGAATCTGAAACCCTTTGAGGCAAAGACCAGAACAGCATAATACAAGGGGCTGTTCTCCTCTCCTGGTGCTTGGATGGGCACAGGGACTTGAGCATTGAGGGAAAAAAAGGAGTCACTTCCACAGGGAAAAAAGAACTCCTACTGTCACAATGTGAATAAAAACTGCTGAGTAAGAAAGGGGCCATTTATATTTGGCAGAAGAAACATGAGAAACATGAGTGCTCTGGGATCTTGAACCAGTCAGTGGGAGTATTACTGCACATTATCACAGAAAGGGGTATTTGTGAGCAAAGAAGGACAAGGAAGGAAGCATCTCCTGCATCTCATTTTTCTTTTTTCCTATCTCTTGCAGTCAGCAGTATGGTCAAGACATCTCCCTTTGAGCTCCTCAGAGAAATTCTTCTCACTGCAAGCACAGAAGCTGTCAGGAAGGATGTTTTCATGCTCACATAGAAGCAAAATAGTAGCATTGCTAGTAAGAACAAAGAAAAAGATTTCTCTCAACCAAAAATTTGAAACTTAGACTTGTAACCTAAGACCAACTTAAGCAGATGAAAAGCATTAAACACAGCGGTTTCAGTGATTGTGAAAGATGGCATCAAGTGGTCTGAGTCAAGGGGAGTAATCAGTTTCTTAGACAGAAGTGGAGATGATGATATTTAAACCCTCAGGTTTCCCTGGTTCATGCTCAGATGTCGACAAGGTGTGAACCTCGAGTGCAGACTTTGATGGCTTGCCAGAGGCATGACACAGACAATAAGCAACAAGGAAGCAGAAGGCATGATGCTTAGAAAGGGTTTTTTTTAACCTCTGCCTGTCACTGTGATCTCTTTTTCAGAGAAAAATGGTTGGTTTTGTGGGGAAATTTTGCTTTCTACCATCTAATATGTTTTAGTTGTGTATGGCAGACGTGAAACAAAGAGTGAAATGCTGGGCACAATTACAGATGCAGGGTGTTCATCCCTGTCAGATTGTGCACTTTTCCACAGCACAGCTTTCCCATGCAGGTCTTCCTCTTCACCTCTACCCCCCACTTTGTGCACTTTCTCAGGTACACCTTTTGAAAAAGAACTGGGAAGACATGAGGAGGAAAAAGAGTTTCTCACCAATCTGCTGGCAGGATGCAAGCCCCCAATATGTATCTCTATGAATCAGCAGAATGGCATCTTAAAATCTCAGTTTCGTTGCATGGGGTCCAGACATTGGAACCTTCCCCTCAGCTTGCCATTATCATATTTCTATGATGCCCAAAATGTTTATCCTGTAGTCAGCTGGGGCTTTTCCTCACTCCCAGTTTTCTGTGTTTCAGTGGTTAAAAATCTGCTTTTTAGGAAAAGAGAGAAACTTTAGGCAGTAAACTGTGTCACAGTTTATTTTGAAGGAGATCAACAACACTACATAGAATTGGAAAGCAATTTTTCTCTAAGAATGCTTTATGCTGTGTGGTTTTGCCTTGAACAAAAGTAAAAGATTAACTTGGAACCACCACTTCCAGTAACACTCCCAAATCCCTACCTTTTTAAGAAGGATTTTACAATTACCTGGCTGTACTCTGTGAGCGACTTAGAAAACACTGCATTGACAGTAAATTATGGTTTGTGAGGAAAGCCCACGCAAGATAAATCCTTCCATAACAACTCATATCACAATGCATTTCTGTTTCACTGAGTCATACATAGTCAGGTAGAGTTACTAAATTCTTGTTTCACTAACTTTCCCCCTATCTCTGTGAGGGTGGCCATGAAAAAGGGAACTGTTCATTATCCAGTTGTCTACCTGTTCATGCAGGTCTCTTTCCATGCTGATATGGCGAAGATCATCTGCCTGGATAAAGTATTCAAAATAACTTTCCTCTGATTTTGAATTCTTATAACTTTTGCCACCTTAGATAAAACTGAGGGTGTGCTATAGTTCTATAATGTAGAGCTGAGTTTATTCAGAAATTTCCTTGTCCATAGATGTTTTAAAGTTGTATCATAATACTTGAAGCACAATTTTGTGTCACCATCTGTACTTCTCTAACCAGTCATACAAACACTCTAATGGCAGGAATAAATATGTTTATATTGTTGTATAACAATTTCTCTTATATAGGTTGTAATTGACATTTTTTATACTTAAAAAATGGATCTAGAAGTAGCATAGAGGAATACAGAAGAAAATGAAGCTCACAAATTCTAAATCTAGACCTGTAATAATTTCTGTCATTTTACTGGCTTGATCATTAATTATGCCCAGACTGTTCGTTCTTTGGAAATATAAATCCATGTGCTGATTTATAGCTTCCATAGGTGGTTAATCTTTGCCTCGTGGTTGCATCTTGACCATATATTTCAAAAGTGACAGCTTTCTCCCCAGATTCCTAAGATGTTTCAGAAATTTCACTGTAAAATCAGCAGCTGAGAAAATTTAATAATAAATCTTTCAATTGTATTTTATATGTTTTCTGCACCCCCACAATGAANAAAATTTAACCTTTTTTTTGTCTCCTTATCTTACTCCAGTGGAAATGTGTGTTGTTCCTGTTTGTCTTTCAGGGCAGACTTTGCTCTCCAAAGTTGGATTAATGGCTCTGAATGCATCCTAATGAATGAGATTTTCTGCAAGCATTTATCACTGCACTATCTGAATCTTTCGCCAATATTAATTAATCTATCCATTATTTATGGATTGTATTAAAAGCTGCAAAGACTGAAAGCCAATGCTAAAATTTCCTCTCTCCACTCTCTCCCATAATGATGAATCTAGCCCAGGAGGGGAATGAGAGATCAGATGGTAAAACTGTGAGTTTTTTAATTTCTGCAGAAAGCATGGAAGACAAAAGCTAAGTTATATTCTCCCTGCTCTGCTGGAAAGTGTCAAGGGAAAGTAGTGGGCACAGCAGAAGAAGTGACAGGAAGCTGGGACACAGGAAATCAGGAAACACCACAGATCAGTAGAATAAGAACACAGTGAATGGAATAGGAGAAATTTTTTGGTTTATAGTTGGTAATTTTATACTTTCACAGTGGAGAGTAGAACTTCATGCAACCATATCTGAAAGACATAGACACTCTCCCCCAATTTTTCACTGCAAAAATATCAAAACCTTCTAAGATACCTTTTTTTTTTCCTTGCTGAAGCTTTGTTGATGTTTAACCAATGACATTTAAAGTTTAATAGGCTAGAGTGATCTCCTTTAGCAAAGGACATGCAGTTCGTGTTCCCTTATCTTTGTCTTGATTAATCTCATGTAGAGAACAAATCCCTCACTTTTTCTCATAAATTTCATGTTCAGAGACATTTTAGTCAAGATTTGTATTCCTATTAAAAATATTCTTAAATAAACTGCTTTTTTTTTAAGGAAAGTTTTGTTGTTTCCAAAACAATTGTACTAGGAAGGATCTGAAAATTTAGGTACCCAAATATCACCTAGTCCATGACTTCATGTTTTTCCCAGAAGAAAAGTAAGTAGAAAGTCTAAAGGGAAGAGAATATTTGGGTACACTAGACTAGATCCTATCAGCTACTTTTTTATTTTGTATACTAGCATGGCGACATTTCTAGTGCAACATCTGCTCTTTCAGAAGCTGAGCTCTCTTTTTTATGCCACACCTGTGAGTTCAGTCATGTTTTGATCATTAACTGTGATAGGAACACAAATGCTTGTCTTCAAACCTTTATGTTATCATCTAGTTTTGTAACTTTTTTATTATTTCAAAATTTCTATTTGCAATGTGTGCTTTAAAGCTCTTAGACATAACTGTGTTTTTTTTTTCTGACTGGGAAGCCATTCTAAAACTGGGGTTTCAGAAGTACTAAAACAGTGCAATTCAAGTGTTTTCTTTGACATTGGGGAACACTGTCACAGCATGATAGAGTGGATCAGATTGGAAGGGACCACAGAGGGTCATCTGGTCCAAACTCCCTGCTCCCAGAGCACATGGCACAGGGCTGCATCCAAATGGTTCTTGAATATCTCTAGTGATGGAGACTTCACAACCTCTCTGGGCAACCTGTCCCATTCCCTGGTCACCTGCACAATAAAGAAATTCTTCCTAATTTCAGGAGGAACTTCTGTGTATTATTTTCTGCCAGTTGTCCCTTGTTTGTTTTACTTGGGCTGGTTGCAACCAAATATGTTTGTTTTTAATCAGCTAAGTCTCCCACTGGAAATTACACTGTTGTTGAAAAAACTTAATAAGTATGTAAGGAACCCTATTCTTTCTCTTTTACAGACTTCATAAAAAAGAAAAGGAATAAATCCTAAAAGTTCGTGCTGGAATAGCCATTACTAGCATTTAGGGTCTTTTCTCAAACTTTTAGAGATTAGATTTCTTCCTGGCAGATGAACAAAACTGGATATTAACAATTCATGTCACCTACCTTTATGTTTCTCAATAGCTCCTCTATTCATACTTAACATGCAGAAGGTATATATTGTCTGAAGAGGGAAGCCAACATTAGGGGGAAATATAATGTCTTTCTATACAATTGTTCTTCTTCAAAATGGTGCTATTACAGGTGCTATTACAGCTGGTGATTGCAGTATTTTGTCTTTGTGTTATCTGAGATCACTTTCTTTTCATGTCAGTTGCAATGTGTTACGATGGGTATAGAAAATATTTTAATAAGAATAATATTTTATAGGCAGCTTTGGGGATGGGAGAACAGTGCTGTCTTTATGTTCATTGTAATGACAGTTCTCTTGAATTCCTGACTGGCCAATTATTCCAACTCTGCTGGAAAGCAGAGCAGGTGTTAGGGTAAAACTTGAGAAGTTATGTCTCCATCTGTCTGTTGTTCTCCACGGTGCCCTGAGGCTACACTGTCCCTTCATATCCGTTACTTTCTTCCACAGTGGGGACCAATAAATGAACAAAATTCAGAGCATAAATAAGAGCATAAGAAAGTTGAAAATGTGCTGTAGTTTAGTAGCTGCTGTGGACTCAGGTAGCTTCTTCAAAGAGAGAGTAAATATAGCTTTTCCTGTGTACATAATTCCTGATATATATGTGTCCTTTTCTTCTCAATCTTGTGTATTCCTATGTCCCCCAATCAACAAAACAACAATGCCTCTCAGCCCTGAACAACTAAACTTCACAAACTCTAAAATTCTAAATGCATTGCTTTTCAGAGAATAACTTTTTGGTGGCAAGTCTGAGAAAAGCGTAGCAAATTCCCTTTCACTTCAGTGTTTGCAAGAGGGCTATTCTTACTTTAAAAACATGAATCAGGTTCCTCCTGCCCCTTAGCTGGAAGATTTTGAAGAATCTAGAATCACAGAATCATGGAACAGTTTAGGTTGGAAAAGACCATCAAGAGAGTTGAGCTCAGTTTGTTAAGGAAACGGCAGTCTGACCATTCTGGAGACTGTTGGCAGTCACAATTTCACTATCAGAGATTTTAATTGCTGGGATCAATGCCCATTTGCAGTGGGCAGCTCAAGTGAGCCAAAGGGTCCCTGCTTGACTCCCCACACACCCCACTCTCACACAGTCAGACAAGGTTTCCTTACTGGTTTGACCCCAGGTTTCCCTTAGGAGAGCCTTGGATGTCTCGTTCCATACAGCAATTTATTCATGGTGCAGTAACACAGAAACAGCCTGAGCTGGTTCCTCCAAGGGGGGACCCCCAACAGAGTGGCACCCCTGGGTTTTTGTACCCAGCTCAAGTCTTGCTTTTCTTCCTGATTCTTCAGCTCCTGCCATGTCTTCACCTGCCTGATCCCCTGGCCAGTGTCACTGGTCTTTGTGCCCTTTGTTATGGAGAGGGCTGGTGGTTCATGGCCTCTTGTCTCAGACTTGCACCCAGTGGGTGCTGCAGCTTGCAGACCAAGCTACCTGCACCAGATGTATTCCTCAAAAAAATCCTTATTGGAACACTGCCAAGTCCATCACTGAAGCATGTCCCTAAAGCACCTCATCTGCACGTCGTTTAAATATCTCCAGGGATGGTGACTCGACTCTAATTAATCTGTGAAATATATTTTTCATCCATCGATTTTGTACCTGTGTGCCTTTCATATCTTAATTGCATTAGGCCAAAAGTGAAATATTTATTTTTCCTAATCTCTGGCTTTGAGTAAGCTTAAATCTTGGGATAATTAGAAGTGGATTATGACTCCACAGTCCATAAGAGAAGGTAAATATTTATGAAAACTTTTCCTTGTACTTCATAGAATTGTGCCTCCAGGGAACAAACTTTCTGTTTGCTTAGTCATTGTGACCCTGTGATTCTGAACTGTCTAGGAAGAAGGAATTGTTAGTACAGGTTTGGCTGGGTTACAGTGTTGTCCTGGATGATGAAAGAATTCCTTGTGGAACACATGCATGTTTATGAGGAGCAAACCTGAAGTTTCTGGGTTAATGTAAAGGTCTCCACAAATTAAATCAGTGAATCTAGCCATGTTTTTTTTTTACTCTTAACCTAATCTTCACCACGGTTTTTATTTTTGGATTGTACAGGAAATCCTTTTGGAAATGACAGAGTGCAGTACATACAGTAATGTTTCTGAAATGGGTTCCTGTCTGAAGAGTGGTATGACAACTCTGCTTTTTGACTGCTTTATCTCTGTTGGACTTAGTTACTCTATGCAACTGAATAAAGAGGAACTCTTTTGCAAGTCATTCCCTTCCTCCCAAGAACACCCTGCCTCAAAGAGGAGGACAAGGAGAATTTCTGGTGGTCTCAGGTCCTTGGAGATTAGAAGAGGATTAAAGGCCATGAAGGCCTCCAGGAGGAAAGGCAGGGACGTCCCAGGAACCAGAGTAAGGTGATCACTGAGATCCACCTCAAACCTTCAATAAATCTACTAGAGAAGCAAGGTATCCGCTCACAAAGATAATGCTGGCAGAAGAGTTCTTTGTGAACACTTTATTTCTACTGTCTGACTTAATGATTTTGATTTTCCTCAGAAGGTGAATTTTCCTAAATTATTTTTTAGCAGATTCTGGCTGAACTGGAAAGCCTTCTGTACCTTGGAGGAAGTAGGCTGTGATGGGTAATTTACCTAGATCCGTCTCAAGGCCCTGGGTGATCTGCAATGCTAACATGTTACCAATTAATAGATGAGAACTGGAAACTCAGAGTTTGTACTAAATTTATAGGTTTAGTTTTGCCAGTGATTCAGACTGAAGACTTGCTCAAGCACGTAAAGGCTCCCATGCAGCCTGTGTATCTTTTCCATAGAATCCAGTAGAATACATCACTGGAGTGCTTCCACCTCATATCTTGGACACAGGTGATGCATGCTTCTGTGTTTGGGCTCTGGGAAACCTGTATCCCCTTGTTTAGATACAGCCAGTGCCACCAGCAGCATCTCCAGCTGGAGCAAAGATGGGCACTGGGATGCAGATATGGTGAACTTCAGGGTATGACCACAAAGCTCTTCTCTGGAAAAGCATGATAAATTCCTTCTGTATTATTTGGGATTTTGGGGATAGGGGCAGATACAAAACCTGTGGCGTATCTCATTTCCACAGCAAAGTTGAAAAACACACAAGTCAGAATTTTGCCAGAGATTGCATGTGTGATGTAATTACTTAGGAGAAAAGAAGTAATTTGGTGTGTTAGAATGTGTAATAATGCATGTTTCCAAGATGAGTATTTTGTTCCAGCCCTAAACTGAATTTGCACAAGAAAGGGGACCAATTTAATTATACTATTTTCTTCTGTCCACCAAGAGGTACTCTTGAATTTAAAGAAAAACTGTGCCAAATAATGTTTGTTTTCTTAAAAAAAAATAAATTTGTTCTCTTCTATACAATTATGTGATAACTTTAATAGCCTGTTAAGTGAAATTCAGGGAGTGTTTAGGCATAAGGGAGTTTCAAACTATAAAACTCAATCTGTGTAAACCAGACCATGGAGAAATGCAGTGTTATTTAGTGATGCTTGAGGGAAATGCGCACTTTAAAATCTTAAAAAAAAGAAGCCTGTATGTTTAAAAAATATAAGTTTAGCAGGAAAAAAAAGCTTCAATCAAACAAAGCAAAACTTGACCATCCAACTTTACAGTAAAGGAAGCCTATAAAGAATAGTATTTCACTGTTGAGCTATGGGTCTGGGGAAAAATTAAAATACATGGTGGAAGAAAGACTGATTTGGTGAACTCTTTTGAGAGAAAAGAGAAAAATCCTGTCATGTGGACAGGCTTCAAAGTGAAAACAGTATTTTCAGTCTTTCAAGATCACCTTCACACCCTGGAAAGCCCCTGAGTTTGGCTTGGAGAAGGTGGCAAATAGGATGTGAGTTAGGTGCATGGTTTCGTCCATGGTGATCTTTTTTCTTGCTAGCAGTGACTGAAATATGCTAAGATTTTTTGCTTGTATTAAAGGCTGGGGGGTTATTGCTGCTGCAGCTGACCAAGCCCAAACTTGTGTTCCATGGGACATGCAGCTGCACAGCAATCAAGGACCAGCACAGAAGTGTGCCCAAGGCAGAGGTGTGAAAACCAAGTTACTCTGCAGCCCTGACAGGTAAACACTTTGTGTGTATGGTGAGAACCTGCTCGTTCTTAGCAGGAGCAAGGCAAGGCTAAAAGTAAAGCTAAAATATTTGTTTAATAAATCAATAAGGTAAACAAAATTTGGTCAGTCTGGGATGAACAGTGATGGGAGAACTTTGAGCACAAAGCCACTTGTACTGAAGTAATCCTGTCCATGAGGCCAGTGTTGGCTGGGAAAAGATATTAGAAATAACAGCTTTTGGTACTGTAGCAAACCAGAAATGAAGAGAAAAGAGAAAAAAAAGACAGATAGGAATATGATATTGTGAAGAGCTTGGAGAAAGACCAAATATGGAAGTATGGTAAAAATGTGAGTCTGAACTCAACGAGAATAGGGAATAAATTTTAAAACTATACATAGGAATAAAAGAGTATCCTTACCCAGCAGGAGTGTGGATGCTGACAGACAGCAGTGATGCTGGCTTGCATCCTTGGCTCATCAGAATGCTGAAGGGTCATCCTGCTCCAGAGACATGCTGTCCAGAGTTTCAGAGGGAAGTTGATTCGTGTTTCCTACTAACAGAACTAGGATTGAGTAGTATTCAGGTACGTGATTCATTAGATTTAAGAGCTGTAATTAATAGTTTTATAGTCAAGCATAGTAGTCTGTATTATTATATAATTGTTATATTGCCAAGATAATTTTTTCTTTTGCTTCTCTACCAATTTCCTAATGTTTTGCTCATTAGTCAATAAACATCTTAATCAGCTGGCCTCTGATTTAGCTGTGGGAGTGTTGTACCCTGTCCGCAAAGTGGTGTTGGAAAGGATGTTGTCTTTCAAGGGCTAAACGTGCATCACTCTGGAAGATCATAAGTGTCTCACAGCAATCATCGTTTGATGAGGTCTGACTTCTCTGTGGTACCCCCCACTTATCTTCCACAGTCAGGGACAAGTATAACCTATTATACATAAGCAAAGAAAGACCAAGCCTTCATCTTACCATTTTAAAAATTAGTGCTGCTCTTAAAATGAAGATGTCTTTTTGCCATGAGCGAACTTCAGCTAATGATGCATTTGGGAGTGAATGTTAGCTGTCACGCAAGGCAACACACAAACAAAACCCCAGTTGTTTCTTGTTCCTCAGGCAACATTTTACAACATTTTATTCAATATCAGATCCTACTTCATTCTAGGGACTCTTGTATCAACTGCTTTAACGATGATTACCCCACGGACTTTCATAATAGTGGCTAGCGTGGGAGACGTGGTTGGTGGAAGTGGCTCTGTCTGACTTCATCTGGCTTTCTCTCATTTGTGTTAGTCAGGAGATAACCTATTCTGTTTGTACATACTTTCTTACACTCCTCACAGTCTCAATTATACTGCTTCTGTGTTAAAATTATTCCACAAATAAAACATTATGTTATTATCTCTGTTAAATGCTTCAGTCAAGCTTTTTTTTCCTTCTGCTTTTAAAGACATTTTTTTCTTTTACAAACAAGGATTAACTTCACATACTTTAAAAACATTTTCAGTCTTTTAAAGACCTTATTATACTCTAAAAGACTTACAGTTTGTAAGAGATTTATAAAGAGAACAAAAGATGCTACAATGACAGGGAAGAGAGAATCATAAGAATTACTTGAACAAGAAGGGTAGCTGTATTTAATATAGGCTGGCTGCTCCTAATTTCCTTTCTACTAGATGCCCTTTGGATTACTGTGTTAGGATCCCTAACTTGCTGCATGAAGAATCTTCTTTTAATATTTCTTACATTGAAATGAATAAGTAAATGCTCATGTTGATTTTCATGTGTGTTTTTGCCTTACTTTTGGGTACTTTTAATGACTTGCATGCAGTTAGAAAAAAAGCACCACTGGCCAAAAATAAACTGCATCATTACCAGCAGCATTCTCAGGTAAGCATGTGTAAATTCAGACTTGTGTTCTGATCTAACCTCTGCTTTTTGGAGTCTTTCTCATAGGCTATAATCCAGCCGCATCTCATTGCAAAGTTTTACGGCCAAACTTTGTGCCAATCCTGTGATGAAAGCTCATGACATTCTGACAGAATCATCTCACTGGGAAAGGACTAAATTAAGGTAGTGATAGAGAAAGAAAAATTTATACTTTAAGTTCACACATGTCTTTTATAGGGAAGGGAGTGAAAAGATCTAAACTGCGAGTCACAATCATTAAACAGCCAATAGCAAAATAAGCAGCTGGCGTAAAAAATTAAAGCATGAATATGTGTGCACATATATACAATATACATATATATATATATTCCAAGTGTCATGGTAGTTAATTAGACACTTTGTGACTTCATTTGCTAACTATAGATCAGCTAAGAATCAGTGGCTGGTGGAGAATGCTAACCACTCGATCATATACACAGTAAAAAGACATAAAGGGTCTCATCACATTTGTTATCATAAGGCTCTGTAAAATTTTGGAAGTATTTTCCCTATTTCTAAATCAAAAAGGACAGATTTTGTAAAGCAGAAAAAAAAATTGCTCACATAAAAATATTTTAAAGTTATCCTTCAACAATGTGTCTGTTTTTCACTCAGCTGTAGAAGAAATAAAAATCTGGACTCTTGTAACAAAAAGTGCTCTAAATAAATGATGTTATTACCTAGTGTGCACTTGATCTCCTATAATTTTTAAAATTCTTAATGCAATTTTTGATAATTAAAGGACATAGTTGTTATGTGACATGAGACCTCACAGAGCTCTTTGCTTCTACTACAATGACAATCATATATAAATTGTGTACAGATTTTCTTTTTATTTCTGTGTAATTACTAGATCATATATGAAACTTTTTCATCGTGGCAAATAAGGTCTTTGCCCTTTAAACCAAATGGTTGTCCAGAAGGAAATAAATGCTACCTTCAAGTACTGGATTTGTAACTCTTGCTTCATACTTTTTCTTAGCTAGAATACATATGCTATAAAATTCAGAGCTTGGTGTGTCTTTTTACAATAAATGAAATACTTCTACCTCTGAATGACCTAGCTCTGATCTGCTATCAGCCTTAGGCAGCTTCTCTGTTTGTAGCTCTCTCAAATACGTAAAGAAACATAACTGGCTTCTTTCAATGAATCTCTATGCCTGAAAAAAAGCCTTCAATAAGCTCATTTTATCCTTGGATGGATTCATTTTAGGACAGTCTTGCTGCATAATAGTATCCTTACCAGAAAGCTCAAACTAACCTAAATGGGAGATGAGAGGCAGATGTTGGATAGTTGATTGGGATAACAGCAGAGCTGCATCAATCATCAGACCAAACCTGAGGCTAATTTGTAGGCTGAACAAGTTGTCTGTGCTGACTTAGCTTAGCTAAGATTAATATACTGCTTCATATCCCCAAGACAGATAATCTCACCTTTCCTCTCATTTTTCATCTATCTTCTTGATCCTTTGGAGCTTTGTTTTCTTTTTTTTTTTTTTTTCTTTCATTACTGGTAGAGCTGTTATAACCCACTCTTTTTCCACTTTTAATTCTAGGGAGGCTGACTTTCACCTGTGTCTGGGGGCTTCATCATATCTTATACAGCTCTTGAGACCTCCTGCTGGGGAAGCAATCACCACAGCAAATCAGGAGGAGATTCAGACTCTGCTGCTCTTCAGAAAAGAGCTGAAATGTACGGATCACACCTTCCTCTCATCTCTCACTCTGTGCTCAGTTGGGAAGAGTCCTTTATTTTCCTGTTTTCAAATCCCTGGATAGGAGCAGTGCTGAAATCACCGAAGCTTAGGCGCTTCAGGCTAGTTAGCCTATCATCCATAGTTATATGAAGGGAAAGAGGAATGCTTCAATGACTTTTTGTTGACTCATATTAGTTAGTTGGAAAGACTTGTATGATCCAGACCAGATTTAGGGTGAGGGGAGCTCGAGGTATTTGGGTGGGGAGACATGAAATGCAGAACAGGAGGAGGGAGCTGCTCTAGATTGTAAATGTCAGAAGCACTAAAGCCCAGGTCTGCCAAGTTCAGAGATGAGACATCAGCCTGAATCTTTCTTAATTCAGCAAAGTACCTGGATTTTATCTCTTTCCTCTCACTGAATGAATATGAATTTACTGCTAGAGAATAGATCCATGTCCAAATCTACTGTTCTATGACCAAGCCAGTAAGGGTAAGCAGGGACCTCAAATTTCTACATTAACTGTGATGACCGTAACTATCCCAAGGAGCACTAGCTGCTGAGACCATTGTCCTCATCCTTTGAGGCAGCAAAGTATCTTTATAAAGATGAAATTAATACATTCATTTATCCAGTAAGAATACTTAACAATACCTTTTAGACTAGTCAAACAGTACTATGTGACTTACAGTCAGTTCCACAAAATTCATGGTGATTTTAATGGGAGAATGATTGGTAGAGCAGGATTTGTTTTAAAGTACCAACCAGATAGCTGAAATTGGTTGAGCAACTTACATGGTATACACTTTAGTGTTTGGTCAATATCCTACAGAGCTGTTTGTCCCATCAGATGACAGATATTTGAATTTATCTTTCTCTGCAAAAGCACAACTTCTCTGCTGATTTGAAAGGACTCTGGCTGACTAGATCAAACTAATTCATAACTCCTGGAAATTTTCAGCATGGTGCTCTTCATTCCAGTCCTAAAGAAAGCAACAAGTCCTAAAGTGGCTTTTACAGAATACTGAACTCATCCCATCCTGGACCAGCTCTAACACAGCTTGTTCTCCTCGGAGTCCCCCTCTCAGTGTGATGACAGACCTATGTCAACAGAAACGTACTGTGAGGAATAGAGGAGTTGTTGATATCTTCATATCAGAACTACAATCAAAAGAATAAATTTTGTAACATTTTATTTTCCCTTCTTATTACTCACCCAGTCCACTCCCATTGCACACAGGCAGAGAAGTTGAACTTACATTGCATAACACTGAATTTGAAGAAAAGTGCTGAGAAAGAAGGGCAATGGACCTATTCCCTCAAAATAAGCATTGACTACAGCTTCTGCTAACAGAGCTGGTGGAAAAAATTGCTATGATATGCAGTCTCAGATATTTATTACCCAGCCCAAAGCTCTTGTGAGGCATCATTGATGCTTGGCCTGGCAAGCCCTTCTCCAGCAGATGGCATTCATAGCTTGTTTCTCCTGAATAATGCACCGAAATCACACTGATGGCTATGCCCAGCCAAAACTCTCTTGTTTCTGATCAGTGTGCATGGCTGACTGTGTTAGCTCTGCACTAAAAATTATAACCCAAGCATCAGTATCTTATAAAGTAATAAAGGGGGAAAAAAAGGCTATAAAAAGCACCTGTTTTGTAAAATTTAGGTGTGGGATTATTTTTTCCTTGAAATAAAAGCCTTGAGCTGCTATGGCTTTTATTTTCTTTGTATTATGATGATTGTCAAGTGTTCAGGAAAATAAAAACAGGTCATGAAACTGGTGTGTATGTGTGCATGTCTGCTACTATAAAATAAAACTATTTTTCTCCTTTTTTTCATCTTTCCATTAACTAGGGATTCCCTGATGAATCTTACTTTATATAACATAGAAAATCTTAGGAAAATTCATTGCCTCCAAAAAGATGGGGTATTAATCACAATTTAATAATAATAAAAAAGGTAGTCAGAGATTATGGTACACTTGCTCATTTTACCTTGATAGATAATGACAAAGTCCTTTCTGAGCTTCCATCGAGGTCTGCTGTGTTGTATTTCTTCAAAAGGTTCCATGTTGACAGGATGGCACTCACAATCAATACAAATCAAAGTCTTGCAATAGGCAAAGTGAACATTACTGATTTTGTGGAACTATACTTTCCAATTTCAAAGAATTTGTAACTTGAAAACAAAGGACCAATCAGGGACAAAAATTTGCAGCATATATGGAGCTGTGTATTAAATTAGCATTCTAAAATATTTTGTGCTATTTGTTCCTATTACCTTCTAATGAATATTAATTCAGCCTTCCAATTTTGTGAGGAAAGGAAACACTTGCCATAAACATAATTCATGCACACACATAAGCAGAAGCTCACATTCTTGTCAGACTCAAATTAAAAACACCAGAAAGGATAATTTAACCAGAATACCTACTGCTCCAAATGAATACAGAGTGAGGGAAAAGTTATCCTGGTCTTTAATCCACCTAGAATTTGATTAATCTTATTTAGAGATGGTAGTGTCCACTAAGTATAATGTTAATTTACAAATGTTCTTATATGTGGGCCTCTCAAAATCTTACAGTACTTTTGAATACTGGACAAAAGATGCTCACAGGTATGCTTGCATGAAGGAAAAATGCAGCTAGGTAAGGTGCATAACTTAATTATCATTAAGGTATTGCAGAGCATGGTACTTTTTTGAAGCTAACAGCTGATTAGGAAAATCCTAACACAATACAGAGATTTGCCATTGTCCTACATTGCTACAAATCTATCCCTCTTCGCTGCTGGCTGGGAACCTCTGGCAGCTGCTGGCTGTTTATGTGGACTCTGTGAACTGAGTGGGCCTTATTTAAGTTTTTGACACAGACGTCAGGCTTGAGGAGAACAGCAAATCAACTGACAATGACCAGCAGTTTTCTGTCAGATGCTTCAAAGCAAGGAGAAGACTGGGGGAGTTAGAAGCCAGACTACTAGTCTAATGCTTGAAGGAGCTGGATGTAGATCCTTTGTGTACTGTAATTTCTTCAGCTGCCTGAGGACCAGTGATTTTATATTTCTTTGCTTCATTTCCTGACTTACAGCTTGCCCATATTAGTGCTTTTCTTTGCTTGTAAAGGATTCAGTGAATTTTTTTCTGTTCCAAGCCACTGCAATACTCTTTGTGAGTACCTTATAATATACAAATGAAAGTTCCAGACAGAAATTATACATGTGGTTATTATACTTAGAAAAGGCAGAGAAGTTCTTTCTACAGTATTAGTTTGGCAAACTCAAAACAGGTACTTTTGTTAATGAAAAGATGGGATCAGGTTATTTTACATCAATTTTTATTGCCCTTAATAAAGAATATGATTAAAGGACAATATAACATGCATTATATTATATTATATATAATATA
>VZRX01016051.1:111032-218170 GCA_013398075.1 Notiomystis cincta | reverse complement strand
CTCCCTCTCCCTCTCCTCTCCCTGGGCCAGGCAGGGATGTGCTGGGAGGACCCCTGAGATGCTGCACCGCCTGCATGGAAAATCCCTCTTAGCTCCAGGTAGGCTCGCAGCGCGCAGGTGTGTCCGGGGCGGATGGAGGGAGCGGCTCTGCTCGGAGGCTGGAGGGCAGGCGAGGCTGGACGATGCCTCGCTGCCACAGGCTCCAGGTAGGGAGAGGAAGGCTCGAAGCTCTTGGGAATCGTGCCTGTGCTTTTCAGGCATTGTGTTCCTGTGGCATGCTCTAACGCTGCACACGTGTTTTAAGGGATGAAAATAATGACCTCTGACTGGAATTCTCCTATTTGGACAGATTTCAATGCTGTTCCAAGGGAGCTGCAGTTAGCTGTGCTTGGGTGAACACCCTAGACTGAAAACACTTTATTTTTCAGTATGTCTGGCATAATCTTTGTTATGTCATTTCTTAGATAAGTTCTTTGTACTAAGTTATTATTTTTTTAAAAAGTTTCCTTAGCTGTAGCTTGATTTGCCAGCTTTTATTCTTAACTCTGCCTCTGTCCTCTTTATCCTTTTCAAAGGAATACTTTTCCTCTTTACAGACCCAGTTTCATTTATAAGCTTTAAATAAGAGCCAGTGAATCAGGAGCAAACAAATTCTTGCTTCTTTCTTGCTGCATTTTTCCCCAAATCTTTGTAAGAGATTTAATGGTGGTGTGAGGAGCTTCTAACTCAAACCCATCAGTATATATCTATCCTAGATGTTACTTTATCACAGCCAGGCATTACATATTTCTCTATATTGAATTTCATCAGCTATTATTTGCTCTGTTTCACAGATGTTTTCAAGTTTTCCACAGCTGATGTCTTTTGCTAGCTCCATATGTTATCTTTACTGTTTCATTACTGGGCTACAAGTAACTATATTGAACTTGTTGCCTCTGACATCCATAGGACATCTCACTCAGCTTTTTCCACGTGAAATGTTGATCATTCAGTCTTCACTTGTAACTTGGATTAAAAATTATCCCCTGATAACTGCTAAGATAAGATAACTGCTTCCCAGGACTTCCTGCTAGTGCCTTTATGGAGTTAGTAGTAAAACTCTTCAGGAGCAGATGAGCATATCCTTGTTCTCAGGATCACATCCAGCATCTGTGAGCTCTGCTCCTCTTCACCTGTGACCTCCATGGGGTTGCCTCTCCAGGATATGTTGCACAGGCACATGGTGTTGTTTCTGAAATGTAAAATTTCCTACTGATTTTTTTCCCCTGGTACTTAAGTAAGGTTGATTGCTTAGGAAGTCTTGGTAGCCTTTTCAAATATGAGAAGGTAGCAGTGCCCCTTAGCAACTGATAGGCAACTGGCTGTAGTGAAAGCCTGCTGGTTTTGGAGCTGGCATGCTTAGAGCTCTCCTGGGTCTGCTATTGATCTTGGCATGTTCCTGCTTTTGAAGGGGCTGATCTTTGAAACTAGGCTCCAGGAAGTCATTCAAGGATGTGTTTGCATCCTGCTGAGCGCTGAATCTGTGAGGATTTCAGTGGGAAGGAAACTCATCTTGAAAGAGATGCGGTCTTTATCTGCTTTCCCTAATTAGCTCCGTCTTCCTGGAGGTGATACTCTCCACAGCATCCCCTTGGCAGCAGGAAGCCAGTGCTGGGATTAAGTCCCCACCTGCTCAAAGCTTACCTAGTCCTGTGCCCTGAGAGTTCTGTTTCCAAAGTGCCTGAGCTCAGGGCAGGTGTTTGCTGTGCTGTCCACACAGCTGTTTGCACACCTGTGCTGGCCCTACTGCCAAGACCAAGTGTTGCAGAGGCACAGTTGGTTCTCCAGCGGGCTCCCAGCTCCTCACAGGTCTGTAAGCTCTTTTATTCCTGTCTCTCAGTTCTTTGGAGCTCACGGTTTCTATGGCTTCACACCTTCCCCTGTGTAATCCACTCCCAGTCTGGCTTTAAAGTGTTTGTGTGAGATGGGTGCCAGCAAGAGTCCATTCTGTGGTTTGTTCCTAGAGCTTCTTAATGGGGAGGCCCAGAATCTGAGTTTTGCATGAAAGCAAATACAGGCTCAGGCAGGCAATGTGATTTATTGCAACCATTTAGCAGCAGAAAGAGGAGAAAACCTTTCCCTCCCCACACCTCAGTGCTGTAACCCCAAGGCCACGTGTATCCCTCCCCCCAGCCCCTGCAGCAGTCAGGGTGGGTGCCCAACTGTAACTGGGGAGGTTTGGTGCAGGACAGGGCTGTGCCTGGGTGTCACAGGGGGACAACACCTGGGCAGGGCTCAACTGAGCCCACTCAGGCCAGCTCAGGAAGGGGCTGTGTGACAGCTGTATCCCCAAACGTCTGTCCCAGCTTTAATTACACTGACACTGCTGCCGGGGTGTAATTAGCAGTTGAGAAAATCTGAGTGTGATTTTAATAAGCTGAGAGTAATGCAATTTGTCTTTTCTGTAAGAGATGCTTTGCAAATAAAAGCTGTAATTAAAAAGCACAAGCACAGGGTGAGCAGCGACTGCTCGGTGTGCAGCGTGCCTGGCACATGGCCTGGCCTGGCACAGGGGTCCCACAGTGGGGCAGGCTTCATCACAGGGCTCCCCAGAGAATGTGAGAACTGCAGCATGTAAAAGCTGCAGGATTTGGCTCACTTGTGGCTTTTACAAAAGGCTCTTCCCTGTCCTCACAGATCCCCTTTGATATACTTCTGGGTTTTGGTAAGAATAAGTCTCCTGGGTGTCATCCTCCCCATGGCTTTTCATTCCTGTCACTATTGTGTTTCTGTGTTCTCACCCATGAGCCCAAATTAGCTCAAGGCTGGTGGGATCTCTGTGGCAGAGGCCAGCAAGGCAGCCAGGCTGGCATGGGGGGAGTCAGGAAACCTTTTCAAGAGCAGCCAGCATTTCTGGTAGCTCAGATCTGAACAGTCAGACCAGGCCCTGGACTCTGCCTCTCTTTCCTGCTCCTTCCTGCTCTCTTAAAAAAAATCCATATATCTAAAAGGATAATCTCTTTTATCTAGTCTTCTGTCTCTGTACAATTCTGCCCTGCCCTGCTGGAGTTCAAGGTTCATTTCTGGCTCTGGGAGCTCTCATAGAGAAGCAGCCCTGTTAAACCCCAAGGTCTGCTTCCCCCAAAACCCCATGACACACCAGGCTGACCTCCCCCCAGATTGTTCCTCTTCCTCAGTGCTGTGGGGCAACTGTGAGGGGACAAGGTGGGAGAAAGAGACACAGCAGCTGTCAGAAAATGGTTATACCCACAGCATCAGAGGGCCAGAGCTGTTGGCTGATGTGGGGAGAGTTGGAACTCTGCTCCAGCCTGTGGGAAGCCCTTTTGCCTCTATCTGCAGGGGAAGGTGAGAGCCTTTCCCAGGGAAGGCTCCTCTACTCCCCTGCAAAGGTCCAGGTGTGCCTCATGGCACTGGCTGCTGTGGCCCTCAGAATTTAGGGGGTGTCTGTGTTTGTAGTACCCCTCCTCTCGACCGGTGGGAGACCCCCTGGTCTTTGAGGGTGCAGAGCCAGGGCATTGCTGTGGTACCCCATGCACTGCCATTTCTCCCTGGGCAGGTCAGGGGGCTCAGGTCGATAGAGGGGGTTCAAGCAGCTCTATGCTGTGCCATGCAGGTGTGACTGGCCCTCTGTGCCAGCTAATTGCAGCCCTGGCACGTTGGGCAAACAATCCAAGCCTTCCCCAAGGATCAGGTGGAAACCTGGCAAAGGCCACTGTGGTTCCTACCACAGTGGAAATGGGAGCAGCTGTGGGCTCAGCTGATGGGAAAGCACAGCATCTGCCCCATCCCAGCACAGAGAGGCTGTGAGGCAGAGGCTGAGCAGCCCTTGTGTGTGGGCTGGAGGGGCAGAGCTGCTGGGGCAGAGCTCCTGTGCAGGCCTGGTCACTGTGCAGTGCTGTGTGTCCAGCTGTGCAGCTTCTGTGCTCCTCCCAAAGCCAGGTGTGTGCCTCCAGAGCACCGTGCTGCTTCAGTCTCTGCCTCCAGCCCAGCTGGCTCCCCCACACTTTCCAGCACAGGCTCCAAGTGCTTTGAGGCAGAGGTTTGTGGTTCTGATCTCTCATGAGGAAATGGCCATTTCTGGTGCCCTTTGCAGTGCCTAAACAAGCAAGCCTTCAAGGAGGCTGGGCCAGGGGGGAGATGAACTAAACTCTTTTCTCTGATCTGTACTTGAGATGTGAGTCCTGTTCTCCTGGTAGCATGAGACATCTCTCAGGACAGAAGATTTGTTGGTGTTTGAGCACCTATCCTTTCCTCAGTCCTGTGTTATGCTCTGCCTAGAGGAGATGCTGCAAACACCAAACTTGCCAGATTTCTGCATTCAGATGCAGAGGCCAGTCAAGACAGGCTCCTGTCTCTGGAGTCTTCTTGTGTATGAACTTTGTGACTGCCCTTCTGGAGAGCACAGAGTCACCCAGTGATTTCAGTGCATGGCCCTGAGCAGGTGGAAGCTGAGCAGGCTCAGCTGTTTTGCTGTGGTGGGCTGTGGCAGGAGCCTGTCCCATTGAACAAGGGTGCCCATCCCACACGTGGGCTGTGGCTCGTGCTGTGCACCCAGGCTGAGCTGTGGTGTGTGTTTCTCTCCTGAGGTCAAACCCCATGGGTTGCAGATGGCCACACAGACATGAACTGCATTGCCCAGGCCTTAGCTGGACTGAGTGTGAGCCTGAAGCACTAGGGCAGTACTGGATCTTCAGTGAGCAACTTCTTTAGAAAGAAAAATTCATGTATTTCCTGAGGCTGTTGTTCTGGGCAGCAAACCCAGAGAGAATGAAGTGCTGAGAACCATGGGAATAAGAGAGTTGTAAATCCAGATTCTCACTTGGGGTGTGAGCTGTCTTACACCTTTCCTATGCAGTGCTATATGAACTCTTTGTATGGCTGCTGACCCTCCTCATCTGCCCTCATCAGGGAAAATGGTACTGTAAAGCTCTTATTCCTGGGTGTTCATCCCAGGATGGGTTTGCCCTCTGAAGCCTGGCAGTGATGTAGCCAGACTGTACATAGCCCCTCAGTGCAAATCAGAGCTTTATCCACAGCCTTCTCAGGGACTCAGTGGCATTTCTTCCCTCGCAGCACCTCAACAGCCATCAGTGGCTCTCTGCTGGGTGGATTCCCACCCTCAGTGAGCCAAGGGGCCCTGCAGGGCTGGCAGAAGGCACCCCCAGGGCTGGGTAAGCAGTTTGGGGATAGCTGCACTGCTCTCTGCCCTGCCCCTCTCTGAGAGGCTGCTACCCTGGCCCTGCCACGGGGTAGGAGCTGCTGACAGCCCCAGTGAATTCTTGCCCTACCAAGGTAACCTGGGACAGAGTCTGGCTTACCAGGACGTGCTGAATTTTATGCTGAGAGGTTTCTTTTTTTGCTCCAAGAGCAGTTGAGCTCATCCTTCAGCAGAAACTGCTGAGAAAAGAACAAGAAGTTGTGGGGCTTCCTGAGAAGCTCTCACAAGGCAGAGTTTGGGTGGGTTGCACACTCAGATCTCTGGGAGTCACTGTTCATTCATATCCAGGAATAACTTCTGAGCCTCACATCTCCAAGTTCCACTGATTCTTAAGCAGAATAGAAAGTGGACCTTGGCTCTTGCTGGGAAAGTTGTTTCTGGATTTAGGGCCTTCTTGCTTAGGTCAGACTTTAACAGTGATTAGTTACCCAACAACTTTATGTAATAATCTGCAAGTTTTCCATTAAGAGGCAAACACTTTGAACTTCCCCCCAGCTCCTGTGCTGCAATCTAATCTGCTGTCATTTTTCACAAGGAGATGGAGCTTTAACATGCTGTTACGTAGTGCATTTTTTTGTGGATGATGATGATAAGAACTAGGCAGTCTAGACAGTTTATGGAGTTTGGAGATCTTCCTGGAGGTGCAGCGAGTACTGGAGGCTCATCCTTGGTAGGCAGCTTTACAGAGTCCCCCATGTCTCTGTCTCTTGCCATGAGTATCAGTGGAGAAATGGGAGAAGGGACCTTTTATGACTCTGTTCTTCCTCTTTTTGCTTACAATTTGGTTGGAATTTACCTTGTCACCCACCCAGTGTGTTTAGGTTGTCTCCAAACAATCCTGTAAAAAACATGCTGCACCTTGAGCAAGTGGGGAGCTTTCCTTGGGATGGACAGGGTCTGCTGCAGTTGTGGTTGTACTGAAAAATACCTGTTGGGTGCAGATTCTTGTTTGGATAAGGATAACAGAACAACTCAATGTTAATTGTTTCTGTTTCACTCTCAGTAGCTCCAAAGCCAGGGCCCCTCCAAAACAACAGAACAAGAGGGAGTAGTTTATTGAGATTTGTAATTTGCAGGAGAGTGCAAATAAAGTAGAGCAAATCTTACATCTGTAAGAGAGAGCTCATTTCTCCGGCATCTGAAAAAATCTCTTAGGCAGCATTCCTGGCAGTTAAAAGGGGTTCTCAGTTGCGTATCCGTTTTCAAGTCCCCTGACACTACCAAAGCAGACTCATTCCTCAGGGTAAGTGAGACTCAGACTGTGATGTGCACAGGAATGCTCCTTACAGTGTTGTAAACAGCTCCTGTACTTGAGGTGGCACAGTGTGGTGTGGACAGGGGACATTTGCAGATGACACTAGTCTGGGAGCGTGTGTTGATCTGTTGGAGGGTAGGAGGGCTCTGCAGAGAGACCTGGAATGGTTGGATACATGGGCTGAGTCCAATAGGATGAAGTTTAACCAGTCCAAGTGCCGAGTCCTGCCTTTTGGCTGCAACAACCCCCTGCAACGGGGGCTGGGAGCAGAGTGGCTGGAGAGTGCTCAGGCAGAAAGAGACTTGGGGGTACTGGTCGACAGCCGACTCAACATGAGTCAGCAGTGTGCCCAGGTGGCCAAAGAGGCCAATGGCATCCTGGCCTGTATCAGGAATGGTGTGGCCAGCAGGAGCAGGGAAGTCATCCTTCCCCTGTACTCAGCACTGGTGAGGCCACACACCTTGAGCACTGTGTCCAGTTCTGGGCCCCTCAGTTCAGGAAGGACGTGGAGACACTTGAGCGTGTCCAGAGGAGGGCAACGAGGCTGGTGAGGGGCTTGGAACACAAGCCCTGTGAGGAACGGCTGAGGGAGCTGGGGTTGTTTAGCCTGGAGAAAAGGAGACTCTCTACAACTTCCTGAAAGGTGGTTGTAGTGAGGTGGGGGTTGGTCTCTTTTTTTGGACAACAACTGACAGAACAAGAGGACACAGTCTTAAGTTGTGCCAAGGAAAATATAGGTTAGATATTAGGAGAAACTTTTTTACAGAAAGAGTGATAAAATATTGGAATGGTCTGCCTGGGGAGGTGGTGGAGTCACCATCCCTGGATGTGTTTAAAAAGAGATTGAATGTGGCGCTCGGTGCCATGGTTTAGTTTAGTTGAGGTGTTGGGACACAGGTTGGACTCGATGATCTTGAAGGTCTCTTCCAACCTGGTGATTCTGTGATTCTGTGATCTCTGGCTAAAGAAGTAACCTGTGAAGGGGTAAAGTTGCTGTCCTCCAGTTCAGCTCATGATGCATTGCACAAGCAGCAAGAGTCATTCCCACATCTCCCTTCCCCACCCAAATCTAAGAACTACCCATGGAGGTTCCTGTCAGTAGGAGGTTTTGTTCTCTGAGCTAGTGATATTTATTGGCTGCTCTTGCATGATCCTGCAGATCTTGGTACTGTTCCTGGTGGAGGACAGTAACTCCATGAATTCCACTCTGTGAAAGCCTGGACTGGCTCTTGCCTTTTCCAATTGCCTCATCTGAGAGCGCACAGAAACCTTTTGTTAGACCTGGACTCTCCTTTATACAGCAATCACAGAGCTACCCGACTGATTGTTTATAACCTTTGAATTAGGCAAACCTTGTCCTAATGCCTGACGTGGCTTTTCATGGTCAAACAAGCCCTTCAGTGAGTGATCAACAAAACTGAAATAAAGGAAGTCAAAAATTATTTTCCCTTTGGACAGCAATGGTACATCCTTGAGAGATTTCCTCTCCATTCACAGGCTTCAAGATTTCCTCTGATGGAGAAGGGCAGGATGTGCCTCTCAAGAGCTTCCCAGGTCAGTGTCCAAGACACCACCATTTATGGGATGCACGTTCCTGCTCCCCGACAGAACTCTCACCCCAATGGCCATGGAGCTGGGCAGTGCTCCAGCATCAGCCAGCTTAGAAGAGTGAGAAATGGGATTTTCTCTGTCAGGATGGGTATGGGGTCACCAGTGCTCCAACGCAGAGTGTCCTCCCTGTCAGGACTTGTGCCAGGGGAAACCAGCAACTTGGCAGAGAATCGTTTGATGCATGAAGAAAAGAAACTCTGCCAGTACAGATTCACTCCTGGGACTACCTAACATCAAAGTATTGTCTGCATTCAGCTCTGATCTTTCCTTGCTCCCCACCCTCTACGCTGTTCCCTTTACCGTGAGAAAGTACGGCTCGGAAAGCGCTGGACCACTCTGTTCTCATCTTGTCCCGTGAGCCAGCAATTCTTCAGGGACAGGGAGGGGGAAGGGTGGCATGCCTTCAGTGCTCAAACGTAGGCCTTCCTTGCATCACCCTCCCCTTCTGACCACTCCCATATATGAAGCCTTGCTGCCACTCTGCTCTGTGGGACCAGTCTTGTTTTTGGAGTCTCTGCTTCTGGGAACTCTTGAGGAACAAGAGGCAAGAGAACCAGGCAGAAGTGCCTTCTTTTGGTGCCACTGGCTGAAGGTGAACTGCATCCAGGGAGAACAGAGCTTTTAAAGTAGTGAGTAAAACATCATGATTTTTCTCTTATCACCTCTATATTTTAGTTGGATTGGGGTGTGAAACACAGGAGTTACTCCTTTCCCTTTATTGTGTACTTTTCTAGCTCATTAATCCTATTTTATTAAAGGGTAGCTTTGTTTCACAAGCCTTCAGGCTCAGGTTCGGAGAGCAAATCTCTTGCAGGGATTGACAGACTTGATCTACTGTGTTGCCTTTGGATTGCCTCAGTTTTTTCAGTTAGCAAAGCCAGCAGTCTCTGTCCAGACAACCTGAACAGCTGCCAAGTCACCCTTTAGGGGAGCTGCTGTGGCTTGATAGGGTCAGCAGCACATGGACTGATGGCTTCAAGAAGGATTGGGGTTTCTGACAGGCTGAGATCAGAGCAAGGAGCTGGAAGTCTAGTGACTTGGGATCTCAATCCCATCACTGGGGAAGACATTTCACCTCTGCATGGCCCATCCAAACCTTTGAAGGTCCTGTTAATTCCTCGAGCTGATGCTGGTCTCTGCTCCTTTTTGGGTTGAAAAGGTCTATGGAAAGGTCGGTGCAGGGTTGGCCTGCATCATCAATTTGACCCTGGGTTTGCAGGTAGTGTGAGTGATAAGAGAAGTGCTGTTTTAGCAAGCTGACCCAGGAAAGGCTCCCAAAACAACCAGAGAGGTCAGAGCCACACAAATATGGGAAGGCAGATTTCGTGGGGTCCTAAAGAAGAGAAATTCTTACTTCAGTCAATGTCCCTCTGGCAAATGGTGTTCTTCAGAGGAATCAAGGTCTAAGAAGTAGGCTGGAATCCCTAGATCTTGGATACCTCTTCTGTCCATGTCATTCTGTGCTTCCAAGTGGTAACCTGAAAAATGTAAGCCCTGTTGGTGTGGGAGGTCAAGCACTGGCAGGTTTCTTACCTGGTACCTAGAGGAAAGGCAGATGCAGAACCAGAAAAGCTGCAGGGACGATGGGATGGTGCTGAGGGTGTGATCCAGAAGCAGAGTGGAAGGGCAATGCTGTGGGAGAGAACAGAGCTCCTGATGCAGAGCACTCAGTAGAGGACAGGTCAAGGGATCATTCATATATGTGGAAACTGACCTGTGAAGGAGAAAGAAATATTCTGAAATAAATCAAGCAGTCCACATTTAATTCTTTGTGGAAAAAAAAAAATCTGTTGCAAAGAACTGTCAAGGGCAACTGTATTTTTGTGAAAAGGAGCAAATTCTGCCCAGGAAAATGAATATTTAGGCACCAGAACAGCACCTGGGAGACTCTGTGCTCATTACCAGAAGAAAAAGAATAGCCCTCTCCTATTTATGTCTGGAAACAAAGACCTGCTCCTGCTCTTGGCTGGCTCCCCTCTAACACGTCAGAGGTGGGCTCTCCAGGACCAGGGCTTTTCTCTCTAGGTCCCAGTCCTGGGCTGCATTTCCTGATCCAGGTGTCCACAGCAAGCAGGAGTGAGATCAGGAGAGGCAAAGCTATTCAAACCAGCTCTGCTGTAATTAGGGTATTCATCTACCTGTAGAGCCTTGGTTTAGCAAAAGCAGGTGAATTTAAGCAGGTAGCTACAATTTTTTTTTTCAGTTGGAAACAGCTCTTTTCCAACTTCAGCTGAAGTCTGTAAAACCTTTTCAGTGAATGCAGTCTTGAGTTCATTTCTTATAATTGGCATCCAGGGGTTTTGGTGGCCTCTCCCACCCATCCAGATGCTCTACAGTCTAAAAAATACACAGTTATGTGCTATGGCAGGTGTAACATCACATAAACCTTACATAAACCCTTCTGCAGAGCACCAAGAAAGTCCCAGCTCCATCTGTGATCTGAGAGCTTCAATGTGCATGTGAAGGACAGGTCCAAGTGCAGCAGTCAGGCAAGACTGGGGAAAACCTGTAGCCTTGAGAGCATCATTCATTTCTTTGCCCTTCTGTTTCCTCTTTTCCTGTTCTTTCACTTTTTTTGTCCTCCTATCTTCATTAATTTATTTTGTCCTCCCTCTGTTTTTCCCTTCACCGGTCTAGGTTTTCTTCTTTCCTGTGTCATCACCTCTTCCTTCCCCTGTCTCCAGCAGCCCTGTTCCCTTTTATTCAGGGGTGGTGAGGTTGAGGGGAAGCTGTGGGACTGTGTTGCTGAGCTCACTGCTGGCTGCTGGGGGAAAGGCAGTTCTGTCAGCTGCAGGAAGACAGTCCCTTTGGTGGCCTGGCAGAAAGGCTTTGCAAAGATGAAAGGGTTTTATAAAGCTGGTAGATAAATGGTACAGATTGATGTAGGTTTTGGAAACTGCAGAGCTTGACATAAAATTAATGAGCAAGACTGAGTTGAGGTAGCAGAGAGACAAAATTGAGGAAAAATGGTTAAAGAAGGCAGAACTTGGACAGAGGACAGCCACCCTTTTCTGGAAGGGAGAAGCAGAAGTGTTTCTTCTGCAACAGCACCCAACAACCTCCAAACACTGAGGATACCTGGTACTTCACACAGCACTATCCCAGCAATGCCTCTGGGGTTAGAAGGATATAACCAGAACTGGTTAAGCAGTGTGGCTGGCAAGAAAGCGTTAATAAACCTCTCTGTTTACCAGTTATCTTCCACTTGCTTACCTTTGTCCCAGGGAAAAGTATGCACCTGTGGGTGATTATGGGAAAACAGATCCATAAAAGGAAAGCGTGTGGGTTTGGCTGGTGGCTCCTTTTGAGCAGGTGAATTGGAGTGAAAGCAGCTCTCACTGGAGGGGAAGGAGGTGCTGTGGCTGTGGACAAACATCTGCTTGTTTATTTTCAGCTCTGAAAGTCAACTTTCGTGTCCTTGCTCTTAGTCAACTTGACCTCTGGCACACTAGACATCTTCTCCAGGTCTTAAAGTACCTTTTCTCTAAGAGTCTCCCCCAGTGACTTTTCCAGGTCTTTTTCAGCAGTGATCTCTTTTTTGAATCAGTGCTTCTTAGGTCATGTTTAGCCTAAATTAGCATTGTCTGCCACCCACACAGCTGGTATTTAGCTTCCACTGGTTGCCCTCATCAGTAGGGCAAGGGGTCAGAAAGGGAACTGTTATTTAGTAGGAAGAAGCCTCACATGCTTATTTAACAGCTCTGTGTTAGTGGGCACTCAAGATGCTATTTCTGATGCTCATGTTCAGGTAGTATTGGATTGCAACATTGCTCTGTTAGAGGGGCAAGACTTCCTCATGGGAAAAATAGCTAACCTGCAACAAGAGGTAAACCTAGCTAAGCCACAAAATCTTGTACCAGTGTGTGTTCCAATGATGCACTGGGATGTTAAAACATTGGGAAATGGAGGCCTTGGGTTGCTAGTTCTGCTGTAGGAAGTAGGAGTCGGAACAGTAGATGTGGTCTGTGCTCTGTGAGTCATTGCTGGGGTTGCTTCATGAAATTCCTACAGAAAAAATCAACAAGGGTGGGGGGAAGAACAAAAAGAAAAAATTCCCAGAAGTGCCTTGGCTTGCCTGATGCTTTTCAGTACCTGCAAGTTCCGTGTCAAGAGGTATTCAGACATTGCTTCATGTGCTGGGAGATGCACTCCTGTGTTGCTCAAGTCTCAATGTAATAACACATGCTAATTTGAGGAGAATGTTAAAGGTGACCATGACCATCACAAATGGAAGGAGGTGGTAAGTCCTTCAGGAGACTTTTTATCTTTTCTTGTAATGGGTTGAGAAGAGCAAGTCAGCAATGCATCTGCATTAAACATGGCATTACTGTTTGAGGTGTGGCTTTGCAGCTTAAAACATCTAAAGCTGAGTTATAATAGGGCTGTCTATTATATTAGTGCCTAGACAAAGATACTTGGTAGTTGCCAAATATTATGGACAGCTGAAATAAGGTAGCTGTGCATAGCACAGCCTGTACACAGCAGAGTGTTCATCCTTTGGAACTGCAGGCACTGACTTCAGGTTTCATAACTTTCTCTGACCCCATCTTCAACTCAACTTGTGCATAAGTGAGAGAGTAACTTGCTGAGGAGCATCCAACTTGTTCCAGCTCTGTGCTGGGAAGGAATGCCACTGCTTTGTCCTTGAAGAAGGACAAAATTTGCTTTATTTTGGTGGCTCAGGGATATAAACCTTGCATTTTAGCAGTGGGGTGAAATACTGCAGTGGGATAAACATGATTTAGAACTGAGCTTTCTTACAGCCTTTCCATGTCACCTAGCACCCTCTGAGGCAAATGTGACAGGGATACTCTCTTTTGGGCTAGACCCACTTCAGGGATTTAGCAACTTTAGAACTATGAAAATATTAATCATAAAGCCTGGTACCATCACACCTACAGGGTCAGTAAATTATGAAAAGGGTTCTGCTCAGTAGACTGCATCTTAAATTGCCCTGTTAATATTAAAGGTTAATATAAAGACTGAAAGTGCAGTCTGGGGCAGAGACCAGCCATCTTTTCACACTGTGCTTTTTCAGATAGTTGTGTGCTCCTGTCACAATTTTTTCTGTGGAGCATCAGGAGTCTCACATCAGTAAATCAGGCACAGTGAGAGGGGTGTGTGTTAACAGCTGAATGTGACCTGGACTGTGAATATGTAGTTCAGACTGGCTGATAGGAACAGCAGGTTCAAATCCTTCTGAGCCTGCAGAATATTTTCTGTGCCAGCATCTACTTTCCAGACAGCTTCCATGTTTTGCTCAAGACCTCTTGGACAATAGCAATATAACTGAAGGGGCCTGTGCTCTTTGTGCAGTGTCTTGAAAGGAGTATTTGAAAGTCATCTTTGAAAGATAGGCACAGGCTGTATTCCTTCCAAATATCTCAGGGCTAAAATGCTTGTGTTTCATAGTACTGATTTTTCCACATCTAAATGTTAAACAGAACCCCATTTTATGGCTATTATAGAAAAGAAGATGTATTTTTAGGCAGAGAAAATATCACCCTAAAGCTTTTAATCTTGGAACTAGGCCAAACTGTGTTAATGAGTCAGTGTAGTACAGCTACTGTCCTTCTGCAGCAAGTGGTGACCTGGGGTATCAAAGGTTGGAGTGGGGCAGAGGGATTGAGGTCTGGGGTTGAGACATTAACCTCTTGACTGATCCCCATAAGTCCAGAGATAGCACCTAACAGTGCTGGCTGGCATCCAGGAGGACTTTGCTTCATCCCATGTTTGCAGAATGCCTTCTGGCTAAAAGTCAGGCTTAAGATATCTGGGCTTGGATCCTCACTGTGCCCAAGTTTCAGGCAAGCTGTGATTTGCTTGTGTGACATTCTGGATGAACATTCAGCATTTCTGGATGGGCATTGAGCTCGTGTTCAAAGGAGGGTCTGGGGTTTCTGGCAAGTGGCTGAGTCCATGGAGCCCAAGGACAGCTTGTACAGCTCCTTCCCTTGGCTCTGGCTTCTGCTGGGCTTTGTGCTGCACCTCAACAGCAGGTGAGCTGCAACCTTGGAGCTGCAGCTGTGCTTCCACACTTGGCACAAGCAGACACAGAGGATTGTTTCTTAAAGTCCTCAGTGAGGTTTAGTGATGGAGGGCAGGTTTCTTCATCCCTGCCTTCCTGCTCTGCCATCCTTCCTGCCAGAGGATGCTGCTGTGGGAGCAGGCATGGCAGAACAGTCATTACACCTTCTCACTGCAGCTGGAGTATTAATCTGATCTGACCCTGATGCCAGTTCAAGGTGGTGAGGCTGTGATTGCTGAAGGGCAGGTGTGGCAGCTGATCAGGTGCCCTCACACTTGGCAGACAGGTTATTCCCACAAGTGTAATCCCAGCTGAATCTGGCTTTTGGGTTTAAGCTGAAGGCACAGACACAAAATTCAGTCTGTCTGTGAACTCGAGGGTTTAGGCAGGAGTGGTGTGAGGGTACCTGGCCATGTGGAGACACCCTGTATTTGGAGCCACAGAACAATTTAGGTTGGAAAAGACCTTTAAGATCATTGGGTCCAACCATTGCCAGCACTGCCAAATCACCACCAAACCACATCCCCAAGTGCCATATCTACATGCCTTTTAAATCCCTCCAGAGGTGATTATTCCACAGCTTTCTGGGGCAGCCCATTCCAATGCCTGACCACGATTTCAGTGAAGAATTTTTTCCTGACATCCAATATAAACCTTTTCTGGTGCAACTTGAGTCCATTGTATTTACTCTGTTGCTTAATCACAACTTCAGAGCCAGCAATGACATGAGGAAAAACATTTGTATCACGTAGTAACCAAATCCAGGAACACAGAATGATTCTGCTGTTGATAAACAATCTTCATGGATCCTAAAATATGCATT
Organism: Notiomystis cincta; assembly: GCA_013398075.1. Lineage (NCBI taxonomy): Eukaryota > Metazoa > Chordata > Aves > Passeriformes > Notiomystidae > Notiomystis > Notiomystis cincta. The sequence goes on along the minus strand of VZRX01016051.1, from coordinate 203,235 downwards.
TTAAGAGGTGTGTGTTCTTGACTCTTCACCTAGTCAATGATTACTTCTGCATTCCTCTGGTACTGTGAATTCAAACATAAGGAGTTTCAATGGGCTCATCTCTGTGAGGAGAGCAGTACGAACACCAAATAGTACAGTACGAGTTTTGGAGAGCTTTTAAGGGAAGATAAGTGGTTACTGCTACTGCTACAAGGATGTTTTGCCCCTAGAAAAGGGTTCACTTCCTGAGAAAGAACATTCAGAGGAGATCAGTACACACAGATCTCTGCCAAAGGACAGGAACAACTTGCAAATACTCCTGAGAGGTAAGGGGGAAACAGGAATTACCTTTATTGAGCCATTCCCCTCAACCTGGAAGTGCTGTGTGGGATTTCTTGTTCAACAGAATGTGTGAAAATGTGACTTTTTTCAGTAAGCAGGTGAAAGTTTGCCAAAAGAGGATGATAGGACCTGACTAACCAGTCTGAATGAGCTCAGGTCTAATAATGAACTTCTAGTTTGATGGGAAAAGAGCACCTGAAAATATCTTTTGCAACAGTTGGGAGAACTGAGCTATTTTGATGAAGCATTTTGACTTTAAATTGGGAGTGACTGCAACAACGATGTTTTTAATGGGTTTATAAAACTTTATTAACAAGCGGTTTTGAGATTGAGTTTGCCAGTTATGGATTTCTGGGAGGCCCTCAACTCTGAAGCACTGTGAAAACCATGTGAAATGAGGAATTCTGTATTTATTCCACCTTTCTGCCTTTTTTTTTCACTTCATAGTTTATGCAGAAGTGTCTTAAAATAAAAAAATGTTGGACTTGACGCTAAAATTTCTGCAGGAAGGCATGAGGAATCTTTGAGGAAAAGTTGCTTCAAGAGGAAATTATTGTCTCCTCCTCAGTGAACTCAGAGTTCTGGGCAGAATACTATGTACCATTAGGCTTCAGAAAAGCCTGTGCCTGTGCCTCCTGTGGAGAAGTCACAAACTGATCACAGCAGCTTCCTTGCAGTCACACGAGCTCTCCTCGAGCAGCCCCTCGGTTCACAGACTTAGCTCTCAGTTCTTTTCAGTGTTGATCATCTCAGCAGCTCGGGGACCACTGGTCCCCACCGAAGCCTTCTCCTGCAAACTGAAGTGTATCCACACGAGTCTGCAATGCTGGGAGGATCCAAGACCGGGCTGGGCAGGAACCAGCCCCGAGGCACCGTCTGTGAGGAAGGCTTTTAACTGAGTCGAATGGAGTTGCTGTGTTTTCCCAGGGACTGCTTTGTCCCCCTGCTTCAGGTGGGAGCAGTGCCTAGGTCTGAATTTGGAAGCCTCTTTGGGCTTCTTCATGGCTTGGCTGAACCTCTGCTTTAGTTCCCTTGTCACTGGTGGAGCTGACTGTGTTAAAATACCTGTGATGGGACTTCACTGTCACATAACACAGGAGCATAGCCTGTGTCCTGGGACAGGAGTCCAGAAGTCCAGAGCATCCTTGCATGCCTTGTGCTGCCTGGGGAGAGCAAGGGGGGACATCTCAAAGCTAATGGCCCAGGAGGGGCTGTGAGTGGGAGTACAGGGAACTCTCAGGAGTGGGTGCCGAGGTGTGAAGCTGTTGCAAGATGAGTTTAAAATGTAAACCTGTTGTGTTAAAGGTTGTGGTTAAAGTTTTAGATGTTGTCAGTGGATGCTTCATTTACTACTTCATTTGGGAACAAAGCCATGCCTGGAGTCCTTTGTCATCCTCTGGTATCCCCCTGCTCTCTCCCCACTGCTTTCTGGCCAGTACATCTCCTTCTCCTCTCCCAATTCTCCAGGCACTTTCCCTGACCGTGGCAGATTCCTCATCTCTGTAGAATGCCCCAGCCCTCTGGGCAGAGATGTCAGACCCTGCATCTCCTGCCTGACACTAACTAACCCCTGTTGCACTGGGGTTCTTTTAATTCAAAAGAATTGTCATGTTTAAATGAGGTTGTACATGTTGTGACACCTCTGAGTACAGCTCAATGGGGCTGCCTGTACAAGCATAACTCTGCTACTTGCTGGTCCTCCCCCTCTCCTAATGTAAATTGAGGCAATCAGGCTTTTTAAATTTCATGGCTAAGACTGGCTGTTGGACCTTTATAACAGTGAGAAATAATTGTATTGCTTTTAATTGCTTTATAGCCCCTCTCTCCTGGAGACCTATTGCTGCTGCCAAAGCACTCTGTGACTGAAGCCAAGCTTCCAAACAGCTGGATTTGGCAGAGATGTGGAGGTTAAAACCAGCCTCAGCAGACAAGAGCTGGGGAGCCTGCTCAGGTGGTGGCCTGCAGCTGCTGCTCCACTCCCAGTAATAAATCATAATGGGAACTCAACTCAGAGCCAAGGTTCAAACAGACCATTGGTCCAAAAACTCAGCTGTTTCTACAGTGTGCCTGGCCAGGGCACAAGGAGTATGGAGAGGTGGATATCTGCAGGCTCCTGATCCTTCTCCTCATTTCTGTACATCAAAGCACATTTGGCTCAGCTGGGAGGGCACTGAGGGCTGTGCTTCCCTCTAGGGTCAGGCCTGAGATGGGCTAAGGAACTTGTGGGAGATGAGCTGGCAGCAAAGGTGGAGAGGATTATCCTCAGCTGGCTTTGCTCTCTGCTCACTGCTGCAGAAGAGAAAGCTGCAGGTCTGGAGCTCATACATCTGCTGTTTCCTGAGCAGGCCCAGCCTGACAGGTTGCAATACACCTTCGTAAGAGCATTCACTTGGGCTGCAGAGGCACAGGGCAGTGCCTGGCACTCAGCATCTCTGCATGGCAGCCTGTGAGTGTTGCTGCCCAGTGGTGCATGTCTTACCCTCATGCCTGGCAGGCCAGGAGCTGTGCCTGAGTCATAAGAGGCTGGTTGGAGGGCCCTTTCCAAGGCAGCAGGACACAGCACAGAGCTCTTCTGGGTCTACAGGATGCTCACAGGTGTGATCCCATTCCAGAGGGGAGAGGGGAGCAGAGGTAGTTCCTGCAATTTCCCCTTCTCTCCTGCTGTCAGAGCAACCTGCCTGACGAGGCAGTAAACCTCTGCAGGAGCCCAGCAGTGGGACAAGCAGCTGTGGAGAAGAGCTGCAGAGCCCCAGCCGGGAGCCCAGGGGTTAACTGGGCACAACGGGGCTTGAGCCAGCCCCGGCTGGAAGGACAGCCCAGCACAGAGCAGCCTTCAGACCAAACAAAGTACCTTCTGCCGAGCTGGGGCACAGATAAAAGATCCCATGGCATTTCTTGTGAAGCCTGGAGGAGACTGCCAGTGCTGAAGCTGAAATCTCTCTGCCAACAAACAAAACTGTCTTTAAACTCTGAGGCTGTGTGTGAGCTATTGTTGGGGACATAATGGCTTCTCTGTTTCCCTGCACAGTCATTGCTCTGCAAACACACCACTGGTCTCTTTTAAAAGTGGTTGAGTGTAAATTAAGTTCTAGAACCTGGAAAGAGGTTTCATCCATTTACTTTTACTACCCTCAGTTGACATTTGTTAACAGAGCAGCACATACAGCAGATTTACACCCTGGTTTGAGCTGCTTTACCTGGATGGAGATGGGCATCTTTAGTGCTCAGACTGAGACTCACAGACACAGGGCTTTGATAGCAAATGTGCATCTCCTGGTTTAAGCCAGGGGGTGAGGCTGGGGGGGGCCTGCTTGCTAATCACCTCCCTCTGAGAAAAGTTTTGGTTTGGCTGGCCTGGCCTGTTTCCTCTAGTTAGCTCAGTGCTGGCACACTCACTGCTGCCTAACCCTGTGTGTGTGGCTGTGCAGGCACTGAGTGCTGCTCTGCCTCTTGGAGTTCCCTCTGCCTCGGGCTGCTGGGCAGCCACAGTGGGGTTGGTGCACCTGCTCTTCACCACAATTCCGTGGCCTGGCATTTCTCTGAGGGTGGCAGATGCTTTGGTAAGGTAAAGGACGTCCTGGCTGTTGTGTTAAGAATAAAAATCCCAAAGCTGCAGCATATAGGGGGAAGGTGGTCTCTGAAGGCAATATGATTAATTTAGGTCTGTTTTGCTGGAACAGTCTTGTAATGGAAAAGAAAATGGGTCAAAGAGTAGCTGTTCAAGCTGTATTTGCTGAAGTGCCTGTCCCACCAAGGTGGCAGTGACTGCCCATCCACTCGATAGCTCTCCACGCATCCACGTGTGCACCCGGAGAGCTCCTTGGCATTCTGTGCTCACTCTCAGATCAGCTGCAGCCCTGTGCAGCCTCAGATCAGCTGAGTGCAGGACTGGGCCACGTGGAGACCTGAGACTGGCCACGGCCCTCTGGAAGTGTCTGGCTCATCGGGAAGGTGCTCTGGCCAAGGGCCCCAGGCAGGAGTGGGTGCTGTGCTCACACGGGGCTGTGCCAGGCAGCTTTATCCAAGGTTGCTTCCTAATGACCTAGATGTGTTTTGCCCTGGTGCTTGGCAGCCTTCCAGTCAGAGACTTCTCCACAGACATGGCATTTAAAAGCAGATTATGTGACGTTAGAATTTTAAAAATTTTTCATTCTGAAGATGATGTCAGCCATGACTAACACCAATTCTCTCCTGCCCCTTGGATTTCCCTTCTCACCTGTGCATCTGGGGGTTTTTCAGTTGTGGTGTTCCCTGGCTCTTGCCTGAGTGCAGCCGCTGTGTGAGAGGCCAGAGGAGGCAGCAGCAGTGCTGACGATGCGGTCTCTTCCCGCAGGACGATGAAGACGCGCTGTGTGGTGGTGGCGGTGCTGGCCATAGCCCTGCTGGGGCTCGTCGTGTTCCTGGGGCTGTTCTTCGGGCTGCGCTCGGGCCCAGGGGACTCGCACACCTACAGGAGGGCGGCCGTGGCCACCGACGCGGGGCCCTGCTCCGTCATCGGAAGGTACCCGCTAACCGCGCCTCTCCTTAGCTCTGACAGCTCCCGCCTCGGGCACAGCTGTCGCCTCCCCGACCTACAGGTGCAGTCCTGGCAGGTGCCCAGCATGGATAATCAGTCCCTAATCTCCCTGTAGAAGGAGGAGATCCTAATAAACCCCAGGCTTTTACTATGCTTGACCGGCTTTACTGCAGTTGCTCACAGACAGCATAGTAGGCAAAGATCTCTTGGGTCCATGAGAATGAGAGTTTTCTTTCTAGCTCCTTTAAAAAATATTTACTGAGTTATCCTCCAGTTCTAGTCCCAAGTGCTGCAGATTTAAGGCTCCTCAGGAAACTGTCATTTCTCATGACAGTGTAATGAATCTGTGTGGAATGTCTGTCCCCACGTGCCCTCTGTCACATCTCAGTGTTTGCAAGATGGTTTGGATGTGTCTCCAATGAGGGCTGATTTGGTCTGCACTTGAGACCATCATGGTCTGTTCTCTCTGGTGACAGAAGCTCAAAACTTACTGTTCCTGAGGAACCCATAGACTGGGTGTGGACACGTGTGCCTCAGAGAATCCATCACAGCTGCTCTGACAGGGGGCACACACTGCTCACAGGGAGCTGAGACCCTGTCACATGCCACCTTCCCTCCTGCTGCACAGGGACATCCTCAAGCAAGGAGGATCAGCGGTGGATGCTGCGATTGCAGCCCTGCTTTGCGTAGGACTCATGAACGCTCACAGCATGGGCATTGGAGGGGGCCTCTTCTTTACCATCTACAGCAGCACAGGTAAGGGCCACACACAGCTGGAACAGCTGGAGAACTTTATCTAAGGCAGGTGATTTATCCTACCTGAGAGAAGGTAAATGACTGATGCTCACAGCCTCTGGGGAATGTCCTCAAAGTAATTGCCAAGAAACTGGGTCACGCTGATCAGTCCTTCAGCAGAGCCCATGCCTGTGTGCTGAGTCCAGAGCTAAACATCATCTTCATTGCTCTGTCATTAAAGGAAAAGTGGAAATCATTAATGCAAGAGAGGTGGCTCCAAAAAGAGCATCGGAGGACATGTTTGGGAACAACACACAGCTCTCTCTGAAAGGTATGGCAAAGGCTCTTTCACTGCTTTGGGGGGACCACGCTGCTACCAGCACGTCTGCACTAAGAACAGTTCTCATGGCTGGGTTCATGCCTACCTACAGGGTTTCTCACCTAGAAATATCCTCTGCTTTACACAAGTTACAAACTCTGGCCTGACAAAGAAGCTAAAAACAATGCCCTTTGAAGTAGTCAGGGACCCCATCACTTTCTGCTTTTGACTTCATGGAAAAGCAAGTGAGTGCAAAGCACTGAGTATGACCTGTTCCACATGTGCCATCTTTGCTTTCCACCACTTTGAATAAAGCTTTGTGTGGATCACCTTGGGTTTTGTCAGTTCAGGTGTCCTCCCTAAATACTTGTGGTGGCTTCAACTAATGGCTTGGGGCCTCCAGAGAAGTTTCCTTTCAGGAGAGAATTTTCTGATAAGAAATAGAAAGAAATACTAACTAGTTATCTTCATGGTCACTCTTCTAAGCAAGAAGGAACAGCACCTTGGAGGGGCTTTGAGCAGTGTGTTGAACTTCAGGGAGATGCCAGTGAAAACAGGATTGAAGCAAACTGCTGCATCACAGTTCCCTGTGGAATCAGTCTGTTCCAGTTGTAGTTACAATGCTGCAACAAAGTTTTCAGCCACAGTCTATGTCCTCTCACCATGATAGCTTCTGTGTTCTGAGCAGCTTTGCTCTGATACAGAGCCTACTGAGGGAAGATGGCCCTAAAACTGGAGTTATCAGCAAGGGGACAGAGGTGTCTCAGCAGTTCAGAATACATAGGCACAAATGTTGCCCAAATTACTCTGTTAATCTGTTAATTCTCACTGGTCTGAGACTGAGCTGGTCACAGTACACACAAGCCCTGCCTAAAACCAGGGCTGGCAGAGACACCTGCTCTACCTCCTGCACCATCAACCACTTTCTTTTCTTGCTGTGGAAGACTTAACATATTCCTTTTCTGCTCCAGGAGGACTGTCAATTGCTGTTCCAGGAGAAATCCGTGGCTATGAGCTGGCTCACAAACGTCATGGCAAACTGGCATGGAAAGACCTGTTTCTGCCCAGTATCAAGCTGGCAAGAGAAGGATTCCCTGTTGGGAAAGGCCTTGCTGCAGCCATCAAATCAAAAGAGGAGGCAATCGAAAGCAATCCCTTGCTGTGGTAGGTAGAGCAGTTCTGTTCTGTGCAGAGAAATTTGGGGTGGCTGCATCCAATCTGCAAAGTCCCTGTGTTTGTGTAATGTAGTGTCAGTGAGGAGTGTGCATCCCCTCCAGTAACTACACTCACTGTGCCTGCTGGTGTCACTGCACACACCTAAAGGTGCTGAATCATGGGGCCAGTTTTAGGAATGTTCAGTCCTGACCTTTAAAGGGGGAGAAATTCTACTCCCAAAGTGAGTTTGTCTGAGCAAAGGTGAAATTAGAGTACGTGCTGGGATCAGTGTGCCCAAGGGCAACGTATTTTCTGAATCCCCAGCTTTTCCTCATGCTATAAGTGCACCAAGCTGACCTTACCTGCATTTGGAGCAATTGCAGAGTCTCCTCCCACCTGCTGTCAGGCAGTGGGAATTTGGATCTTCTCTTACTTTACAATCAGCCTTCCTTAAGCAATGCCTCTGACCATCCACTTCAAGCAAAAACTATGAGCATGAAGGATTTTAAATACTCCTCCACATCTTGCAGTCAAACCCTTAGTGTTTGTGTCCAGCCCTGCTGGGGATCATGTTTAATTCTCTCTTTTCCTTAAAATCTCTGCCAGCTGCAGGTTTGTTTCCTATCCAATTGGTAATGTACACCCTGGCCTATCTCCTGTCCTTCCATCTGGCAGGTCCACAGCAGCACATTCATGATGCATCATGAGGGAGCTAGAGAGGAAACAATCTGCCTTAAAGTGATCTAAGGAACAGGGACTGAAACACTTCTGATTTATTGGAGGCTTTGAACCTCATAGCTTAAACTGTGCTCTGAACTGAACTGCTGAGGTCAAGCACCATGGCCCCTCCAGTGCACCTTGAGGCACTCATTGGCCCCTCAGGCGGGTGCAAATCCCTGCTGCAGGCTCCATGGAGCAAACAGAGCACTGGAATGACAGGTCAGAAAACACTCCTCACTTTCATGTCCTGGTGCAAGATACAGGACCCCTGGGCCATGGCTCAGGCAGTTTCTCTTCTCTCCAAGAAGCATCTAGCATGAGCACTCATACTGTTCAGCTGCCACAGATACATAGAGATCTGAACTTGTCTCTCAGACCTGATCTTCTCAACCTGCTTTCTCTGTTAGCGAAGTGTTCTGCAAAGGAGGGAAAATTCTGCAGGAGGGTGAAACCATCAAGATGCCCAAACTAGCCAACACCTACGAGACCATAGCCAGAGAAGGAGCAGATGCCTTTTACACAGGCAGCCTGGCAAAGCAGATCATCGCTGACATCCACAGCGCAGGTGAGAACCAGGACATCTGAACCAAGCTGCAGGAGTGACCAGACTGCTCAGAGCCCAGCAGGAGCCAGTGACCTGCAAAAGCCTTGGGAGGGGTCAATCCTCAAATGCTGCCTCTGAGATCTGTGGCAACAGGACACCCAAAAGAAGCACTTTAATGGATGTGTTTGAAACTCAGTCAGAAATGAAGAATGTTTTCTGTGCATTTCTGTACCACAGAGCCTCCCAAGTCTGTGCAGATCTGGCTGTAGCTGAGTAGATACAGGCTGCTCACAGAGCCTGGATCCCAACAAGTTCCTACCTAAAACGTCCCATACGTGGTGGTCCTGTGAACTCTGAGCTGTTTGATCTCTCGGTACCACTAGATGGTGGCAGTATCCTATCCTCACCAGCCAGCACTGGCTAGCTTGGTGACCTTCCCGTGAGTCATTTACTGGCTTTATTTGTGGTGGATAATTACTTACTGTCTTCCCCCTTCAGATAAGAAAAGTGGTGGAACAACTCAAATTATTCTGCCTGTAGAATCTGTGCATCTGCACCCAAAACTGCATCCTCCTCCTGTAAACAGAACTCTTAAGGACATTTTGTAGCCTGACACTGCTGGTGTCCTTTGTAAGAAAAGATGGATCACCAGAGTTTTGGCTGCTGTAAATCAGCCCAACTTTGTGCTTAGGCTATCTGAGCCTCAGCTGGATCTGTCCAGGAGTAAATCTCATGGGCACACATCTTTGCTTTCTCTACCTTGTTACTTTTTGGATTTGTCCGTGTTCCTCCAGTCCTTGCTGTGATTCTTGGTGATGGTGTGTGACCTCCTCTTCCCACCAGAGATCACATAAACCCACATCTCTGGTTTCCTTCTCTTTTCAGGGGGAATTGTCACACTGGAAGACCTGCGGGACTACAATGCCACAGTGATCGAGGACCCCATCCAGATCAAACTCGGGGAGTTCACCCTCTACACACCCAGTGCCCCCTTAAGTGGCCCAGTTCTGGCCCTCATTTTCAACATATTGAAAGGTGAGAGTGCCCCAGAGTAGTGCCCCACAGGCAGGGAGCTGGGAGAGCTCCAAAGACATCACCTTTCTTGGGGGAGCAAGGCCTCCCCTGATAGCCCTCCAGCAGGTGAGAAGTCTGAGAGCCCAGGAGAGATCAGAGAGGCAGAAACACTCCTCTTCTGCTGTAAACTCAGGGATGGTGGCTTCCTACCTGAAATACAGGTGCAAGAGAAAAAATATTCTCCTGATGGGGGAATTTCCCTGGTACTTATATGAGTGAAACCTAGCATGTACTTGAGGCTTCTTTGGAAAACACCTCTGCAAGTACAAATTCTGCTAGTGACTCCCACAGTGCTCAAAAAACACAGAGCATCTGTGTTGTCCATGTGGAGATTAGGAGAGTCCAGTGACTGTATCTCTGTAGAGACTGGGCTTCAAGGTCATGCATGTGACACAGCTGCATTAGCAATCCACTGACCCTGTGCTTTGTGTTCACAGTTGTTTGCCTTCTGTTGCCAGGATATAATTTCTCTGCTGCCAGCATCAAAACCGTGGAGGAGAAAGGTCTGACCTACCACCGCATTGTGGAGGCCTTTCGCTTTGCCTACGCCAAGAGGACTTTGCTGGGAGACCCAAAGTTTGTCAACATCACAGAGGTACCTGGCAAAAGCCTTTTCCTTCTGCAACACCAAAGCTGATGGGAACATGGCTGAAAGTTTTTGGGTGACTCAGCTTTGTCAGGCATGCTCTGTGCAACTTGCTATTGACAGGCACTGAAATAACTCTGAGTCAAGAAGTGATGTCCTATGTGGCTCATGGCTGAGCTGTGAGGGCTGTAAATGGAGGCAACCTTCCTGCTGTAAGGAAAAGCAAACTCCTAGATTCACCAGGAGAGCTGGAGTACATCTAGGTCTAACCTTACCTGTTTTTATAGTGTTTGAAGCCTTATTCACTGTATTTCCAGCATCCTTGTGGCTCTCTAAGCAGAGTCCTGCCTGGAGTAAAACGGAGCAAAAGATGGGAAGGGCTGAGACAGAAACCCTGTTTGTCCCAACTTTGACTTTGTGCTTTTACTTCCATGTCTGCAAAAGCAGCAGACTCTGAGCCCAGCCCAGCTTGATGAACACAAATTTTCAAGTTACAGAGCTCTGGTCAGAGCTTGCCTTGGCCTTGGCATCTCAATCCGATCCCATTCCTCTTGTCTCTGGAGCAAGCATAGCCCTGCTTGCCTTACAGCAGTGTGGAGGCAGCTTTCCATAGCACTGCAGGAGTGGATGCTGATTAACTTCTACACGAAGGGGTGACTGTAACAGCTGCTCCTGTAACAGCTGCTCCTGTGACAGCTTAAAATGCTCTTCTGGTACAATGTCCATCTTCCAAGAAGGAAAGCCCCTGGGGGGAAACTGTAGCCTCACTGCTGGGATTTGCCACTACTGTTCTGTGGTCTGAAGTACTGGGTATCAGCCTCATAACTCCGTGTCTCTTAATCTGCTGAGTAACTGCACTGGATTTCTCTGGCAGGCAATCAGAAACATGACATCCGAGTTCTTTGCGGATGGTCTCCGGAGGAAAATCACAGACAACACCTCCCACCCCGTTGACTACTATGAGCCCGTGTATTACACTGGAGACAATGCCGGTACATCCCACATCTCCGTTGTGGCTGATGATGGCAGTGCTGTGTCCGCCACCAGCACCATCAACCAATAGTATGAGCTCAGACATTCCTTCCCTGTAGGCCTTTGCCCTCTTCCTCGTGCTGGTTCTGGGGCTGGTATCAAACACCACTGAGCTGTCACCTCCGGGGCGGGGTAGGGGTCAGCAGTGCTGCTGATGGGCACTTCTGCTGAGCTTGCAGGTCAGTGCTCAACACTGAGGCCTCGTGCTTGTGTCAGATGTGTCCTCCTATGTTGAATTCCACTACCAAGAAAACATTCACTGCATCTGGATCTTCTCATAAGCAGAGCTATTGCTGATTACCCAGGCTTTTGGAAGGAATTTGAGCTAACACAGCTGGCCTGGAAGCGCAGTGTTTGGCTTTGAGCGCTGTCAGAAAGAGCTGCGTTCGCACATATCGCCTGGAGCCAGGGCATGGAGCTTATTTTTATCCTTAGAGAATGTCTCCAGCTTGACACACCTAAGCAAATCCCCAGTCATTCCCAAATGTGCCAACCTTTGAGCTGTGCTGCCTCTGAATGGAGTGCAGTACTGCCCACCTGGAAGGGGAAGTAGTTGTACTTAGGTGCTGTGCTGGTTTTCCCAGTGGGGTCCTCTCAGGGGAGCTTTTCCTCTGTTTGTAGCTGTGTACTCACAGTATTAACTGCTTCCTTCCCCCTAGGGGTGACAGAAAGTCCTTTACAATGGGAGGGAGTGGAGCGTTGCTCCAATCGAATCCCAGGTTTCACATTGCAGTAAATTCAGCTGAAGCTCCGCCTGGATTTGCTGTGGTTTTGACCTGACTTTGACAATTTGTTTTCTCCAGCTTTGGCTCTGATGTACGATCCAACATGAGTGGAATCATATTTAATGATGAAATGGATGACTTCAGCTCACCTTACATAATCAATGGATTTGGGATCCCTCCTTCTCCTGCAAATTTCATAGCTCCAGGTAGCTGTAAACTACCTTCCTGACTCAGTCTTTTGGATGCGTTGTGCGCACTCACACTGCAGCATCTGTGCCGTGGGACACAGGTCTGGGACCTGCAGAGGACAGGGGTGGGAGAGAGTCAAGAAGGAGATGAGTGCAGGGGATAGTGGGATCCCCAAGGTCTGAACAGGACACATGAGCTGAGTCAGGAAGGTGCATACTGAGGCTCTGGGTTTAGACATGGAGCAAGAGCTGGAAGTTTGTGAGCTGCAGGTAGAAAGCTGAGGCTCTGTGTTGCATCTGTGCCCCCAACAGGTAAACAGCCAATGTCCTCTATGTGCCCTTCTATTTTGGTGGATAAAATGAAAAAGGTGAAGATGGTGGTCGGTGCTTCTGGAGGAACAAAAATCACTACAGCAACAGCACTGGTAGGTGGTGGTGTGGGCAAATGAGGACAACAGGAGGCAAAATGGGAGAGGCAGCATTTGAGGGGACTCTCGTCTGCATCTGTGACAGGATCATGGCTGGGGCTCCCTGCTGGGGGCCAGGGGCTTGAAAAGGAGGTTCCTGCCTGATATTCTGAGGGCCAGACCTCCAACACCAACTCCTGCCAGGGCTCCAAAAGGTCTGCTATTAAACTGCCTCTTTCAGTGACTCCAGGCCTTTTTCTCTGGCAAGTTATCCTTACGACTTGCAGAAGATTTGTTTTGAGCTCTGTTCTCTGGATCTCCATGAACCTATTTACCTAGTTAGGAGCTATTCCCATCCAACATCCCAAACTTTGAATGAAAGTCACACAGAGAAGCTAAGTAAGAAGTGGGGCACGGTGTCAGGCCTGGCAGGCAGGGCCTCTGTGGCAGCCACTCAAACTAGCCCAAGAGTGACTGCAGCAGTGACTGTCCCCAGTGCTAGCACCAGGCTGGATCTGGCTTTCTGGCTGAGGTAGAGGAGAAGTCTGTAAAAACCACCACAAGCAACTTCCTAAGCCCTGGCCTCTGAGGGTGTTCTCACTCCCCAGCAGCTCCAGCCTGCAGTTCAAGCCTGTAGAGATGAGCCAGGCCTAAGGGAACTGGTTGTACAATAGCAGGAAGCTGTAGGAGTGTTTGTTGAGGTGACTGTTGAGTGCTTAGTTATAGCAACGTAAACCCAGCCACCATAGCTTAGGCATCTGATCCTTTTGCTGTGTTAATTTTAGTCACTCATGGTTTCTCTGTGTGGGAATCCTCTGAAGTATACACAAGCCGACTGGCTGCAATGTACCCCTGTTTAGCCAAGAGAAGAACCACTGAAAGCCCTGTAAACCAGAAATGGTGCCTTTTGTGTGCTCTGGTAAACATCCTTGAGGCACTTCTCTCTGCCTGTGTGGTCAGACTTCAAGACAAGTGATTAACACTAAGGCTTTTGCTTCTCCCAGACGATCATGAATTCCATCTGGTTTGGTTACGATGTGAAGGCGGCGGTGGAGGAGCCCAGGATTCACGATCAGCTGTTTCCCAATGTCACAGAGCTTGAGCAGCAAGTAGAGGAGGTTGGTCTCACCAGAGCCATACATGAACTCGTATGGGCTGGGTTCCTGGTGCTGGGAAGGCAAGCACTGTGGAAAATCATCAGGTTTGGCCAAATGTTCCTAGGTGAGCAGTAGTAAAGCTGGTACAGGGCTAGTGCTGGGTCACAGGAAGCTGTTTAAAGTGTACCTTTAGTCCCAGTCCCACAGGGGGTGAAGCCAGTGCATTGAAGAGTGACCTGTATGTGAAACTGAGCATCTGCTCACAGTGATGTTTGGCACAAAGGACTTGCAAAACAGCAAACCACATGAAGGCCCAGACCAGCCAGCAGTCTAAATCCAGTCAGTCTTAGGGAACTCTGGTCCTACTGTGTAACCTCATGATGAATCTGGGAGGCCTGGCCTGGAGCTAGCAAGGGGAGATGTCCAGGGGGACCTGGGAACAGACTTGAAAATACATTCACAGTAGAGATCTCAGCACAGTACTGTCAGTCTGAGAGCTGATGGCAAGGTCTGCTTTGCTCTCCAGACCACTCACTTGAGCTGGCAGCTTCATTCACCCTGAGAATGTCCCAGAGGCCTGAGACCGGTGCAGGCTTTGTACATATCTCATCCTGTGCCTCTGTATTTGGGAAAACAGTCCTACATAACACAGTTTTCTTGTCAAACTATGCAGAAGGTCCTCTGTTAATAAGCTTCTTACAAAGGTAACAGCTGAGATATCTGCCAGCATTGGGGAGGATGCCCTGCTCTCTACTAGTCCTGTGTTTTCCACCACTGCCAAACAGGATCCATCAGTCCTGGCTGTTAGTGTGTGAATATCTGTGGCCAACAATAGTATTGGTAACCCACAGTGAGCACCACAAATATCAGATCTTCCGAATTCCACTTCTTCAAAGGCAGGCATCCCAGAAAGCGAAGGGACGAGGAGGAACCACGTGTAGGTTTAGCCCTTTCAGACACAGGCACTGAACTCTTGGGTGGTTGGGGGGATGCAGGTGGAGCCTGCAGCACGTGCAGTTTCCCTGTGGTGCTGTGCTCACACAGTTGTGCCTTGCAGGGCATAGAGGAGCAGCTGAAGCAGAGGCAGCACGACACGGCGCGGGTGAGCGGCGGCGCGGTGGTGCAGGCCATCCTCCGAACCGAGCGCGGGTGGGCTGCGGCCTCCGACTCACGGAAAGGGGGCTTCCCTGCAGGCTACTGACCCGGCTCAGCTCCTTTTTTCAGTGGTCTAGTGACACCAAGGTGTGTTTGGGGGGAAGATCCTTTAGATCTGCAACTCAGGGACTTCTCACAGGAAAGAGAACACATTTACCTGTGATTCTGTTGATGGAACTGGGACAGTTCTCTACAGCCATGACCGAAGTGCCTCATGCCACAGCCGTCTGCTAAGACAGGCATGTCCACCAGGACGTGCAGTACTTACTTGAAGAGTCTGTTCTGCCTTGAAGAGTTTGTTCCCTGCCTCCTCTCCATCCCATGAAGACAGATTGGGTGCCCAGTTTCTGCAGAAGGTCCAGTTCACTCAAGCTGCAGGAAGCGTTTCCCCTGCATGGTGTCAGCTACCAGGAATGTCCCTGTCACTGCTAGAGAAGATATTTGTTTCCTGTTGAGTAGGTGGGAGTTACAGGACTCTGGGACTGGGTTTTCTAAGTTACAAACTAATAGATCTGTGCCATAGCAGGAAGCCCAGCTCTAGACTGGGATAAGCCAAACTCGCCACTCTGTTAACAAAAGATGTTTCTGCATTTCACCCAGTTGATTTTTGGAGATGAGTGGGGAAATGGGGAAATGGCTTCAAACTTTTTTATATTTCTGTTGAGAAGGTCTAAAGGGAAGATGCTACCTGTAAAACTCTGAGCACAACTAAAATAAATAAATATGGAGTCACACATTTTCCTTGCCTGCACAGTTGCTGCGAAAAGGGATGGTGAGAGTCTGTATGAAAGAAGCTCTTCTGAGACTGTCTATTCTTCACTGCTTTGATGAAGTCATGAGTAAACAATAATACAAAATAAAATAAAACAAAACAAATCTCCAAACCAAGACAGTTACATATCCAAAACAAGCTTGTTTTTCTCCACTTTGCTTTTTGTCACGTCGTACTGCAGGCATGAAATACCAGGGTTTGGGGAAATGAAACTTCTAAGAAAGGACACACTGCAGCTACTCTTGTTTAAAGGTAAGTTACATTAACTAGACTGTTAAGGACCTCTCAGAAATCCCTGTCTGATTTGGAGCAGCTGAGAGTGTTTGTACTGCATGAGGGGGTTTGGTGTTCACCTACCAGCATGGACCCCTCACATAAACTTAGCCTATGATCAGAACCAAATGATCCAGGATGTTGTCACACTCTAGTGGTGTTTTTGAAATCCTTGATACACAAGTGGCAGTAAGAGATCTCATCTATTTGACTTGTTGAAACTTCCTGTCAGTTTGTAAGAACCTTGAAATACAGAAAACAAAATTAAAGGCTGAAGTTTTAGGCATTACACAAGCTCTTTCCTAGAAGTGTCTGGAGTTGAGGAGAGCCCAGTTTCACAGAATAAAGTGATAGTTAGATGATGCTTAAATCAGAGTCATGACTTTGACATAGGTATTTGTTCATATCATTTGACCCAAATGAGTGGCTTTTACCAAACGTGTCCCACTCCTTTTCCTGAGCTCCTACTGCTGGTGCTGCATTAGGTGCAGCAAAGGCAGTGATTGCAAATGACCTCTACTCACTGTGTTTCCTCTTGTTCCCTCAAGAGACCAGTTTGAGGCCATGTCTGTGTGTGTCCTCTTATTGCTGAACTGAGGCTTTCACTTTTCCACTTCTTGTAATTGCACTATTGGTGTTCCTCAGTGTCAGTCTGCCTTTGGAACTGGGACTAGCTGAGTTCTTTCTTGGCTAGGTGTGACCTGGGAAATAAAGAAAATGACTGCACAGCAAAATAAACTTACTGAAATCTTACAGTCACTAGTCCAAAACTGGAAGGGAACTGATTTCTGGGAAATGCCTGTTGGACAGTCATGTTTTCTGAAACAGGTCTGAGTGGCTGCTGCTGGGCTGCCTCTACCAGTTCATGGTGCAGCAGTCATTATGTTCCTGAATTTCTTCTTGCTAGTCAGAAAATTCCCCTGTTATTTATAACCTGTGTTAAAAAACTTCCCCTGTGGAAAGCTTAAAACACTTCTAGTTACAACTATTCTTATATAAATGCATTTGAATCCTTGACTCTGCAGAAGTTGATTTGTTTGGTTGGTTTTTAGCAGTATCACTGCAGAGGAATGATTTGTTAAACTGGGCTACAGCTTGCACTTACATCCTACGCTTTTTTTAAAAAGCTATGGATACTTCTGCAAGCTGTAATTATCTGCATCTCATTTGCATATGGAGCAGGCACTTCTGCCACCTGCTTGGGTACCACATCCCACTGCCCACCCCACGCTGGGGCTGTCTGTGCACCAACAGCCAGGTGTCAGGCAGTGGTTCCTGCTGTAAAACCTTCAGCTGTACCCTGCTGCTCAGCTTATGGGATGTTTCAGTCTTCTGCATAGGACAGGAGGGAATGGCTTCAAACTGACAGAGGGTGGATTTAGGTTACATATTAAGAGGATATTCTTGACTATGACAGCAGTGAGGCCCTGGCAGAGTTACCCAGAGAAGCCGTGGCTGCCCCATGCCTGGAAATGTTCAAGGACAGGTTGGATGGCACTTGGAGCAACTGGGTCTAGTGAGTGACATCCCTGCCCATGGCAGGGGGTCAGAACAAGATGATCTCTGAGGTCTCTCATCATTCCATGTCCCACCTTTTGAATGCAGCCACCTGGCTCTGGTCCTGGGCACACACAGTGAGCTGTGCAGGGCATGGAGAACAGGACATATTCCATGACTGATTCCAGCCGATGAGAAAGGAAGCTGTACCATTAAAAGGCAATTCAGATCATGAGCTGGAGGGTTCACCTCTTGCCCCTATTCTTCAGTCTGACATTACCACAATTTTCTTTTGGCAACCATCCAGCCTCTGCAAGGGTACAAAACGCAGCTGTCAGAGACAACTGGCACAAGCTGCACCATTCCTCAGCTTCTCCAGCAGCATAAGAGACTCCAGAATGAGCAACTGTTACTGCTGCAAACACTTTCATGGAGTCCTCTCTGCTTGTGTGATGGGATAGGCAACGGGTTTACAGTAGAACTTCCCAGACAAGTTTAAAAACTTTATACTTTATTAAAAGTATAATTTAAAGACTTTGTTAGAAAATAGAGCAGCCTCTGTACAGTGATGCTTTAAAAGTCTATGTAAGTTGATTTCAGTACAAAAATAATGCTCTCTTGTTGGGAGGAGCAGGAATGTGGAGAGACCAAGCAGAGAGGCTCTTGACCCAAGCAGATTTCAGCAGCAGTGAGATTTGGCAGGGCAAGAGCAGAGGTGCCAAAGCAGGTATAATCTCTCAGCTTCACCAGATGTTCTGCTAGGGAGGACTGCCAGACTGGAAGTCTCTGCTGCACTGAGAGACCTGCACTCCCATTCCTTTCTGTCTTGCAAATTAAATCTGTGATGGGCTTTTGAACTGCTCCACTGGCTCCTTTATAAAGTTAATAGCAAGGCAGTTAAACTGCAGTGAGTACTGGACTAAAGGTAATATTCTCATGTCTTTGTGGTGGGAAGTAGCTGTGATACTACTGCACTGGAAAGGTGATAGGCTGGAGTACTGCAGGGTGCTTCACCCTAAGGTGTGTCAGAAGCAAAGCTAATGGAAGACTTAGTTACTTGGTGACTTGGGCTTTCTGTAGTGAAACGTGATGGAGAAGGACCAGAGCACTGCTGAAGGTGGCCCT
The DNA here is from genome assembly GCA_013398075.1 of Notiomystis cincta. NCBI lineage: Eukaryota > Metazoa > Chordata > Aves > Passeriformes > Notiomystidae > Notiomystis > Notiomystis cincta. The sequence continues at coordinate 184,994 of VZRX01016051.1, read as the reverse complement.
GAAGCCTCATAAGGAAGCCAGGAATGCTCTGCCTGTCTCCAGTCAGTTGCTGATTGTAAACTCTGGGCTCAGTGGGGTTACCTGGAAATAACTACAGCCCTTGCCAAAGGCAGCATCTGGGCTGCTCCCTGTGCCTGCTGTGGAGGAGAAGCTGCAGAGGGTGTCTGGCACCTGTCACAGCTCCCCCTGCACAGCTCTCCTCAGGTTAGGACTGATGCCCCCAGCAATGGGTAGCTGGGGCAAGGCAGTTAATCAAGGTGGAAAACTTCAGCAAATTAAATGGGTTTGGTTTCTTTGGTAGTCACAGTCAATGTAACCCCTTCCAAGAGAAGATAAAAACTGCCCCTGGTCAGCCTTTGGGCCTGTTTCCTTTCCCATTCACCAGCACTGTGATGCTGCCTCACAGGGTGCCAGGCCACTTCCAGGTGTGAGTGAGCAGCTCTGGTGGAAAAGCCAGCAGTTCTTCCTGAACTGGGGGATTTAAGATGAATTCCTCTTGGACAAGGAGGGAGTGGGGCAGTGCATGGAGCTGGCTCCATACATGAGTAACTTGATTTCCAGCTGCATGAGCAAATGCTTGTGGTTACAATCTGGTTACTGAGCAGTCATTAACTAACACAGCAGGGGCCCTGCTGCAGTCCTTGGTGTAGAGCTTCTGAGGGAAAACACGTCTGGCTCTGCTCAGCTTCTCTCAGGCCATCACTAAAATCTGAGTGAAGATTTCAGTAAATTGATGGCTTTGTTGGACAGGCTTTGTGGGTAGAAACACTGGTATAAAATCTAGCTGGTCTTGTTTCAGTTTGTGTTTTTTAATAGTGCTTGTTATGATGTTTACAGAGGGATTCTATTTCTTGGAGAACTGGGAGTCCCACGGGCTCTGTGTGTGAGGGGGCTCTGCTAGTGCCTGGCTCTGGTTTGATTCTCTTTCAGACACACACAGAGCACTGTGCCCATAGGGCAATGAGACTCAGAAGCTTTCAGAAAATGGAATTTTGGAGGATTCTAGGAATTTGACCCTGCATATTTGAAGAGCTTTGGGAGTTTTGTGGGTTTTAGGTTTTACCTTCTTAAATGTTTGATTCTCTTGGACATTTTGAGCAGGGCAAGGTTATGGATTAACTGCAATGACCTTTTGCATCCAGCTGCATGAGTTCAGGTCTCTTCTCCAAAAGCTTCTCTCTCTGTGATAGTTCCTAGAGTCCCACAATGCCCTCCTTGTGGTCTGAAGGGAACACTAGAGACTAGCAGTGGTAATCAGGGATTTGGATATGGGAGAATTCTGCTAATGCCTGATCACTTCTCAGCAGTGCTGGTGTTTGGCTGGCCAGGCTGAGCTCAGGGCTACAAATGACATGTCCTGATCACGTATACTTTGCACTTTAAAGAAAGTTCTGAAGTTTCCAAAAACAACACTTCCACTGCCTTCCCAACCTGCCTTCCCAGAGACTGATGTACTGGCATTGTGGAGGGAGAACTGGCACAGACTGGGACTCCTCCTGCCACAGGGAGAGGTGCCTCCAGGGAGCTCAGCTGAAGCCTGTTCATCCCAGGAGCAGGGAAATCCCATTTCCCATGGGAAGCTGTTCTCAGAGTCACCATGTGCAGGGCTGGAGGAAATGCTGGTCCGGTTCCCCTGAGCCTATGGGGTGCTTTGCACCCCTGAGGCAGAGAGCAGCAGGCAGGGCAGCATTTGTGCCACAGTGTGATTTCATCCGCCACCTTAGAGAAAAGTTGAGCTTCTTTGGATGGGAAAGCTGAGAGGGGGAGTGTGAAATTTTGATCTCTTCCCTTTCCAAACCCACACTCTAAGTCTGAATGCTTCAGATTTTAAAATCCTGACCCTGCAGATGCTTCTTGTTCATAGTTAAAATAGTTATGTATTTCACACTGCTGAGCCCCAGCAACAGGAACAGCCTTTGTGGAACAGCCTGAAAGAAACCAAGACTCCATCAGCAATGGAAGATAAAGCTGGGCCATTTCACAGTGTTCTCAGTGGGATTTGGATCAATTTTCCTTTCCCACTTTGTATTCTCTCATTCTGAGTAACTGATGTGCTCAAGAAATATGTTTTCTGTGTATCACATAAGTAATGGAAAGTGTAACTCTAAACAAGGCTGGCTGACCTCTCCTTGTATTGCCTGAGGGTGACCTGCAGCCTACTGGAATTAGATGCAATCACAGGCTTTGCCCATATTCCAGAAGGCATCCTGATGGGAACAGGAAATTCTGGGCATGTCCAAGCAAAGCATGTTCTGAATCTCCTGTGGCTTTGTGAATTGTGATGGCATTTCACGCTAATATCCAGCCGACTTCCCCAGCTTCCTTTTATCAGAGTAAGCAGAGATGCACTTTCCTTCCTTGGAAATTCCCTGTACAACATTCATTGCATATTTATCTTTCTTTTCTTTATGTCCTCTTCCCAGTAGGCCAGTCTTAACCTCCTGTGGGGAGAGAGAAGAGGAAATGGAGTGAATGGGGCAGGAGCCTGAGGTGTTAGCATTGCCAGGTGTGAAACTGTAGAGAGTGTGTGTGGAGAGTGGTTGAGGAAATGAGGTTTGAGCAAGAAAGAGGTGAGCCAGAGACAAAATAAAGATTACCCAGGAGAGTTACAGAAGCAATCTGCTTCTCACCAAGGCCACTCACCCTACTGAAAGGCTCCTCAAATAGGACACTGTCACCCTGGGTGTGCATGACAGGAGCTGAAATGGCGTGTTCCAAGTCGTAGCCAAACCACAGCTTGTTGATAATTGCCTGTAATAAAACAAATGCCACACTGCCCAACTGGAGATCAAACCTGGGCTGTCCAACCCAGGCTGCAGTGAGCCAGACCCACAGTCCCACCAGCCTGGTCTCCTGCTTTCGTGATGATCAGTACTAGATGCTTGGGGCAAGTAATAGAATAGGATGAGCACATAGTACTTCCCAGAATGCTTTCCCTTGCCTGCAGCCTTTAGTGACATCTAAACTAGAAATTAGAAAAAGCACCAAGGAGTCAAGATCTGAGGAGAGCTGAGTGGAAAGAGCAGGTGGGACTGACCATGGCTAGAAATATGTGAGGTCTGAAAGAACTGGCAGCTTGCTGTGGGTTTCACTTACCATGGTGGTAGCACTGATAATCCAGCCCCCCCCGGCTCCCCCGATCACCAGCATGTCTCTGGACTTGGAGATGAGGATGGAAGGCACCATTGCTGAGGGAGGCTTCTCTCCTAGAGCAGAAGCAGAGATATTATTCTTTCCATGTGGCTCTAAACCAGGTAGGAGGGACACAGGTTCATCCACCTGCCTTTCTTTTGTCTCCCACAGAAAAACAAGCTGCTGCTCCTTCCTCAAGATGCTCAAGACTTCCAGAAAAATTTCCTTGTACTGAAAGCCTGTCTCCCAAGAAACTGAGACCTTTATGGCATGAGCTAAACAAGCTTCTCTTGATGCAGGACAGGGCATCCTACAAGTATTCAGGACTTGCTGCAGCTCATCCAGCCAGATGAGGAACCCTTAGCAGAAATCCTGCCATGGCAGCACTGGTGTCCTCTCCCAGCAGGCGTGAGGAGGATGCAGCAGGGACAGCTCATGGCACAGAGCCATGTCTGCACCAACACTGCTGTGTCACAGAGCTCAGTGCAAGCCTGTAGCAGCTCTATACTTAGAAGCACAGACAAGCCTAAAATATCAGCAGGTTTGTCTTAGCAGTAGTTTCTTCACTTATTCTCTCCCCTTCCCATTAATCAATTATCAGCTTCAGCATTTTTTTAACCTCCGAATTTTCTGGTTAGAAACCAAAACTCCCATGTTTGCATGCAAGGGGATATGTGAGTAGACACAGACACACTACAGGGCTTTATCCTCTTTTAGTCTGAAATAAACTTGCTCTCATCCAGATCTAGGAAAGGAAAGAGCACCTGTAGTTTACAGGTAGTCCCTGCCCACTTGTACACTTGTATCCATCCCTTGGCCCTGTGCTTTATTCTGAGGATGCTCACCTGGTTTAATGCTTCTGCTTGCTATGCAAAAGTCAGCAAGTTCATTATTTAAAATGATCCCAGTTTGGTTAGAATACACAAGGGAGCCAAATCTGCAGGGAGGAAAGAGGAAGCTTTCAGTGCCCAGGGTTATCCTGTTGTGGATGATATTAACTGCACATGGCATCCTGTGGGTAACTTCTGTCTCATCCCAACCTGCAAGTGTCCCAGTGAGGGTGTCCAAAAGGAATTTGTGCTGCTGCTGGTGACAGAGATAAGTGCCCTGTTACTGGTGCCTGTGGAGATTTGCTCAACCCACAGAGATTCAGCAAGAGCCTTGTCAAGTCCTTGCATCCTCCGGAATCATGACAGCCCTTGGAGCTGATGGTCACAGATCTTTGCTGTCACATGAAAAAGGCATTCACAGCAAAGAAGCTGCCTAGACCAGTGAAACCCAAGGGTTTTGCATTCCTGGTAGCCAGCCCTTGCAGTCCCCTGTGAACCTGGCCTGTGTGGCTGTGTTGGCAAGCCCCGGGCTACTCACGGGTAGTTGATGGTGCTGGTGGCAGACACGGCGCTGCCGTCTGCAGCGAGCACAGAGATGTGGCTCGTGCCCATGCTTCTGTACTGCTCACTGTGGAGGGACTCCAGCAGGCTGTAGTGGCTGGGAGGGTGGTCACCTCGACTGTCTATCTGCTGCCTCACAGACTCAGCAAACCGGTCAGACAACATGGTCCCCAGAGGCACCTGCAAGCACAGCAAGGACTAAGCTGGTCACCAAAGCACAGGCATGTCTTTGGGCACAGGGAAGCCACAGGAACTGAGCCCCAATAGCCAGAGCTTGGGGCCCTGGAGCAGCAGCATTCAGCCCCAGGCCATTCTCATCCCAGAACCTCAAGTGACCAGCTCAGCACTGAGGCCCCTCAGTACTGGCATGAGCATGTGCACATCCTTTGTCAGGCAAGTGAGTGCCAGCCTACAGCTGAAGCTGCAGAGTAAACGGCCTGATCCTGCCTCTGCCTCAGCCAGCTCAGCTGCACTACTCTTCAGTAGCAGCTCTAAGTATTTTCTATTCTTCCAGGAATATGCCAGAGCATTGCTTGGTGCTGCAGCACTGTACCCACACAGCATGGAGCTCACCTGAGTTTCAGAGAAGGCTGGGTCACTCATGTGGGGTCTTAGCATGTTGCCAAACTTCAAGGCCTCTGCAATGCGGTGATAGGTTTCTACCTTCTCCTCAGGTGTTGCCAGTGATGCTTTATGGAATTTATACTCTGTGGAACAGGATGAAATAATTTTGTTAATAGACCCAAGGCAATGTTTTTTCAAGTGTTGAAAAAAAAAATTTGAAAGGAGCCTTCTCTCCCCAGCCTAGCTCTTACCAAGTTTCCCCTATGCTTTAGCAGGATGTGGACGCAGAAACAACCAAGTACTAATTCCCAGTGTGACTTAAATTTCTAGTGAAGCATTGGGAAAGTCATACACCCTTTGGCCTTTGCAGCAGCTATGGTGCTGCTGACTCACTGTACCAGTGAACCAGATCATCTTCCTGCTGCATAGCACGGCCACACTCCTGCTTTGGGCCCCAGTCAGGCTCAACAGTTCCATTTCTGCCCATTGCATTTTATCACTCTGGAGCAACACTCTGACTCTTGCTGACCCTTTTCCATTAGGAATTTACCTTCCAATACCTTGAGGATGAACATGAGCACTGCACCTCCCAAGGGTGGTCCTGGAGCGAACACCTTGATGTGGTCGTTCAGGGTGATGTTCAGAGCTGAGGACACCTCTGCTTTGTACCCCCGAAGGTCCTCCAGTGACAGACTGGACCCTTCAACAGAGAACCAGGAGCTGCCATTAGCACAGCAACTTGCACTGCTGCTGTGGGCTGCCCATGTCAGAGCCTTGGCAGAGCATCCCCACATCCCCCAAATTCCTTCCACCCAGCACGGCACTCACACATCCTCGTGTGCTGCCAAGCCCCAGATGTCACAAAGCCTGAAGGACTCAGGCCAGTGCAGGAGCACTGTGGGCACAGGGCAGAGCAGTGGGTGGTCTCAGCCCTGCTTCTGGGCCTGAGCTATAGGAACTGGGGAAAGGTGGCCTCTTCCCACGTCAGGTACCATCCCAAGTGACAAGCAAATGGCATGTGTTAGCTTTCCCCTGGTACAGGCTCACAGTGAGCCAATGCTGGGAGAAAGACCTGTGTACCAGGACTACCTGTAGCTGTCACCTACCAGCCTTCCTGACATCCTCCACCAGGGCTGCTCCTATCTCTCCCTCATAAAACGCTGCAGCTCCGTGTTCTGCTAGAGCTTGCAGAGTTTGCTGCAGCGCTCGCCACCGGAAGGTCTCGCCAAGCCTCAGCAATCTTTGACCATCACACAGCAGTGGGCTGTTCAAGAAGAACATTCATCAGTTTTACAGCATGACCTTGTTCTTCCCCAGTGCCAATGACCTCTTTTTCCTACCAAGAGCTGATCTGGATTATGTATGTTGTGTACTTTCCAAGGCAGTGCCACACTGCAGATTCTTTTAAAAATCCACTTCTGTGATTCTCTCCCACTCCACAGCAGTATTCCCTGAGCACAAACCACAGCAGCAGCCTGTGCCCCACGTCAGCATGTCAGAGAAAGGGTCTGAAGCTGAGGGAACAGTGGTCCTCACACTGCAGTTTCATTCATGGGTCTTACCACAGGCTTTTCCCCAGCCCAGAGAAGGCTGGGTGGTGGAGTATTTTGTCCAGAACTGGGGAGATGACAAGTGGCTCCAAAAGGAGTTTGATGGTTGGCTCAAACAGGGCTTTCCATGGTAAGCGGCCGTGTCGCTTATGGGCTTCCTCATAGCCACGGAGTTCTCCGGGCACGCCAACCCAGTGGGGACCTGAGGAGCAGAACAGCAGTGTCACACCCAGCCAGTCACTGCGGGGGGCTTCGCCTTTCTGAAAGCTCTCCAATCGCAGTGTGGCTTGGGAGAGGCAACCAAGGCTTCTAAACGCAGGCTTGGTTTGTTTATTACCGTTTCCTGTTCGTCTATTTCCCTGTTACTGAACAGCAGGGGAATAGAGAGGCTGGAGTCAGGCCTGAGGTGTGCTGAAAGCACAACAGGTAACAGGCACATGCTGCAGCAAGGGAGGTGGCAGCTGGACACTGGAGAAATGGCACTTATGGGGCCTGGTCAAACACCAGAACAAGGGAAGCAGTGAAATTCTCCATCCCTGGAGAAATTAAAAAATGTGACAGGAGAAGACCCTGAGGAGCCTGAGCAACACCTGATATCACCCTGCTTTGAGCAGACTGTCTCTTCCAACCAGAGTTGCTCCTGGTTCCTTTTCAGGCTCTTCCAAGGATAAGAACATCTTCTCCAGAATCTAGGGCACACCCCAAAAAGATAACATTCTAGAGAAGGAGAATGAATATAGCAAGAAATGTGGAGAGATCCAAGATTTGCTGCTAAAGCAAGAGTGCCTGAGCCCAGCAACTCAATCCCCAATGTGCCAGTGTGCTTCCCCAATGTATGGACATGGGCAAGCACATGACATTGGTTTGTTTCCAGAAAGCTATTGATCTTATTTTACTCTGTAAGAACTTCCAGGGAACGAGAGCTTTGGGAAATCCAGTCTTGAACTGCAGACTTCCTATGGAGAGAAGTTACATTGTGATTTCTCCTCGTGCTGGCTCCCCATTGCCTCGCTGGTCAGGTTGCCAGTGTTATTGCCAAACAGAAATTTTTATGGACCTACTATTTTTTCTTATTTTTGCAAAAAGCAATCCAGGTAGAACGTGTTAAACTAAATAGAACTCCAGATAAAGGCAGCGAGGTGCTCAGTCCCCACCATGAGCTCTGTGCACACCAGGAGGGCACAGAGCTGTGGCCCAGCTGTGTCCTTACCAATAGGGAAACCAGAACCACAGCCAGACAATAAGTTGTGAGGAAACACTCGTGGGACTGTCTCGCGGGCGTTGATCACCTCGACTGTTCCTGGAAAGAAGAAGAGGGAAATGCACAACACTGTCCTGCTGAAGCAGTGAACATCACACCTCAGTCAGCTGTAGCACTGCACGTGCTGCTGGCCCAGAGCTGAGCTGCTCTGGAGCCTTTTGCCAGATGTGCCAAGTGCACCTGCAGGGTCAGGTGCAGCACAATTTGTCCTTGACTCCTGTGCTTTTGTTTAGGGCAAACCAAGCAGTGCCCACTAGAGGTACTGAAAGCACAAGAGAAGGCCAGAGTTGTCTCCAGGCAGCAAAGGTTCCCCCCAGGGTTCATGGGCTGGAACATGGACTGGGATGTGCTGCCTCACACCTGCAGGTTCCTGCACTTCCCCTCCAGATGAGACATATCAGAGACATGATTGAGCCTTATGCTCCTGGGAGGGCCATTACCAAATGATCATGAGGCAAGTCCATCATATTTAAAGCAGAATGGTGATACTAAATGACCCTCTATGTATCAGGGAGCTTGAAAGGACAAAATCAGCCCCAAACCCCCACTTGCATACACTTATATTTCAGATCTAGCCTATCATTTTGCCTCCTTCTCTGCCCTGTATTTATCTGTCCCTGCCACAGTCCACAGAGTCAGATATGCTGCAGGAGCCCACAGTGCTCCCTGAGCTGTGCACATCCACGGGCAGCTCTGTGCAGTAGCATAACTCAGGTAACACAAGAGGATTGTTGTCAGGAAACAAAGTTCCATGGCTCTGCCAAAAGGAAAAAAAAATAGAAAAATATAGCTGTTCTGCCAAATTAAGCTCTTGCATAAGATACACCCAAACATTTCCAGATTTGTGATTCTATGAAACTACTTGGCAGGGATTTTAAAACTATGATATTGTTACTGTGTTCATTGTTGATATTATTATTAGATATGTAAGCTCCAGGGGTTTTTGGAAGCCAAGACTTAAAAACTCCCGCATTTATAACATAAAAGCAAGAAAACAGCACTAGGGTTTAAGCCAAACACAGGAAGGCTCCCCAGCAGACACTGAGCATTGCTGGGTTTAGATTTCTCAAGTGGAGATGCATCTCCTGGGACAGGAAATCTCAACACTGCTTTGGGGAGTCACACCAGCACTGGTGAAGCAGTGTGAGACACAGCCCCAGTGCCAGCAGGCACTGCCAGAGCTGCTGGGGCAGGACAGCCCCTGAAGTCCCATCCCCAGGGCTCAGCTGAGGCAGTGAGAGCCCAGCACTGCAAGAACACGCTGCCTCTGCTCCTGCCCTCTTCACTCAGCCACTCACACCTGGCTGCAGTCAGCTGTGTGACTTTGAGATGTGCTTTGGGATTGCTTTGGAGGGGGAAGGAGAAACAAACTCAGTTCATTCCATAGCAAAGCTCTTTCTTCCACACACACGTTCTTGCTGTGTAATGACAATTACAGCTAGCTCCCTATGCAGGATGCTTTAGATTAAGAGCACAAGTGTGGTTTCTGATGTAGCTTTTATATTCAAAATATTGCTCTGAGAGAACAGGAAGGATTGTGATTTCTCCACAGCAGTTGCATGTCTGCAGAGGGACAAGGCACCATGGAGAGGCCAGGGCAGGCCCATACCTGTGCTGGCATTATAGATGGTAAATACGACCCCACCACCCAGGCCTGAGCTCTGAGGGTTCATCACTGAAGTGCAGATCAAGCCAGCAATGGCAGCATCCACAGCTGTGCCTCCACTTTTCAGGATGTTCCTGTGGTGGGAAGGGAAGAAAAAGGACAGTGTTAAAATCCAGGGATGTCAGAATGGAGGAACCATGTGAAAATGCCTCCTTGGGGAACCTGCAAGGCAGCCCCAGCTTGAGGAGAACAGCTGCAGAAATGCACTGGCAGCCGCATGGGGTGTGAGGGCACAGAGCAGCACCTTCCTCTGCTGGAGTGAGAAGGAACAAGTAGAGGGAAAGGAAGGAGAGTCTGCAGGAGGAAAGAGCAGCTGGAGCTGTGTGAGGCTGGGCTTCCTCTGGGCAAAGAGTTATGGGACACAGGGAACTGCAGCTGCTCACAAATGCTGTGGGCATAAAGGGACAGCGAGACATGGAGAGGGATGCTCTCAGCACAGAAGAGGGCTTTCCACATTCTAGGAACCAAACAACTGATCTCTAGCTCCCCAAATGCCATTCCTGATAAGGGCATGTGCTGGTCAACTGACAGGGGCACTGAAGTGGGAACACTGGGTCCATGTGAAGCAAACTCCAACGTGACAATTAACACAATAGTCACTTCATGTTCCTACAACATGACTTCCTGGGCTTATTAGCACAAAAATGTCCCACCCTGCTCCCTGTATTCCCAAAGACAAAACCAACAAAAACCAAACAAACAAAAAAAAAGCAAACAGGAGACAAACCCCTCAACTGCTTCTATCAAGGCACAACTAAATCAAAGAACATGCAGGCATTAAGGCAGCCTCTTGCTGACAGCAACGAGGTTCTGTTAGAGAAATGAGTCTCAACAAGTGCTTCCCTCAAGAATATCTGAAAAAGATCTTTTCCTTGCAGTGGAAATGGGGTGGTGTTTCCTGCACAGCCTGCCAGTAGTCAGCACTAGTGTTTGCTAGGAAGGTTCCTAACTGTTTTTATCGGGTTATTGCTTAGATAAGGCAGAGCCAGAGGGGAAAGTGGAATAGTTCATTAATTGCAGTGCAGCTGCTGCCGGAGTTTGCATGGGAACACAGCACACATAGAAACTGGTGTTTATTTGTGTCGATGGTTTTAGAGAAATTTTTTCCTCTTTAGAAATGCTAAATAGTCGATACTTAAGGAAGACAATGGCTGAGCCCGGTCCCGCTCACCGGCTCGGCCTTCTGGAGCCCCGCCCTTGCCTTCTGCTGCTGTTTTCTGCTCTCGGTTTTTCGGAGGAGGACGCGTGGAGCTGTGACCGGAGGAGAGGAGCTCGCTCATCGCTGCAGTTCTAGTGCAGCCTGTCTTTCTCCTGCCGCAGAGGTTCGTGTCCCGTTGGTGTCTCGCTGAGAGGGGAACTCTTTTCCACCCAGGGATCCCGAGCCCGCCTTTCCCCAGTCCCGGCCGAACCGCGTGGCCGCCGCCGCGCCGGCCCCGCCGTTTCGTCGGCGCCGCTCCGAGTTCCAGCCGCGCCAGCTCGCACCTCCACCCCGCCTGCCGAGGCATCCCCAGGAACTCTTTCCACCTGAGCATCCCGAGATTCGAACTCATTTCTCCCGGTCCCGGCCGGACCACGTGGCCACCGCCGCCCCGGGCTCTGGTCTGGTTTTGTTACATCTGTTGTCTGTTTACCTCATATAAATACTTAGTAAAGATCTGTTATTCCTATTTCCCTATCTTTTGCCTGAGAGCCCCTTGATTTCAAAATATTATTGATTCGGAGGGAAGGGGGGTTCACATTTCTCATTTCAAGGGAGGCTCCCGCCTTTCTTGGGAAATACCTGTCCAAACCGGGACAATTTGGCATCCAGTGGTATGGCTGGGACCTGCTGGGTCCAGGAACAGGATGCTGCCAGCAGGCACACTGATTGTGGCTTTCCTTTGTTTCCCTAAGTGCCTGTGAGGAAATGACATGTGGACAAGTGGGAAGAAAAATAGTAGGGAACATCAGGCGTTCTGTTTGGGGTCTGAATGGCTTTTGGCCTCCTGGGAGCTCCCTGGCTGTAGGTCTGAACACAGAGACTGAGGCTCTTGCTTGCCCCTCCTGCCCCTTGCAGCAGGGGATGGACTCACCACACCATGGGCCCTGGGAGGTGTTTTTCTGAAATTCTAGCTGTTGATTGCTGACCACAGAAAGGAAGGACACGAGAGCTTCCTAAAAAATGGAGTCACCTCTGCAGAAAACCCAGAGAGAGTGTTAGAAAGTTGGAAAAAGAGGGAAGAAGGGCTGCAACACTGACCCTGGACAGTGCTCCCCAGAACCCCTGGATTATGGGCCCTGAGGCAACACATTTACACAGCCTGGTGACAGGGAAACCCATGGTTCTGGCTGAAAAACAACTTTAAAAAGAAACTTGGAGCCGGTATAATGTGCATTTCAATGCAATGCATTACAACCTTAACTTGTAACATCAGGCACATTTCCCAAAGCCTGAAAAGCACCAGGTTCTCACTCAAAGTCACAGCACATTCACACTGGCCTCTGGCCTTGACACCTTTCCCTCCAGCCTCTCCAGAGATTGAAATTCAACAGAAAATACACTGAGCTGGCTCCTGGTGTGTCACATGGGGCTCCCTGTGCATGGCTCACTCATTTCCAGTCAGAGATCTTCCACTGCCCTGGAAGTGATGCTTGGGGAATTTAGGGCTATTATATATAGCAAAACCACATCTGGATTTACGTCCCATTACCTGGCTCCTTTTAGATGCAGTGAGCTTAATTATAATGCAAAATCCTTAATCAAAGAGTGACACCTTACCAGGTCTCCCTAGAGATACCAGTTCTGCAGCTGGCCATGATCTGATAACACTGTTTTGTCTCATATCCTTCCTGACACTGAGTTTCAGCTTTAGGGTTTCCTCATTAATGGAGTTTCCTCACAATAAGGAGCAGAAGAGGGTGTTAACAACCGACTCCCATTCCAGCCCAGCAAACATCGGTTCCCCTCCCTGGAAGGGTGAATTTGGCACTTTGCTTGCAGCAAAGATGGGCTGTGCTGGACTGCAGACCAAGCCCGCTGTTCTGCCCTGGCTAGAGGGAGCCCTGGAGCCCTTTTATTCCCACTGGAAATGCTAAAATATTAAATTGTATTGGCTTATTTTTTCTGCTAAAGAAGGCTGGGAACTGGGAGACCACCCATTATACAGCAGCTGCTTCCTTAGGATTTATGAAGAGCAAAAGCAACAACCATTTCTGTAAAAAAGGGCCAGTTACCAAATTTAAAACGTGCAAAAAGGGAAACCAAATCCTTTGGGATGTAAACATACTTCAGAAATCTGCTGGGCCATCACTGAAAAGCATTTCTCTGGTTAGAACTGAGCTTCCCAGGACTGCAGACATTTTCTGACTGTCAAAGTCTCACCATTCTCACACTCCCCACCATCCTGTCCCCCAGGGGGTGTTGGTTTCAAAGAAAGCCAAAGTTCCCAGGGTTTATGCTAGGCTACACTGGAGAAGTGGGATCAGAGACGGCTGCTGGGCCAGGCCAGGTCAGTTTGCCTTGCTGCAGTGAATCCCACTGCTGGGAATGAACATTTTTCCTAAATCTGTCCCTGACCTTACTGGTCTTGCTGGGTCTTGCTTCTGCCATCTGGGAAACAAAGGAATGCAGAGCAGTGGATGACAGAGCTCAAACAGCTCACTGGTAGGGAATATAGAGCTTTTTGCATGCTTGATGAAAAGAGCCTCTTCCAGGAGGCAATAAGTGGCTCCGAGTGTGAGGTGAAGTTTGAGTACCTCTTATGTCACCAGGCAATCATCTCCTGTCTCCTCAGGGTTCTTGACATGAGGACAAATTACTGAGATGGACTGTGGCACAAAATCCACATCCTTGGGTAAAAACTGCTCTGATTCTCCTTTTAGCCTCCCATCCCTCTTCATCAAAGTGTTTCAGTTCCTTCAGGGACAAGTTTTCTCCCAGGGCAGGGTTCTAGTCTGGACCAGACAGCTGTACAACGTTGCTTTCAGCCCCCAGTTTCCAGCAGAAAAAACACAGCAAGGGACCCAGTCTTGTTCAGCACTGAGAGCTGGGCACTGATGGCTGAGGGGAAGTTTAGCTCAGGACCTGCCAGCATGGATGATGAGAGGCTGAAGGATCTCTGAGGTTGCCCGCTTTCTGCAGGGACCCAAAGAAGAATGAATGAAGATTCAGAAAGTCCAGAGTACATGAACACAGTCTCCAGAGCTGTAAAACACATGGGCTCTGAGGTGTTTTCCCCAACCCACTATCCCACTCACTGAAATACAAGATTGCTCCTCAAATCTGAACTAAACCTCAGTTATTCTCTGTAAGTTCAATTGATAATTCTATTAGGAACACACAAAGGCTCTCAAATTGAAGAATGTTAAACCAACAGAGTATAATGTAGTGCCCCAGGAATTTCATTCCTGACAACTCACAGAACATGTGGTTTGAGTTTATCTTTAAAAGAAAAAAGATTTTTTAATTAAAGAATAAAATTTGTAAGTAAGTCAGAGATTAGGTGCTGCATTTAGATTCCAAGGCTTTAGGCACCAGACCAGTTCTCTGAGCATCCCCCAGAGGGATTCCTGTGAGCTCGGAGGATTTGCAGGATGAAAGGGGTGGCTGTGGGGGGACAGCCTGGGGTCACAGCAGGATAGAGGGTCTGCAAGGCCAGTGGGGAGGGCAGGGACAAACCAGCCCTGTAGTGTGTCTTTAGGGACTGGCATCTAGGGCTGCTTGGCTTTGTTGCTGAAGTAAAGTGGCACAAGAACTGCCAGTTCACAGGTGAGGACAGCAGGGCCTAAGGCCAAGACTGCTCTCAGAAATTGGGTTTTATTGCTACTGCTGTGACAAAACTCCTATGGATGCTAAAGTCTTATTCAGCAAAGGCAGGAGGCTGCTGTATGCTCATTATTTTCTGGTGCTGCCATCAGGATCCCCAAATCAGACTTGAGGAAGCTCTCACCCTGCAGTCCCACAGGAGGTCACAGAGCAGAGCAGATGCTCTGAAAGGCTGAGCCCCTGGTCAGAGCCCCTCTGCTGTGGCATCCTTGCCCTGTAACTGCCATGTGAGACTTCCTCATTTATCCCAGTGAGAGAACACCATTCTCTCACTTCACAGTTTGCTGAGAACTAATTTAGTGGTGACCATCGTGTGCCGAGAGCTGAGAGCTTCAAAAGGGACATACAGTTGTAACAGTACAGAAATGCCTGGGAGAAAATGAACGAGAACACATGAAGTACAGAGCAGGCAGTAAGCTTCCTAGAGAAAAAAATGTTCTTTCCTTAGAAGCCACCACTGTGGGCCAGTGGGACGCAGAAAGAAACACGACAACAACAAAGAAAAGGACAAATATTATACAAAGCTTCTGATCCCAGGCTGTCTTGCAGAGGAACATTTTTACAAACCATTTTACTTCTATTGTAATCTATTACAAGAACATGCACAGAAGAAGCTGGGAGAACAACACAGGAGTTTGTTTCATTCCAAGTCTAAGGGCAGCATGAAATGAGCACAAAGGTTTCCAAGAATGGCTGAAGGCAAAGGATACTGGGAAAAGCAGCAGCAATCATGCAGCAGTAGGGGAGCAGAGCTGACCACCAGGCTGAGGGTGAGCAGTGTAGAGCCCAGGCAAAGGAGGAGAATAGCCATGGCTGCAGACATCCCAGAGGCTTGGCAGGGCTGGAGGAGAGAGCACGTGGAGCAGCAGGACCTGATGTGCAGATGCCCCAGGATGGGCAAAAGGAGGGGAAAAATGTGATGGGAAGGTGGAGCAAGGGTAGGATTTTGTGGGGATCATTGGCAAACTACTGGAGGATGTTTAAGTTGGTCCATGGGACTGGAGGGACAGCACAGACCTGTCAGCAAGTGTGCTGGAGGTGCAGCTGCAGCAATGGTGCAGGCTGTGGAAGCCTGTGGAGCTTCTTGCTGAGATAAGAGAAGGAAATAAGTGAGAGCCCAGCAGCTAGACAAAGCTGCTCAGTTGTCCACTGACCACTGATTTCTGTGGCTCTCACTTCAACATCTTCCAGCTCATTATACACTACAGCAAGTTAAAATTTACAACAGCTGCAAAAACAAATGCAGTGCTTCTCCGCAGCAGAGTCTTTGGGCAATCTGATTATGTATTTTCCTCCTTTTCCATTAATAGTGATTTTTAAAATACTTCTGCTTTCTGCAGAACTAACCTGTAGCTTCACATAAAAAGCCCCATCTCACTGCCTGACATATGTGCAGCCACAGTATAATTTCTCCAGCTGTGTCAGCATATCATTGCCAGAATCACAGGTGAGACATGGCAAAGTTTGGTATAATGGCACCACGTCTCATTTCACTCCCCCAGCCACAAGGCAGAGCACACAGCTCCAGCATCCATCACTGGAGCATCCAGCATCATGTGTAGCTTGTGAATTTCCATCCTTCTGCTTTTGAGGATATAGGCATTTAATAACTGAAGGAACAGTAAAAGAATAACACAGGAGTCAAAATGTTTGAGAGACGAGTTATTACACAAACTGAATTTGTCCAACCTGGGCATCTAGAGAATTTTTTTAACCTACATCTTTCTTTCCAAGTGATGTACATATGTCTTTTGTACTTATACTATCTTGACTGAATTTTAATTAAATCTGCTCTTTGTGTTTTTCTTCACAGCAGACACACTTGCTGCAGGCTTCAGTAAAGAAACATACCCCCTCAAAGGCTGGGTTGCCAGTCCCCCTTTCCCTGCCTTCCTTCCTTTTCTCTGTTGAAGCCTGGATGCAGCCAGCTCCCTGCAAGCTACTCAAACTTCTGAATTTATTCTAAGTCACTTATCCAACAGTCCTACTATGCCATAAAGAGTAAATTTCATGCTTTCCTACTTAAAACTAGCCTTGTACTTGTATACTACAAATATTTATACCTTCCAAAAGGCCAAGGGTTTGCACGGTTGCAAATTTTTGGGACACTGTAACGAAAGCAAGCGGAGGCAGAGGCTCCGTCTGCTCTCCCGGCGGGAGACATCCAGGGAGCAGCATCGCTGCGCAGCCCCAGAGCCCGTAGTTAGTACTCGTCCCGTGTGTTAGTCCGAGTCACGACATAGCGACAGGGCGGCCGGGGAGCCGAGCGGTCCGTGACATACCGGCCGATGAGGGAGCAGGTCTCGCTGTCTGCAGCCACGGCACCGTGCAGGTACTGCTGGGGACCGCACCTGGCTTCAGTCAGGATGACCACAAGCGTCACTGCCACTGCCAGCACTCCCAGGGTCAGCAGCACCAGGCAGCAGATCTTCCCCGTGGACATGGCTGTTCCCGTGCCGCCGGAGCGGCTCCCGGTGCTTTCGAGAAGGCGCCTGCTTCGCTCGGGGGGAAGTACAAGTGTCCCGGCAGTTTTGTGAGGGAGGTCCCACTGCAGTGGGCTCTGCCCCCAGCGACTGAGGATTACATTCTTTTTTGATATTAAAAGCTGCTAAAGAGGGAGCGGTGTACTCTTTCTTTCCTAGTCTCTTAGGTGTGAGGGGCTTTTCACTCTCTTACAAACTTTTCTTGCAGATCCACAATCTGCCTTTTTTTGCGTGTCTCTGATGAAAACATTTAACACATTCACTCCTGGAGCACTTCAAAGAGAAATCTCCACACTGCTCCTCGGCTTCTCACAGCCTCTCTGCCTTCCCATTCTTGACAAACAAATTACCTAACAAAAGTGGCCTATGTGAATCACTGGGGAAATCACCTCGATCCTACACTGCAAACTCAGAGTGTTCTGTTCCTGTAAAACTACTCAAAGAAGTAAAAGCTGAACACGCTATACAAAGCTAGAACCTGCATACTTATTCTTACTTTACCTTCTAGTTTATTATAATGTTATTTGCTTTTCTCATATTTGCACCTTGCCAGTGTCCACAGCATACATCTGTCGATGAGCACACCAGAACAACTGGAATAAAGCAGCACTTTGCCACCATTGGTGCCCAGAGCTCTGGGCTCCAGCCTGTGAGCAGCTGCTCACTGGGACAGACCTGATCCCTCACAGAGCAGCCATGAACAGCAGGAATTGCTACCCAGTGCAGCTGACCCCAACTGGATCTTTAACAGCCTCTTAATTACACAGTTCTCCTTGCACTCCAGCACATAGGGCTCCACATCTGCCTGCTGTCTTTCTAAAAGATGTTATCTGTGATCCTTTCTTTCCCTGCTAGATTTGGGAGAAAGGGAATTCACCTGTGCACATTTACACATGTATTTCAGAGCAGATTTTGAACTTGTCCCACTGAACTTTATCTTATAACTAAGCAATACACATGTCATATCTCAAGAAATTGATTTGATAAGCTAAAATGTCTTTGTTGTGGTTTTATCTTCTCATGAAGTTATCTTGGGGAACAGAAAGTAGTTCAAGAAAAATGCATTATTTTGTCCAAGATAAAACCATGGTCCCTAGGTAATAATTTTTTGGTCTCCGCACCTCAGTCTCATATACTTGGCATGTGTAAACAAGCCTCCTCAGACATAATGTCACTCTTCACTTCACACCATTGCAAAACATTGCTGATTTTGTAGAATTTCTCAATCCCTACATGACTTTGATGTTTCATTTTGACAAATTACTGTATAACACTTAAAGAATCATCACCCTGCTGTTTCTGGGAAAGCTCTTCCCTTTAAACTCATAGCAGGGCTGATCACTCAGTACCAACAATAAGAGAAGTGGATTTTGCATATTCACTTTCATCAAATGCCATGGAGAATTCAATTGTAGTCTCTCCAATTTCTCCCAGTTTTCAGATTTGGGTTTTAACTCAGCACATCAAATCTCTGCATCTGGAAAATTATCATTATGCAGTCAAGGAGGAGACTTGGAAGAGGCAAGAAAGGTAAAAGAGAGTGTCATCTCCCAGACCAAGGGAGAGGCCAAGGATGGCCTGGGAAGGCCAAGACATAGTTATGACTATTCCAACTAACAGCTGCCTCTCTCAGGAAAACCCATTTGTCTTTTTGATATGGAAATGAAGACTATGCCTCTCTGTCTCTTTCACTGTGTAACCTTTACAGTCTTGGTGCAACATTCAGCTTTGACCATATGGTACTACAAACTCTGCACTGACTCTCCCATGTCAGAAGCTGTTTAGCACTTCACATGCTGGGATTCAGGACTTTGACCTCTATTTTTCTGTTTGTTTGTTTCTCAGAACTTTCACATTTGCCATCATTGTGTGGGAGCATACTTTGCCTTGGCAGAAATCTCCATACATAGCCCTTCACTGTCTGGTCTTCTGCTGCCAGAGTGAAGGGCTTTGTATGCTGTTTGAAAGGGGACTCAGGTATTTAAAGACCCTTACAGGCCAAGATAAACTCAGGGAAATTTTAACTAGAATTTTAATTATTAGCAGAATCCTTATTCATTAACTTCTAAAAAGGCAGAGTATCTTTAAATTGTCCTTTATATTGCTGGGGTCCTGCTACATTGTTGTCCAAATCTGTGATCAAGAGATCAAATTTGAATATTGTGTAATGTCTGAAGTACAGGCATTGTTAAGGCTGACATGAATACCACAGCTACCTTGTGGAGGGCAAGAAATTATCAAAGGGTGTAAATCCTCTGGTTTCTTTCTCAATTTCCCTCTCAGGTTATTGCAGAGCTGGTGAAGAGTCTCGGCCATTGGGCTGAGTTGGTGGGGAGAGAACAGGGAGTGATCTAGTGACCAAAGGGCCCAGGGCAGGCTTGGAGGCACCAGGAGCTTCTCCTTCAGCCTTGCTGGGGCCATTGTGCACCTTTGCTTAGTGTGTTGCACTAAGCCACTGTAGTTTTACCTCAAGCTCCAACAAGTCTTGGCACACAGAGCTGCCATCTGTAGCCGCTGCTGCTCTGGCAGTAAAGCTGGTTTCAGAGGATGGGTGCATCAGCCATGTTTGAGGAGAAGAAAGCTGGTTGCTGGTTGAAAGACATCCCTCATAACCAACCAGCCTCGGGAGCCTGGAGGTTAGGAGACAATCCCAAAGAGCCCCAGCACCCACATGAGGTGCAAGCACGCTTGTCATTTGGCAGAACAAACCTGGAGATGCAAATCAAGGAGCCACCTTTGGAGAAGATGGAGATGTCTGTGTTGAAGCAGGATTCATGACAGTCCAGGGCAAGACTAATAAAAACAAGGTTGCAGCTTTGTGTGCACCCAAAGAGTAGGTTTGTAGCATGAATGACATTTCAAGCATTGTGTTTTGCCTCCTTTTCTTTAGTGCTGCTTTCTATTGACTGAGGGGAAGAAAAGAACATCATTGGACAGAAAGTCAGACATTTGTACTCGATAAAGAAAAGCTAAGATACTGACACTTAGTTTATCACTCTTCATCTCATCTTTTGAAAACAGAAATTAAAAGAACCCTAGATGCTCACCAAACTCATGAGCCATTCTCACATTAGTGCCCTAAATAACCTCATTTGCCTTGGTCTCTACATTGCCCAAACTATTTTGCAACATACTTAGGAGGATGTCTCTTTCTGCTGGTGTTTGCAGAGCATTGTCTACAGTCACCAAGCTCTTACTGTAATAAATAAGAAGTTCATTTTACATTTCCCAGCTCTAAATTAGGTTCTAACTATTGGACAAGAGTCTAGGAAAGCTTCCAAGAGCATGCAACCAAAAGCCAAATTGGATATATTCCATACGCTGTTTGTCCCCTTCTCCAGTCATGTTTATTTTTAACCCAGGAATATCAGTTGACTCTGTGTGATAATCAAATAACCCAATAAAAGGCAACATTCAGGGAATTTATTGTCCAAATTTTCTAAGGGACAGGGCTGTGACTTCCACAGTTGGCGCTCATGATCCATTTGTCTCAGTACAGTTCTTTAGAAACTGCTACACACTAAACTTTGCACATTGTTTTCCTTTGCACACAAACAAGTTTTCTTTATTAAGGGTCATGGGTCTGCTCCCACAAAAACCAAGTGTTCAGGCATCTGGAAAAGCAGATACTTGGAATCAGGAAATTCTGGTACTCAAGAATTTCTCACTCATACTTCTCTTCCCTCTGTTATTTCTCAGAATTCAGGATGACAGTTAAACTCATAAACTGCCTTGATTCAGGAAAACCAAACTCTTCTTTTTTTGTTACTGAAACCAGAAAAGGGAAACGTGTTCCTAATTTACTCAAAGATTTATGTCTTGCTGAGATTAACCGTCTGAATCAAGGGTTTTTGGTTTTCCTTTTAATTTGAAAGCATGCCAGGGAATAATTCTCACACTTCTATCTGAGAAACTTGGCCATACTTCATCTCAAATCTTGAAAACACACTTCTGCCTCCAGCTGTAATGGTTAAACAGATTTATCCTACAAAGCCTGAAGGGTTGGAGGGTGATCACAAGCATTCCATGTTTTAGGAGCAAAGCAGCAGAGCAGTGATGGATGACTGGAGAGGACAAAGCTACATCTCGAGGACAGCAAGTATCAACAGTCCAATACTACCTGGCACTGTTTTCCTCAGCCACACTGTTCTGCAGTTTCCCACTTCGAGAATCTCTCTTTGTGGGCTGTAAGTATGAACAAAGGGAAGGCACTTGAATGGGACAGTCACAGGACACACACCTGTGTCTCACACCACTGAAAGCCTAAAGACACCCACAGAACCTCAGGGACTCCTGTATCTTTGTTGAATTTTTCAAGATTAAAGGCAAAGCTGCTGCCTCCTTCTTCCTTTCCTTCTGGTTACCAAGTCATGCCTGATGGAAATGCTCTATGGAGCCCAAACCAGAACAATCTCTATTTCACAGTGATACTGACCTGGTCAAAGTCAACTTTTGCACAGCTCTACTTAGTGGGACACAGGGCACGAACCACTGCCCAAGGGAAACTCTTCTCCATTTACTTTATTCAATAAAGAGGATATCCAAGCACAGTTTACTGCAAACATCAGCACTTTATTCTTTCTGTAACACTGCAGCTATGCTCAGTATTAGATTAACAGTGAAACCTTCTGATTCAGTCCTTAACTCTTGAGTGCCCTTCTGGACCAAATCCAGCAGTTTTCTTAAAGACTAAACCTCATTAGTACAATTACTATAACAGCTGAAAGTATTGGCAGGAGAAAACAAAAGGGAGCTTTGTGTGCACCCAAAGATACCAACAGCAAACTCTGTCTGAACTCTGTATTGTCTAAAATAGGCTGGAGTACTATGGTAGTGACCCCAAAGGATATCTGTGGAGGGGTTTAACTCACATGGAAGTACTAAACTCACTGAAAGTACTAAATATAATATATTTATAGTAAAGTGCATGTGTATCTATATTGAACTACCTATACAGCTGCCATTGCATGCTCTATATGATCTCAGTGAGTACTGGTTCACTGCCATGCTCATTTAAGAGTTGACTGGATCAGAATTTGCTCACTGAGTCCTGTGCAGGCTGGAGGTCCCTTGGTGTCCCAGAGCCTGGCACAGGGCAACACAAGCCACTCTGAAAACAGAAGGGAAGCACATCAGCTGAGGAAACTGAGGAGAGATTTTGCCAGGGATCTTTATAGAGAGAAATAACATGCTCAAATCCTGAACTCTTTAATGCCAAAAGCCCTAGAAAGATGTTCAGAAAAAGAAGAGTGCTGTTGAAAAACAGTTTGGAAATCAAAAAGGGAATCAATGAGGATGAAAATGCAACACCAGCAAATCACTGGCTTGGACTAAATTAAGGGGAGTGGCTGACAAGCAGCAGAGCATCATCCACAGGGACTTGGCTGAACTTGAACAGAAACCTCATGAAGTTTGGTCCAGAGCAGTGCCAGAGGTCTGCACACAGGCAGAGTAACGTGCTCAGCACAGCTCTCTCGTGGGCTGCTCTCCATGGTGGAGAGGGATCCAGGTAAATGACTATTTAAATGCTGGCAAAAATGAGCTTGACTGTGTGTTCTCTTCCAAGCTCTCTACATGCTTCTCCAGCCTCTAGCACCCTGGTTCCCAACTCCACAAACATTCCCACCAAACATTCCCACGTCTCCCTCCCCCTGCCATCCCCACACTCTGAGTCCCTAGTCCACGTTCTGCAGTCAGTCAGTGCAAGCTCACACCATGAGGGCACACACTCCATGGGCTGCACATTCTGAGCCCCAAACAATGGAGATGTGATGTCTGCATTAGGCTGTTTGTGCAGCTGCTACAACATTTTTCTTTTCACTTTTTACTTTTTTGTAAAGTTCCTGGTATTAAGGGTATATAAAAACAATAGGGACTTTTGTCTTAAGAGATCATCTGAAAACAACTTCATCCTCACAGAAAAAGGAGCAAGGATGGGAAATATTTTCTAAAAATTCCCCTAAATGAGAACTGAGGCTTTTCTGGGATTCCCAGGTAAATGCCAGAGCTGCACTGCTGTGCTCAGTGAAGATTTCCAAAGTGCTTAATCACACTGCAATTTCTGAGTCAGGAATTAAGATCAGGACTAGCATCTGGATTTCATCTCCTCTTCAAAATGAGCAGGACTGGGGAAATGGAGCCGAACAGATTGTACTTTCCTGTGAAGTCAGCAGGCCCCATTTCTCTTCCTGAGAAATGAAAGCATTCACACAGCATCCCCACTGGAGTTCTGCAACTTCCTACCATCTCACTGGAATCCAGTGACATCCACCAGCACCAGTGTGCTGAAAGGGAGAGTGGGGGAGGACATGTGAAGGGAGGATAGGAAGGGACCAGGATGTGCCTCTGGGAAGCCACAAGCTGCTGAAGAGGCTCCCTCACACTTGCTTCACTCTCCTCTCATGAGTCCCAGCTTAAACACAGCCGAAGAACTCTGCACAGCTGCCCTCTCCCTGCTGCACCTCTGCTCTTTGGGAAGGATGAGTCCTGGGAACACCAGCCAGATGTGTGAGTGCTGCAAGTCAATAAGGATCTCAGAGAGACAGCACATATGGAAAACCAGAGCAAGCTGAGCTTCTCCACAAGGGAATGGGGCAGAGCAGGTTCTTAACTGCCCTCAGATCCTCATGTACTTCCCAAACAAAGCAATGGAGACGCTGACAGAAGGATAAACCCCAGCTCCATAAACAGCCCTTGCCATGTCCTGGTGCAAAAAATGAAGGGTTTTTGTATTGTGCAACTACAGATGTAGGCTCCTAGCTCTGTCTTGGTTCCAGGGATAACAGCATTGCTTCACAATGACTTCCCTTCCTTCTGAATGGCCCGAGGAGCTCATGGGAGGTAACCCTTTCCTTGTGCAAGAGTACAAGAAAGTGTTTGCTTTCTTCCCTAGAAAGTGGAAGAGCAGCATGCAGGAAAAGAGAAAATCAGTCTTGTAGAGTTTGTTTTCTGTACTTTTCTTTTTCCCTGCTTATCTTTCACTGCTGTTTTACTTTGGAAATTCCCTGGTATTCAAATATGGTGTTTCCAGGCTGTTGCACAATTCCCTTTGGAGCTGTTGTATTACTTATCATTAGCCGCTTTCCCACACTCTGATCACTGCAAATGTCTCCTTCTTCCCTTCAAAAATTTACACTCTTTCCTCTGGGGACATGCTGATATTATAGTCCCAAAATTTACTCAGCTGGAACACGGGGTAGAATGCAAGAAGTCAACTGCTGCTCATTTGTGAGCATGAACAATGGGAATGGAAAAAATCCCTGCTTTCCCACATTCAGAATTTGAATATTCATCTTTGTCAGTGTTAAATATATAACGTAAGAATACCTGAGGTGAGATGCCAGAGTACTACATATTTTTATTTCAATAAAAAATAAGCTGTTTTCAGAATTTCATGCATATCCTTCCCTTCTTTTCTACCTTGTATATTTAATTTTAAGACCTTTCTTTGTGCAGCAGCTAGTTAAGTTTCTTACCATATTAAATAAAGATATTTTCAGCTTATCAGATTGGAAAATGCAACTGAGTTATGGTCAGCAATGCATTCTAGTTCTCAAAAATTATGTGGTCCCTTTCCAAATCTTATGGCAGTAGCTGTACCAGCACAGTACATTTCACAAGCCTCTTCTGGATTCAAACCCTAAGCCAGTACAGTAATGTAATGTGTAGATTTCCACAGAAGTCACCAAAAAAAGGTGGTTGCATGAGGAAAAAGGTTGACTTAAGGAAACCTTGAGGGTTTGTGGGGGATTATTTGGGGGTGGAGGGGTGGTTTATTTGAGTTTTTTGGTACCTTGGTTGGTTTGATTTTTTTATGTTCGGGGGTTTTTTATGTTTTTGTTGGTGGTGGTTGGTTGGTTGGGGGGTTTTTTGGGTTTTGTTTTTTGTGTTTTTTTCCACAAAAAAGCAGAGCTGCTGGTCTCTATACCAAAGGACAGATGGAAGCAGCAGCATTTAACAAAAAGAGACAGTTTCTACATGGTGCACCAGGGTCACTGAAGAAAGGACAAAATAAATAATGCACGCAGAAACATCTGGGGTTTGTCTGCAACAGATTAAAGGACTTCCAGCAGTGACTGGACAGGGTGTCCTAGTTTAATGAAAATTAAATTAATTTGAAAGTTTTTGGAACACAGAAACTGGATCACAATGTGCATCTCCAGAGCTCCAGGCTAGCAGCTAGAATGGAAAATGGACATGGTCCTTCAGTCTCACACCTCCTCCTCTCTGAAATTCAGGAAATCGAAGCCCAGCTCCAAGTGCCACAGCCACGAGGTTGATGGCATCTTGAGTTCCCTTCCAGCCCTCTTCTCCTTTCTGTTTGCAGCAGCAATTTTCACTGTGCTTCCACGTTCACTCATAGTTCAGGCAGAGCCTTTTGGACACTGTTCATGAGCAGTGACCAAACTTCCTGCCACTTCAGGCCCCTGATGAGTTACAGAGACCCACAGCTCTCCTCCCAGGTGACTGCAAGTATTTCCATCACATTATCCCATCAGCAGCTATCCTCCTGCCTGCTGCTTTCTTTTCTGAGATCTGCTTCACGTCTGCACAACTTTCCCAGCTGGCAATTCCTGGTGCAGCCTCTTGAGTGCTGCACAGCCATAAAGCATTCCATCCCCAAAACATGTGGAATTCATAATCAAAGATCCTCTGAATTGCCCAAGAGCATGGACAGTGCCTTATTACTAAAACTTCATCTCTCTCCTTACTGGGACAGCTGGTGCCTGGGGCCTCTCTCCCTGTGAGGGCTCCCTCCTGATATGGCAGAGCCCGGCCATGCCTCCACCACAGGGACAATTCTTTTCTTTCAGCAGCTCTGCCTAGTATCTATCACCTCCTGGAATGGGGAAACTTAGTCCTGCAAGTCAGGCAGCCATCACCAAGGCCCAAGGAAACACTTCTTCCAGACTCAAACCTCAGCAGACCCTTTGCTCCTGCCAAAAAGTAATGGGCACTTTTTTCTTCCTTTGCCTATTCCCATTTCCCACTGCCTGGGACAATTGAAATCCAGCTCCTGAATGCCAGTCTCTATTTCATGTTAAGTGCTAAAATTGTGCCACATCTCAGTTTTGGAGCCAGCTTGGACTTTCCCTCTTCGGCTTCCTCCCCAAAGTCTGACACTTGCTGTGGAGTCAAGGGCAGATCTGTGCAGGATTCCAGAAACCTGCCAGGCCTGGACTCTGAGCAGACTGCACACGTTTTATATTTCCTTGCCTGACATGAAATTCAGTCAGTCTGAACAGAGTTGGACACACACATAAACACACTCATCACACACATATTGGCCAAGATTGCCCAACATTGTGTTTTGGAGGCTTGTTTATCCAAGGTCAACCAAATAAACATTTTGAAAACATAAACTCAGTAAAAACGAAAGTGTTTTTATTCAGAAAACTTTTATATTCTCCATACATTGTTTAGAAAGAGAAAAAAAAGTTAGAACCCCTGAAACAGCTCAGTGTTCAAATGTAAAGACATACAGCACAGCCCTGTCCTGGTTTCGTGGTCATAGATACTGTTTTATCTAAAGAACATTTGTCTCATTTGCTGACATTTCCATCCTTTCTAAACAATAGGCTTAGATGTTAACTATATTTACATTAGAACAAAAAACCAGGCAGATGGGTCAAACTGAGAGCCCCACAGCTCCTGTCTCTGACAGCAGCTGGCACTGGATACCCAAGGAAGACAACAGCAGGAAGAGTACAACAATAAATGTGTAGTGATTCTTCCCTAAATGCTCTGTCAGCCTCCAGATGCTTGAAATTCAGAAACTTCCTGAGCCACAAGTACCTCTTTGTATCTGGTATCCCTTGATAATTTAGTTTAATGCATTTTTCCAATGTCATCCAGCTTCTGATTTACAGGATGATAAAAGTTTTCAGAACAAAACACATTTTCACTGTGCTGCTTCCCTTCAGGCTCATCATTCTCCATCCCCAGGCTGCTGGTGAGTCCCTGCTTTAGAAACACAGGACTTGCCAAAGTGGCTCTATCTGACCTGAGGAAACACAGTCACTTCAGCTCTGGGGAGGACTCAGTGCTGTCAGGCCTGTCACCTACTGCTGCCCCTCCAGTGAGCACAGAGCAATGAGGTGACTTGGAGAGAGCCACTCTCAAAGCAGCAGCTTCTGAAACCCACTGCAAATCACGTCCCCTTTGACACCCTCCTGACTGCAGCACCTTGAGCCCTGAATCACAGCCCATTCAATAACTGAGCACGAAGGCCTTGGGAACATTACCCTAAAAGAACAATCAGAGAGAAAGAAACCCACTGAGACTGAAAGAGCTGCCTGTCCTCTGACCCTTCAGGCAACTGAGCCAACTTTTCAGGGCTTTTCTGAAAAACAGGCTGAAGTACAGTCACAGCCCAGCAGGAGTCCTAGAATGTGAACTATAAAGGGATTTATAACAAGAAAGAAAAAGGGAGATTTAAGTAATGCCCTACTCTTTTAAAAAAACACTGGCTTTATCCATTCAGCCACAACCCTGCACCTACAACTTGAGCCTCATGGATGTGTTGGACAGTTATATGGGATCTCCTGATAAATGCAAATATGTGGTGACAGAGGAGTTCAAGATAAACACAATCTCAAATCATAGCTTACAAATTATAAACGTCATTTCCCATGACCCACTAGAAACCCAAAAGCAAGTTCCTATCCCAGCTGTATTTATGCTGACACATGAAGCCACCTGAGATTCAAGGTTTGACTGCCAAACAACACTCACAACAGAGGCAGTAGAAACTCATTGAGAACATGTGATAGACTGGAAATCATTTCCAACAGAGAACATGCCAGAGAATAATGCTTACATCAGACTACAGTTAAGAGCTATTCTCCATAATAGCCAGTTTCCACATGAAATTAGAGATGGACCTTGCTTTTGAGTCCAAGGATTTCCATTGGTGGCTCCCCAGTGACTCAGCAAAGCGAGGATTAATTGCTGCAGAGGACAGGTGTCTACATTTCTGAAACTAATCTAATAGTACCTCACTGTCACTGTCTCTGTCACTGTCATTGCCACTGTCACTAACAAGGCCACATGTTGGAAGTAGTCCTCAGGCACCTCCTTGCTCCAAGCCGATGCCTGTCCATTTTGTGACAGTGCAGAATGAATTCTCATTGTGCAAATATAACTCCTGTAAGAGAACCAAAGTTTTGTTCCTCCTCAGGTTGTAGTTTGGCATTTCTGATCAGACGCATGATGCTGGTAACAGTAAAATGATGTAAAAGTTGATGTTTAGTCACTTCCTTTCACTAGAAGTAACAGGAATGTCAAATCCAAACACTCAGAGAACAGCAAGACAACAGTAAGAGATGGACAGCAATAGGCAAGGAATTGCACAGCTACAGCTCGATGATGGTGGGGAAGCAATGTGAATGCCTAGAGGTTAAACTATCATGGACAGGAAGTAAGGAAGTATGGATCTGGAATCTCTCAGCATGCTAGAAATGAGAGATATGAATTCTAAGGGTCGAAAAGCAGAACACATTTCTGGGAAATAGAGAAAAGTTTAAAAAAAATATACAAGCTTGGAAGCAAAGTTCATTAGTGAAACCAGGAACTCTGCCCTCTCCATGGACCTCTGCGCAATTCTAAACAGTTTGATAGCAGGTCCTTCAGAAGAATGCAATTAACTTAATCTCTATTTACATAGGGCAGCAGCTCTGTCCCAAGAAAAATAAGTGGGTATTGAGGATGATCGTGTTAACCCTGGCTGTGCTAAGGAAAAGTTCATGGCATGGTTCTTTCCTCTCTGGCAGTGACAGCCCTAATGCCTTCAGCAGGAGTGGATCCCAGCCAGGGCGCTGAGGGTGCTGTGCAGGCTCCACACCTCTGGCTCTGGTCACACTCCCAGTGAACTGTGGGGCCTGCATGGTGCTGCCATGGGCACCATCTGCACTGGGCCCAGCAAATACAGCTCAGAAGGAGGCACAGGGGAACAAGGCTCTGGCTGAGAAAGCAGTGCTGGGTTAACAGTTGGCCTTGAGGATCTTAAAAGCCTTTTCCAACTTAAGTGATTCTGTGACTCCACTGACTCTGTCTAAGGGCCACTAGATCCCATCCCTCACCTACCCCTAAGATTTCTCTTATCCATGGGCACTCCAGCCCCCAGTCAAAGGATTGCTCAGGGGAGAGCACAAGTAAAAGCCCTCATTTTATTGTGGTCACCTCTGAACTCCAGTCCTATTATGTGGTTGAATTTCTCATTCTCAGAGCCATAGTCTTGACTCTAAACCTTGACTGGGCTCTAAGCCAGGATAACAGACACATTCCCAGCTCTCGTGGTGTTGAGGGAACCCTGCCAACAGTCTTCCCCCTGCTTGACAACCCCCCTTGAGCGTCCCTCTCTCACTGTACATCTAGATTTCTCTTTCTTTGGTTCCTAACTCTAACTCTATGTCTGTACTGAGCCTTACACAATGGAATTCACCAAAAAACTTGGGAAGCTTTAGGTGGGGATAGACCCAACTCTCCCGAGTGGCAGAGCTGCTGCTGTTCCCCAGTGATGCTCCAATGAGTACTCTGTCCTATCAGGTGGGCTGTATTTTGAGAAACATCTGTGAAGAATCCATCAGTGCCTCAGGGCATTTAGAAACCAATACACAATTTTGTGAATAGACTGGGAGATGAGGACACCTACAGGAAAAGGGATTTTCCCCAGGCTGTTTCTGAAGCATTGCTTCAATAATGTTCTTGACATGACATCATGTTTTGTGCTACACAACACAGCTGACAGGTCTGGGGAAGATGGCTCTTAGGGCTCCAGGGTCTGCAATAGCTCTTCTGGCATTGGTGGTGGTGGGTTTTAACCCCTGGAGATGAACAACACTCAGAAATTCCTGGGGTTTTCTGCTTATGCATTTCAATAACTTTCAGCTAACATCACCTTAGATGGCTTGTTCAGCAAATCCTAAACTTCTGAACTTGAAGGATATAAGAACAGGATATGGAGGCATGAGGTACCTGCCACACAATCTGAACCCTGTCCTTGAATAACAGCCCAGTCCAGGCACAATTCCTACCCTCAGTCTGTCTCTGAGCTCCCTAAACAGGAGCTGTTGATAGTTAAGCCATATACAGCACAACAGAAATAACCCTGCACGTGGCACTTGTCTGAATCCCTTCATCTTTATGCAATAAATTGTATTTAATTTTAACCAACAGCAATCCTACAGAGCACATTCATTTCCCACCACAGTGGGAATAAAAATTCATATTTCCTCTCAGGAAATGTTTTATTTATCCTCCAAACTTGAATGATTTACAGGCATCTATTGTGACTGTTTCACTATTCAATATTTCATATTTAGATGCAAGGTTAAAAAGTGTAGTATTTTGGAGAAGAGAACCATGTGATGTTCTGGTTTTTACAGTATTCCTGTAAAAGTCCTGCACCAGACATAATCCCACTGACCTCCCTACATGTATTACAGACTGACACACAATGAAGAACTGCAGGGTTTATTTTAAATCCAGTCTCACAATACAAAATAAACTTCAACCCAGGAAATCTGGCACCTGAGAATTTCACATGCATAGGATGAACTGTTGGTTGGTGATCTATCTGCTCTGTGTCCTGCTGTCCCACACAGCAGGCATGAGCCTGGTGCCCCTGCACACAGTTTGCTTTAGGTTGGCTCTTACACCCCAGGGAGCAAAGCAATAGAACAAGTCCTGTCCTGCTGGGTCCCAAATTTTAGTTCTGGGGCCCATTTCTCAGTTCTGTTCAGTACTGCTGGAAATACACCAAGAAATCTGGTTCAGGATAAGAACAGCCTGTTCCAAGACAGTTTCTCTCATTTCAACATTTCAAATGCTCTTGAACACTTGGCTCAGCATCCAAAACAGAAACTCTTAATTCCATCCTTAATTCCATCTCCTGTATGACTGGGAGATTTTATCGTGACAATTTTGGTTTCAGAATTGGGCACTTGGAATGAGAAATAAACTTAAAGAAGCAAATAACAGTTAGTGGTAAATTTGTTACATTCAAAATGGTGTTACATTAGAAAAGCAACTTCAACTCTTGTACTGCAAGGAAACAAATCCACCTCCCATCTTCAAGGAACAAGAAAGTGTCACCTTCTGAGAAGTTAAAAATCATGTAAATCCAAACTACCTTTAAAAGTGCATCTGACTAAATACAAATGCCAATGCCATGTCTGTAAGCATCTTCATGAAAACCTGTGGCCTCCCACATTGTTAAAACAAAAAAGGAGAGTGGACAATAAATGTGAGTAAAAGATTTGAAAGGTGAATCTACACCAGAAGTTGTTCAGTACTCATAGAAGCTTCTTACAGTAGTCTCTACTTTCTACCTCAGGAGACCTTATTTATTTGTTCTTTTTTAGTCTTTTCTGAGGTCCTGTGACTGATCCTCCTTCATGGCTCCATGCAGTTCCCCATTTGTGCACACTCCATCGTGCTTGTCAGGCTGAAGTAGCCGATATTCAAGGCTTTCAAGTGTCACCTCCTGGTCACTCACCCCAGCAATCTACATTGATTTCTCTCTTCTTGACTGCTAGGAGCTAAAAACAGCATGCTCTAAGAGCAAGTTATTCACATGGGTAAAAGACTGCAGAATCAGAAAGGGTAAAGATGAAAGCCAGCTGGCAGACAGCCATTAGTGGGAGAGACATTCTGCTTCCAAAATATGGCTTTCAAAAGGAAAGCAGAGATTATTAAAGGTATCATTAAATAGATTCACTGCTCTTTAAGAATGGCAGTATCTGGTTTTAACTGGAAGGATAAAAATAACATGAAATACTGTATCAGTTACAAAACCAACTAGCTACAGCTTATTCCATTCATATTATAGCTCTGAACTGCCTCACTTCCTAAGGCTATTATTTCTTCTTTATTATATTTCATTTTATTAAGCAGCTTAGAGCTGTATTTACTTGGGGTTTTTGAGTACTGGGGTTATAAAAGGACCATGATGATAAACAAATCCAAGGACATCTTGCCATGGTGATAGCTAGGCAGGTTCCTTGGGAAAACTCCCCTAACACAAATCCTGTAGATAGAGCAGCTGCCTTTCAGGGACACAGTGAGTGTCCTGCAAAGAGTGATGACATTTGTAGGTACCCAGCACTGTGGAGCAAGGAATATCAAGGAATGTCCCTCTGCAGAAGGACAGATGCTTCTCCACCACACTGGTGAATATCATGCAGTTGGGAAGACACTTAGAAATGTGTGGGAACACAAAGAGGTATCTGTTCTAAGTGGGAACAGTAATTACCTGACAAATAAAGATTCCCTCTGGAAGACCAAGACTGTGCAGCTGGAAATGCACAGAATTTAGAGGCTGATTTGGGGCTCTGTAACAAATTCCACAGACAGAGGAGCATTTAATCAGGAGCCCACTCCTCCCCTCAGGGCTGTGTGGAGCACTGTGCACATCCAGGGGTGCAGCCAAAGGCCACTCCCTCCTTCACATGTCCCTGTTCTACAGCCCCAAGGGTAGAACTGCAGCTCAGCAGGAGAAGGTGACTTTGCCATCAGTGGCATTTTGCAGAAACCTGGTGAACTGGGAAATGGGAACATCAATTTGGCAAAGGATAAATAGCAAGCAGAGCTCCTACTGCACGCTTCAAATATTGGTTAAACCTGAGCTATTCATCCTTATCTTCCTGCAACAAGATCTTTCTTTAGAAACAGGGAAGTTTCTGGAAATGAAAGCATAGTTACCAACTTGAAGTACTATTTCCTTCAAAATCAACAGGAAAAGCTTCTCACAAATGGCACAAAGTGTTTCCTTGCCCAGGATAACCTCACTTAAAATCAGAATATGGACCACCAGCAGCTAGAATGGAAAATGGCACCTTAAGTGTGGCTTTATTTCTCAAAGGCCAACCCCAGACCTCAATAGCTATGACAAAAAAGCCAAACTCAGTAATGGTCACAATATTCCAGCTCCCTCAGACTCTTGATCCAAGACTTGCTTCAGCCCCCTGCATAATGCATTATGTTCACACACTCTGCCACCAGTACTCATATTTTATCCTAAGTGTTGAAATGCTGAGATTACTTATGCCTCAAGCTCCTGGATTCATGTAATTATGCAAGAAATCCAGTTTTAATTAAAACCAAATTTCTAGCACTTCAAAAGGAGAAGAAAATCTTCAAAATGGGACTGCCAAAGTTGCAAAACTCCCAGTACCCATAAACAGGCACAAAATACACTGCTTACTAAATCAGACTGTTCTTAAGGTACTCTCAAGACTGTGGGAGGCAAGCTGGAGCTGGAACTCCTGATACCATGCTGTCATGCAATAGCTTAAGCAATCTCTGTCTGCAGAAATTAGACAAAAATACAACAAATCTGTAGAAATCATTAGGAAAAGGACAATGGATGCCCAAAGAGCTACACACTCAAACTGAGTGGAGATGAGGATGCCTCATCCTGCAGTGGTTCAGTGCTGCTGACATTTCCTTCACAGGAGAAGCCATCACATGCACTGGGTGAGTGAATATTTTCTCAGACTACTCAGAAGTCTCATCCCCAGCCATGTGAAACTGACAGCCTTAGCAGGCCTGTTCATGTCAGGAACAGCATAAAATTGATGTCTGCATGAACTGAACAGCTTTGGAGAGAGAAGTTACTTTGGCTGGGCTAGAAACATAATGACAGTTCTGAAAATTCCCCTTTTCTCCTCACCTATACGAATCCAGGCACTGTTCCAGATGGTTTCTCATTAACTGATAGTCTGGTTTTGTTCCCATCACAGCTGAACAGACTGTATGTTTTCTAATCATTTCACCCATTCCTGATACATCAACACCTAAACAACTTTCCAGCCAAAAGAAAACATTTGACAGATCTCCACTGTTGGAACACTCTAACCTGTACTTACAGGAAGGGATTAAATTAATCCTGCAAAAGCAACAAGGTCTGACTATGTTATCAGATACCTTTGCTATTTATCTAAATTAGATTATTTCTAATTTGTCTTTTCCTTTCATTAATCAGCATAATCAGGTTAAAGTTACAGTCATTTGTTCCCAGCATGGACTTGTTTGCTGCATCTGACTCAGACTTCAAGAGAAGTTGGACTGTCCAAAAGTTTCTGTTTCCCCCTCTGATCCCCATCAGCTCTATAAAAGATGGCATCTCTCACTACAAACACCATTTTACAGGGGAAAAGCCACTTACTGAAGCCTTGGTGTAACAGTCCTGAACCCAAACTTCCCATGGATGCCTGTGGATGATGCAGTGGATGCCCCTTATGAATTAACTCCAAGGGTTTTAGTACTGCAGTACTACAGAAAAAAAGCTGTGTGAGCTCCAGAGACAGCACTGTGAGCACCAGAACCACACAGTCTTTTTCTTTACCTGCCCAAATGTTTGACCTGAGCATCAGTAACAGTGCAAGCTGGCATTGGAGGATTTAGAGACTCTCTTTTCCTCGTGGATTTTCTGGTAACTGAGTGTTGTATTAACTCATTCTTCTATGCATAAATTGAGTCATTCATCTTTATGACAATTACATTAACTTAATTACCTCTGTAGAGTTTGATTGATGCTCTGGTGGTTACACCAAGGTGAAAAAATGTGTGGCTACCTAGGAGAGCTCTTAGTGTGGCTGGTTAGTCACTTCTCTGCCTGTCAGAAACCTCTGACAATGAATGATAAAAACATAAAACAAGCCCCAAAACATGGAATCAATACTTGCAGAAAACAGCTCAGCCTCCAACTCCTTCAGGAATACTTCTCACAGGAAAAACATACCAACAACAGAAAAAAGCCTTTCTTGTTGCTGTGCCTTAAAGACAGCTAAAATTTGGGAGGAAGGGCAAAAGGAAACCTAGGTAAGGTGACACAACTTTTCTGGACTTCAGTCTTTGCATCTGCAAAATGGGAAAAAATACAGTCTTGATGTATAAATTTGAAAATGCTATATGTAGGGGGAATAATGAACCTACACCATCGATTTCAGGCTCCAGAGCACACACGTTGTCGTTCCACAATTCTCCTCAGCAGTTCCATTAGTTCTTAAAATAATTTGATACATTTCTCCTGTGCAGGTATTTCCTTGAACAGGCATCACTGAGCCATCCCCACCGAGCATCTCCTGTGTTGTGTTTCCACATATTCACCTAATCCTTTATTTCTTCTTGCATTCTTTGTCCGATCTTATCACCTACTGAAAATATATCGGGTATACTGTTTCCTCAATTCCTGACACTCACACATATAACTTTTACAGCCAAATAAACACATCGCAGAATCTTTGCCATCAAGTCCCAGCAGCGTTTTCTGGAGCTAAAGCAGCTCGTTATCCCCACCTGGAGGACGAGCCGACCCCTCAAGGACCCGTGTTCGCTCACAGTCAATCTCTGCCTACAAAGGGACGTGTAAAACACGGCTGGAATCCCACCCAGGACACACAGGCGTGTGTGCATCACATCCAGCACGGTGCACACACACACACGCGTGCCACAGTTTGGACAAAAGGGTGCTTTTGAACAGCAGGAGGTGTGTGTTATCAGTGAGGTGTGTGTTATCAGTGAGGTGTGTGTTTTCAGTGAGGTGTGTGTTTTCAGTGAGGTGTGTGTTATCATGAGGTGTGTGTTTTCAGTGAGGTGTGTGTTTTCAGTGAGGTCTGCCTTTGCCCTCACTGCTCACAGGATGCTCATCCCACGCTGGGATCAGCCAGCGATGGCCTCGCGTCCCCCGCCAAGCCGGGAGCGGCTGTGAGGGGCTGTGCTGCTCATCCCACACCTGGAGGGGCTGTGAGGAGCTGTGCTGCTCATCCCACACCGGGAGCGGCTGTGCTGCTCATCCCACACCGGGAGCGGCTGTGAGGGGCTGTGCTGCTCATCCCACACCTGGAGGGGCTGTGAGGAGCTGTGCTGCTCATCCCACACCGGGAGCGGCTGTGCTGCTCATCCCACACCGGGAGCGGCTGTGAGGGGCTGTGCTGCTCATCCCACACCTGGAGGGGCTGTGAGGAGCTGTGCTGCTCATCCCACACCGGGAGCGGCTGTGCTGCTCATCCCACACCGGGAGCGGCTGTGAGGGGCTGTGCTGCTCATCCCACACCTGGAGGGGCTGTGAGGAGCTGTGCTGCTCATCCCACACCGGGAGCGGCTGTGCTGCTCATCCCACACCGGGAGCGGCTGTGAGGGGCTGTGCTGCTCATCCCACACCTGGAGGGGCTGTGAGGAGCTNCCCACCCCGGGCGGGGCTGTGAGGGGCTGTGCTGCTCATCCCACACCAGGAGCAGCTGCCCGCGGCTCCCTCTGCCTTGGGACACCACGAGTTTTTAACTGCAAAGAAAGCCCTGGAGCCCCAAAGGCGCATTGTGGGCGCTCCCTGAGGGCAGAGCGGCCCTGCGGAGGGACCTCGGTAAATCAGCGGGCTGGGCAATCACCAACCGCACGGAACGTAACAAGAGCGACAGATTCTGCTCCTAGGACAGGGCTGTGTGTATGGGGTAGGGAATGAGAGGCTGTGGGAAGGGGCTGGGGGTCCCGGGCTGGGGTGTGAGTCAGCAGTGCCCCGGCAGCCGGGAGCTCCAGCCGTGTCCCGGGGGACACCAGGCACAGGTCGCCAGCCGGGAGAGGGAGGGGACGGTCCCGCTCTGCTCCGCACTGCGGCAGCCTCGCCGTGAGTACTGTGCGCTGTTTTGGGCATTCCGGTGTAAAAAAGACGTGAAGCTATTAGAGAGCGTCCAGAGGGACACGGGGACGGGGAAGGGTCTGGAGGGGAACCTTACGAGGAGCGGCTGAGGGCACTTTGTTCACCTTGGAGAAGACTGAAGGGAGGCCTCACTGCGGTCTTCAACATCCTCGCGAGGGCAGTGGAGGGGCAGGCACTGACCTCATCTCTGGGGACCAGGACAGAACTCGAGGAACGGCACAAAGCGGAGTCAGGGGAGGTTTAGGCTGGATACGGGGAAAGGGTTCCTCTCCCACAGGGTGGCTGAGCACTGCAGGAGGCTCCCCAGAGCAGCGGTGCTGGGCCCAAACCTGGCATAGTTCGGGGAGTGTTTGGACGGCGCTCTCGGGCGCATCAGGGCGGGATGCCGGGCTGAGCCGCGCTCCGTGAGCCGCCGCGGCCCTCCCAGGGCTCCCGAAGGCACCGAGCCCCCGGGCCCGCCCTCAGCGCGGCGCGTCTCNGCCCCCGCCCGCGGAGGGGGTCCCGCCGAGCGGCCTCCGCCCCCGGGGGCACGGGGGGAGCGCGGGGCCGGCGGGCGGCGGCGGCCGCATTTGCCGTGTGGTTTGTGACAGGCCACGCTGAAGGCGGACTGTGTCAACAAGCCGTTCGCGCAGAGGTGCCACGACCTGGAGACCGTCATCGAGGAGCTCCCGGCCAAGGTCAGCGGTCACTGCCTTTGGCAGGTGTCAGGCGAGTCGGGTTTTGTGTCCCTGTGTCCTTTGTTCCTCCCTGTCTGATCGGGACAGACGGGCTGCGCAGGGGCGGGGGGAGCACGTGGAGGTGTCGAGGAAGGGCTGGATGTTGCTCAGTGCCGGGGGCTGCTGGGCACGGCGCTGTTCGCTCACAGCGCGGACCCCATGGTCTCAGAGCTCTTCTCCAGCCCAGCTGATTGTGTGCGTTTTGGGGGCCCCCAACAGTGAAACAGTGGGAGTTCGGTGTTTCCAAGAATTAAGAACTGTTTTTAGTCATTAAAGGGTTGTTTCATTTCATGCCCTTCATTAATACCTTTCAGTCTCGGTTTACAAAGGAAACTTGCGTTTAAAATATGGCAGGTAACTGCAAGTGATGCTGATGAGCATTGTTGCAACTCCAGTAGGATGAGAAATCAGGATAGATCTCCCAGGATTGCCGTGTTTTAATGCAGTTTTGAATGGACTGCCCAGTGATAATCCAGGAGCAGCCATAAAGAAATGGCAGATGTGTCTTCGTGTGTGCCAGGACATGCAGCAGAGATTGTCCCTGTGAGGAATTAATCCTTTGTGCTGTTTTCCCTGAAGGAACTACATGGCATCTTCCCGTGGCTGGTGGAGAGCATTTTTGGCAGCCTGGATGGCATCATTGTAGGCTGGAACCTTCGCTGCTTGCAGGGGAGAACAAACCCTAATGAATATTCCGTGGCTTTGGATTTCCTGGATCCCAGGTAAGCCCCTTCATTTCAGCCCAGACTGAGAAGTGAGTTGGTGAGCAGTGACCAGTGTTTGACCTTTTGCCACTGTGCAAACCGAAGTTCATGGAAGTGAGGCAGGAGGGAATTTACCACGGGGTTTTCTTTCTGATGCTTGTTTGCAGTGGCCCGATGATGAAGCTGGTGTACAAACTCCAAGCTGAAGAGTACAGATATGATTTCCCAGTCTCATACCTTCCAGTGAGTAGCTGAGCAGTTTTTAAGAAGGCAGTGTTGCTGTTGTTGCAGCTGTTGGGACTTTGTGTGCACTTTTTACCTACATTTCAATACAGGGCAAGGTGCAGCCTCCACGTTTAGAGCAGCCCCATCTCTTGAAATGGCTCCTGGGGGAGGGGAGTTCCCAGCCATAAAATCTGTAGGAGATTGTGGTTCTCAGCAGCTGGATATGTGTGTTCAGCCAAGAAAGCTGCACTGTGATTCTTACTCTGTCCCCAGAGAGGGATGTGGGGTTATCAAAACTTGCAGGATTGAGAAGAGTTTTCTAAGCTGACCCCAGAGCAGTGCCTTCCCTGCTTTGTGCCCAAGTGTTTGAAGTCCAAATGCTATCCTGGATGTGAAGAGTCACATTTCAAACAAAAGTGTTCATCTGCAGACTTGTTTCACTGTGTTTCCTCCATTGTTACCACCTACATGCTGTCTAGAAATGGATTCAGACAGTCCTTCAGTCTCTAACAAAAGGAAACCTCATTTAAATGTATGGTAATTGCTGGTCCACAGCTCAATTACCTGAACAAAACCAGCAGCCAAACACCAGTACTCTGCTGCCCCCATTCTAACTGGAAAAGTCGCAGTGAAGGCTTTTTTAAAAAATACTGAATTTAAATTTAAAAAATACTGAATGCTCATTTTCAGAGAGAAAGTTGAGAGTTCTCTTAAGACCTTGCATGTGGACAAGGAACTACTGCCCTGCAGTAAAATCCCACTGAGCTGAATGTAGAGATCATGCCAGAATGCTGCAATGCAGAATCTCACTGTCTGAAAGCACACTTTGCAATATGCTGAGTAGCCAGATTAATATTTCATTACTCTGTCTTTCAGGGCCCTGTGAAGGCTTCAATACAAGAGCAAGTTCTACCAGAATGCTCTTTATACCACAACAAAGTCCAGTTTCCTTCATCTGGTGGTTTAGGTTTGAATTTGGCTCTCAGTATCCTTTCAGTCTTTGGGTATCTAATTATTTTTAAATATCTAAAACTAAGAGATCATAAGTGTTGCTGTTCTGCATTTATTATGTATATGGGGTAAATCATGGTCATGCTGAAGAGTTTGGGCTGATTATAAATGTTTAGATTACAGTTTAAAATAAATGTATCCTCTTCTAAACCCTTGTTGGAGGAATTTCTGGCCTTAATCAAGTCAACAACAAAATTCCCAGTGTTTTCAGCAAGCCTGTATTTCACAATTTTTGTTTTTGTAACCACTTGTAGTTTATGCAATGTGGCAGGAAAAGGACATTTTCACTTTGCAGCCTTAGTGCTTTTGGAAGCAGTGTAGCTGTGGTGTTTCAGTTTGAAATAGTCAGATGTGCCAAGAGCAGCACAAACACACTTTGTCACACAGAGAGCACCTCAATTACCAATGTTCCAGTCAGTTGGAAAGCGAGAAGCCAAGGCTGAATTTGCTCAAGAGCTCTAGCAAGATAATTTAGCATTGGCTAAGTACAAGTGTAGTGTCTGTTCAGCATCTCCCAGTACCTAACAGCTGTACCTGGTTTTTGTTATGTGATCCTTAACTCTGTTCTCCCAGATCCATTTGAATATTACATGTTCTACTTTGCAATTAGTTTGATTACACAGAAGGTAAGTACCTTTCACGTTTTTTCCTTTAAAACACTATTGGCCTTTCTCCATAATGCTCTAAGAGCCTGCTGGGGTGCTGTGTAGCTAAATTAACAGCAGTTTTATCTGTTCTGTTGGAATTTGTTATTGCTTTGGTTCACTTGGTGATCCAAGACTGGACAATAAACAAAATACCCACCTTGGATACAGCAGTGAGTAGTAGTCTCAAGCCAACAAGGAGCAGGCAGTGGATTCCAAGTAGTTCCTCTCCCCCTGTTTCCAGTAAGGATTTCTCTACAGGCAGAGCCACACTTGGTGCTGTGGCTGTTTGGTTCCTCTGCCTGTTGTTACCTCTCCTCTCCTGCGTTGGTTACAGTCACTGCTACAGCAGTGCTTCTCTTGCAGCTCATTTACCTTTGCTCCAGGGGGTCTTTGCTGCCAGTTCACCCTTTCTGACCACTGGGCTTCTGCTTTTCTGTGCTGAGGGGGTCTGGCATCACCCCCAGCACAGTTTAAAGCAGCAGTGTTTAACCCCAGCTGTATCCTGTGTGTCTCTTACAGAACTCCCCAGTCACCCATCACGTCAGCCCTTCCAACAGTGCTTATTTTATCCTGGTGGACACGTACCTGAAGTGTTTCCTACCCACAGAAGGAAGTGTCCTTCCCCCACCTTCTTCAAATCCTGGGGGAGCCATCCCTTCCCCGACTCCCAGGTAATGGCTCCAGTGTCAGAGGCAGATTGTGGGAACAGTGCAGACAGAATATTGCTTGTTGGAACAAAACCTCTGACAAGAGAAAACACCTCCACACTTTGATCTGCACATGCTTATGACATAGGAATAGTGATGCAGTGTTTGGTTAGAGTTGAAGTGATTAGTAATTACAGGAAGTTGCAGAAATGTGTAATGAATTATGTGGTTTGAAAGAGTGTTTTCCAGCTTATAAATACTGATTAAAAGCAGTGCTACATACCTACGCCCCCTGTTCTGTGGGGAGGCTTACTGACTGCTGTATTCCTCCCAGGTCTCCAGCAGTGCCTTTCTCCTCCTATGGCATGCATCACACCAGCCTGCTGAAACGCCACATTGCCCACCAGCCCTCTGTCAACGCTGACCCAGCTTCCCAGGAGATCTGGAGATCAGAAACTCTGCTTCAGGTACCTTGCATTTAAGGAAGAAAACACCCTGCAACTTTTTCTTTTCCTGCTTGCTGAGGGATCTCTTTTTAAAGCAAGGCAGTTAGGCCAGTTTGCTATAGCTTGGTTTTGGGATTGAGCAGTGCAGCAACAAAGAACCACTGTGAAGCAGTTAAATTGTGGCTTAGAAAGCCACTTAATACCTTTTTTTAGACTAAGGATCTAACAACTGATCTCGGGCATTTAAGTACTTTTTCTGGGGAGAGTTTTTGCACTTGATTTTCTTTTTTAAATCTTACATCAATTCTGTGCTCTATGCAAAGGTTAAACCACAGCCAAGTTGGTTTTGTTTGCTATCAAGGGAAGGAAAAGAAAATCTGGATTTAGCAGTTGTTGTGAAACAAGTTCCTTCTATGTTGCTGAGCTAAGTGATGCCTGGCAGGTGCTAAGAGTTTGTCATCTCAGCCATTGATGGTAACCTGAAACATCTTGAATAGGGGCTGTCTCTTCACCAGTACAGCTCAGTTTTCAGGTTACATACTGTGGTCTTCCTTATACTTATCTCCTGACTGACAGTGCAGGATTATTTCTCTCTCCCTAACTGAGAAAATATTTCTTTTGCAGATCTTTGTTGAAATGTGGCTTCATCATTATTCACTGGAAATGTATCAGAAAATGCAGTCCCCTCACGTCAAGGTAATAGTTTGTACTGCACTGGTGAGCATCACGTGGTGGTTGAGCTCTTACCTTGGGGTAAATCTATTCTGTGCAGAATTTTTTTTGGTGTATTGGTCCAAAGGAAAGAAAAAAACTTACCAGAGTATCTACATGAGTGTGTCAGAGTTGATAATCCAGTTACAAAGAATGTTGTGAATAAGTGTGTCATCCAGATTTGCTTTCATTGCAGAAGTTGTGTTAGTTTTGTTCTGGTTTTTGTTTCATTTCTTTTTTGTTCAAGATGAGTTTGTGGGATGGTCACAACAATCTGAACATCAATATCAAAGTAGTAATGATTGAGAAGATGCCACTATAAAACCATTGTGTTAAATCCCACTGAGGCAACATGACTGCTAAAAATAGCTAAAATTGATTTCCAGCAGAGATAGCAACTGTTACTGAAATACCAATTAGTAATTTCTAACATTTGTAACAATTTCTTAGCCTAAATCCAAATTTTTTAAAAAAAAAAAAGTCTTACTAAACTGCCATTTTTATTGTTTCATGTTCCAAAATATGCTTTTCACCACAATGGTGTCAGAAGCAGTTCTGTAGCTGCAGAATTTGGATTATCTGGCAAGCTCTTGCTCAGATAATACACTCTTGTAAGCAGTTTGTGGTGGCCTGTTCAGTAACAAACTACTGCATGTAAGAAAGTAAGTAACTGTTGGGGAGGCTAAGATTGAAGGCATTATAAATGTAAAGGGAATTTGAAGGAGAAGATGTTGATCCTCTGAATTCCCTCTGGGTCACAGTGGGACTTTCATAGAAGGGGAGAGAAATAATAAAAGCTTCTCAGGATTTATTCCTGTGTGGAAGTACAATATGAAAGTTGATTGAAAAATTCTAATCCTTCACTCCACAGGATATGAAGTAAAACACATTTATATTTTGCTAGGGAAAAACATTGGAGAGCTGAAATGTGATGGGTTTTGTCTTTTATTCTCAAAGTTGAGGTCAAAATGCAAACTCACTAATGTTGCAAAGTCTCCACTTGGGACTCCCAGCAGCATGGCTGTGCACCTGTGATGGAAAGGCTTTGCTTGAAGTACCTTTGGTCTGTCTGTCTGTCCAGTCTCTGTGCATCAAGCGCTGTGCTTAGGCCAGAAATGATGATTGCTTTAAACTTCTCTCCTCTGTTCACCCTCTGTATTTCAGATGCTCTCTTCTAGCACTAGGGAGCAGCAGTTGCAGACAATGACTCTCCACGTTATGGTGGAGTAGGGCCTAGGTAGAGCTTACAGTTCTCTGAAATCAGCACTTCAGGATCCTCCACAAGGTGTGTTGAGCCACAACTTGAGGCCATAACTCCCTGATGGTATTTTAGTTTCATCTTTGATGGGAAGTAATCATGAACATGTAAAATAGGAAGTTTTCCTCTTTGGGGGGCGTGGAAGAGTGGAATGGGGGACTGGAATTCCCCATGACTTACAGAAATGGATGAAGGAGCTCTCCTGCAGGACTGAGGAAAGGTTCCAGATCAGCTGGGGGCAGGACTGTTCATTAGCCTGTGATACTTAAACTGAATTTGTAGGCTGGGTGGGCTGAAGGAGAACAGTCTGCCTTTTAGTTGCTCAGATGAGGAAGCAGAACATCCAGAAGTGTCAGTTCTATTTTAACATGAGCATTAAAGACCTTGACTGGAAACCCAAGATGGCCCTATACCTTTCTCTTAAAATCATTGAAAATTGTGCAGGCTCACTTGATTCCATTTAGCCTTGTGTGTGTTTGGAAGGAGGGGTAATTAGTGACCATCCAGTCCTGGATCTAGAGCTGTTTGACCATCAGTGATTTGAAATGGCTGCATATCTGTACTGGAAGGTGGGATGAGGTTCTGCAGAACTTGCTCACTCTTTGTCCAGCAGCCAGATTTGTTTGCTTTCATGGGCCAAGATAGATCTCAGATGAGTAACTTTCTTGAGAAGGAGAATCATAGATTTTTCCTGAAACCTTGTTAATGTCATCACAGACTTCCCTTTATAAGTAGAAGGCAGTGGAATGGGAATGAATAGTAAATTATTTGTTTTGAGAAGATACACATTACAGCTTTGAATTCTTCTTGGGTCTGCTGTGAACCTGAGGTTGATGCTATTTGCTATGCTGTCACTGTTTTCCCTTTTAATTCAACTATTTTCCAATTCTTTTGTCTGTTTTTTCTTTCTCTGATGATCTAGAGTCCAAGTGTGCAACATCCTTTTTCCTATTCCCTTCTGCTGTTACCACAAGAAACCCTTAAAAAGAAGTAGTTCAGTAAAACTTTGTGTAATGCTTCCTGACCTTCCAATGCCAGGTGTTCAGCCCCCAGCACTGCATGTGGAACACCCATTAAAATCCAGGGCTTGCAGATTCCTGTGGCAGGGGAGTCAGCTGGGAAGCAGATGATCTGCCCAAGCTCTTGGGGTGCCTGCAGTGACAATCCTGCCACTCTAAGGGTGTGAAAGCAAAAGCTGCCAAACTGACACCAGAGGAGATGGGGTAGAGGCTGTTTAAAGACAGCAGAGGTGTGATCTGGAGAGTTAGTTTAGATGCCTGACAACACTCATTGGGGTCTGTGTAGTGTACATTTTTTGTTTTATGTTTTTTCATTAATTTCATACATGTGTGTCACTGTTGCTACAGTATCCTCTTCACTGCCACCCTCAGAAAATACTGCTCAGGTTGTTCCCTCAAGAAGGGGTCTGGCTGAGGCTTGCAGAGACTTCAGTGTTATGGCAAGGTGCCTTTTGCATCAGCATATAACACTGTGCCAGGTGTGTCTTTGCCTTTCTAGATGTGTAATGTTTCCCTATTAGCAAAAGTAATTTCCTCTTTTGAGGAAATTCACAAGACCTGCAGGCTTTCCAAAAGGCATTTAAGTAGAGAGAAGATACAGGATTTCTCTGGACAGGAAACTTCAATTTGAGTTTCTTCTGCATACAAACTGCTTTTCCAGCAGAACAGGAAGAAATGGCAAAGTTTTCAAAACAGATGTAAAAACTCACAGAATATTGCTCTCTTACT
This sequence comes from Notiomystis cincta, assembly GCA_013398075.1. Lineage (NCBI taxonomy): Eukaryota > Metazoa > Chordata > Aves > Passeriformes > Notiomystidae > Notiomystis > Notiomystis cincta. Next base: position 140,373 of record VZRX01016051.1, on the reverse strand, counting down.
CAATTTTCAATAAAACACAGTAACAGTGTGTAAATCCTTGCTGCTGCAGTTCAATTCACTTCTGAAATGGGGAATTTATTTGGCAAAAGCTCCATATTCCCTACCAGTCCTTGCTCTGAGTGCAGCAAAGAGAACTGCCACTTTTTTGACAGCTGCTCCCAGTTGTATTTCCAAATTGATAACGGGTAAGAAATACTGTGGAATCAATCTCCTGAACACCAGGAAAAAAGAGGATACTGTGGTTGCAGTTGTTATTGTGATATGTTGTCCCTGACTGTATTTGTGATGTTCATTTTTCCCCCCACCCTTCTTCCTTGGGCTCATTCTCACTTTTTTTTTCTCTTGCTCTCTTCTCTCCTTTTTTCCCTCCCCCCTTCCTTTTTGTTTCTGTTGTCTCAGCTGGAGGTTCTCCACTACCGACTCAGTATCTCCAGTAAACACCACGGTAGTCCTGCCCAATCCAGCTACCAGGCCCTCCACGCATACCAAGTATTACCATCTTTTCATTTTGTTTCCTTTTAAAAAAATCTTGTTCCATCATATAATCTGCCAAGTGTATTGGTGCTGGCTGTACAGCAGCTTCTTCTGCCAAGGTGTGGTTTTATAATTTGAGAACACTGCACTGAAATTCACTAAATTTTTCAGTGAAACAGATACTGAGAGATATTAGCAAAGGTCATGGAGAAAAGAGTTAAACTCTAGCATGTTATGAGGACTAATTGGAAACTCTATTTCTAGAGATGCATTCTTGCAATGTAAGACTTACCAGCTATGCTGTTTTTTGGCACCAAAGCTGTCTTCACCAGTGGCAGGTTTCTGCCTCTCACACAGTAGTCATGTAAGCAAACCTTGCGTGGAAGAAAAGATCAGAATTTGCATGGCTGTCACCCAGATTAAGGTAGGTAACATCTGGGGGTTTTTAGCCAAGGAAATGTCATTGGATAATACCAAATTTGTGGTGGCAATGTCAGCTTGACTGTCCACTTTTGCAAAAGCACAAGTGGTACATTTGCAGATTGTTCAGGAAATGTGCATGCAAAAACATTCCTGTTGGAACAGATTGCTGATTCCTCTTTCCCTACTTCAACCCTTTATTCATTGGGTCTTCATTTTGGGAATGGGGAGGGCTAAGCTTATATACTATAAAGCTCTTTAGCACTACATGGCATTTCCCTGCTCTTTAATACTCCTTTGTTTTGTTGGGTTTTTTTTTGTTTTAATTAAGTGCTATTATATCTCAAGGTGCTGTTTAGAAAGGAGCACAGAAAGTAGATCTGTAAATCTTTTTTACTGTTACATTTATCTAATTACTGTGTTAAGAATTAAGAATGGCATACATCCATCCTGTAGAAAAAGGTTTGACAACAAAAACATTTGTGGGGAAAAGTAGTTTTTAAACCAGTGACGTTCATAATGGTGGTGATCCAGGCTAAGAGGAAATTATAAGAATTGCTATGTGGAAAAACTACTAAAATGATGTATTGATATAGGATGGTTTTGTAAATTCCAAAGGTACCTTCAAGAGGGGATGAGGATTTTTAAAATTGCACCCTTTCAAAGCCTGTAGCAGAGTACTCAGCCTCTCTAATTGCTGTGGAGATCCTGGTCCAAACTCCAAGGACCACACAACTTCTTGGAGTTCTACCTTCTTGCATAAACCCATCAGGACTGTAGAAAACCTGCTGATACAAGTAGGAGCTGTCAAAAACAAGCCCAGCCTTCATTAGAACTGGTAAAGGTTTATCCCTCTCTTAGAAGAGTCTCAGCTGTGGCTGCCCTGCAGGACTGTATCTGTCATCGAGCCTGGAATCTCTTCCTGGAGTGAATGTCACAGTTAATTCAAAATCTCAAAGAGTGTAAAAACACATCTGCTTTGCCTCAGGCATTGCTGAGAAAGGACATAGAGACAGACATAGGCACACACTCCCTCCCTGCCTCAAGCACTGAAACTTCTTGCAGCTGTTGCCCAATACACCTCCCCAGCACTTCCCATTGCATTTGCAGCTCTGACTTACGGTTCATGCACGTTACTCTTCTCAACTTCTGTGAAACAGAATACAGATCTCACAATCTGCCTTCAGTGGTGGATTGAGATTAGTTCAGTCAGGTGACAGTAGCAAAGGAGTTTGTGCTTTGCACATTTGCAGCAGACCCAGTCTGGTGCTGGGCACCCAGGAGAACCAGCACTTCTTTGCCTCGTTCACCTCCCTGCTCTATCAAACGCTCACTTGCTCGTTAGTAACATCACTGTGGCTCACCATCACTCCTTGTGCTACTCCCACCTCCCAGCCAGGCTACTTCTCCCCCTAAGGATGTTAGAACCAGCAGGGTCTCCCAGGACTTGGAGCAGTTCTCATTCTCACTGTAACTGTCTAGGATTATTCTCTCTCGTAAGGCTGATGAGTACCAGCATAGGAAGGAGAACTCAGTAAAGCCAGCCATGAGCATAAACAAAGGACCTGCTGTGCTTCTGCAGCAATGAACTTACAGCCATAATGAAAGGCTGATGTTCTTTTTTCAGAAAGGGGTAAGTCAAAATCTACAAGTTACTCTGTTCTTTAAAGCTAGCCCAAAATTCAGTGCATTAGAGTACTGTAGATAACTTTTCTTACAATCCAAATATGCTGCTGTTTCTTAGTGAGCTGATGGCAGAAGATTGATGCAGCTTGTCCTGGGGAGCAAGCCTGTCCAAACTCAGGTGGCACCAAACTATGGTGAAGAAGCTAGAAGGAAGAGAGCATTTCCTGTATTTCAGTCTGAGAATGTAATTTTCCTGAATTCCCTGGATGTTTAGCAAATGACACTCCTTAGTTGCCTCTCTTCTGCTTTGAATCTAGGAGTCATTCAAGCCCACTGAAGAACATGTGCTAGTGGTAAGACTGCTTGTGAAACATCTGCATGCTTTCAGCAACAGCCTGAAACCAGAGCCTCTCTCCCCCTCAGCCCACTCCCACACAGCCAGCCCACTGGAGGAGTTTAAAAGGTTGGTACATGAGCACATCTCTGAAATGTACAGAACTTCTCCCTGAAAAGCTGAGCTTTCGCCATGAAAGTCTCAGCTTTCTCTGAGAGGTTGAGTTATGCTGTTTTGATGCTAAATACAGGAGTACATTATTAAAAGTACATGAGAGCTAAAGGATTATGTTTCCCACATCCTCTGGGGGGGGGGCAGCTTCAGCAGCAGGTTTTACACTAGTCTGTAGAGAAAAGGAAATGCTACCAGAGGATTCTGGCCAAGGTTAGCTTAGTAGCTGGTATTTAATAATTTGAGTTGAAATTCAATGGCTTGAAGTAGTTTCAGTTAAAAAAGAACAAATTTTGCTCAATTCTTTCTCTATTTCCATTTGTGGAAGAGTGTTGGGTTGTTGGTTGGTAGGGTTGGGTTTTTTGTTGCTGCCTGTTTCTACATGTGAGTGTCTTTGAATCTTTTTGCAGGGTTGTGATTCCTCGGTTTGTCCAGGAGAAGCTTTACATCTTTCTGCAGCACTGCTTTGGCCACTGGCCTCTGGATGCCTCTTTCAGAGCAGTATGTACCTGCTTCTCCACCTCAGTCTGTACTCCACAGAGCTCGTTCTTAGTTACTAGAACTAGTTACTACTTACTGCTGTTTAGCAGCTCTTTCTTGGTCTTTGCATCTCTCTTTTCTAGAGCAGTGGAATTCATTTTATAACAAATCTAAAAATTAACCAAGAGCCCTTCCTGCCTTCCTTTCCAAACAAAGTAGCAGCACTCCTGTGTGTTTATGTGTGATTTTGCCCAGGTTCTGGAGATGTGGCTGAGTTACCTGCAGCCCTGGAGGTACGCGCCCGAGAAGCCACCGCAAAGCACAGAGCCTTTGCCTCGCAGCGTCTCGGAGAAATGGTGAGGAGGGGGCAGCTGGGGCTGGTCTGAGCCAAACCTCCAGGAGATCCTGAGTCAAACAGCAGTATCTCAGGAACTCTGCACCAACCTGAATTAAATTCCTGTACAAGACTAGAGATGGTTTCTTAGAACACGAGGTTTTGTTTTTGAGAGTATTCTCTTGTCTCAGTGTAAATTGACCACCCTTTCAGAGACAGTTTGAAACATTCCCCTCTAGTGGCTTATTTGGTAGAAGACAGAATAACAATTCCTTAAATAGCTGTACTCACAAATCCTGTACTCACTTTGGCAGGGCTGCCTTCATTCAAGAAAACCTATTGATGTATACCAAGCTGTTTGTGGGATTTCTGAACAGAGCTCTTCGAACAGACTTGGTCAGTCCAAAAAACGCCCTCATGGTGTTCCGAGTAGCTAAAGTCTTTGCTCAGCCCAACCTAGCTGAAATGATCCTGAAAGGTAAAAGGGTATTTTGATGTCTTGTGTTGTCCTGTCTCAATCTTTCTTCACAACAGTTGTATCTCACCTCAAAAGCACTGAGGTGAATGGACTTCTCTCCCATTTTGCGTGTTGTTTTGCCATTCTAAAGTCTGTCTTCACTAATGTTCATGAATTGGTTTAGTAAGTCTGTAGTTCTCTTCTAATCACCACAGGTTTCATACCAGTTTTTCTTTAAACAATAAAAAACACAATTACCATTGTCAGTTTTTCTTACACTTGTACTACTTCATTATGTACTTCAGGATTTAAACTTGGTGTATCTCTGAAAGTCTCTACACTTAGTAAAAGAGTCATGCGTGCATTCCAGGATAATTAGGATGTAGTGAATTTGGGAGAGGTGAGATTTGACAAGTATCAATGTCTGAAGTATGTTTCTCCACTGCCTGTAGTTGAAAAATGTTACAAACTTAAAGTCTGCTTTTTGGTCTGCATTAAATGCACACTGACATTTTCTGCTCTGGGCAGAGAGAAGTAAATAATAAACAGTAAATTAAGGCCTCCTTCTCCTTCGAACTCTCTCTCTAAATAAAGTTGCCCAGCAGCCTTAAGGCAGCTGGACCTTCCCCAGCAAGAGCAGTATTATGTAACCATGTTCACTGCTTTTTCCAAATTCTAGGAGAACAGTTATTCCTGGAGCCAGAACTTGTTATCCCCCACCGTCAACACCGGCTTTTTATGAGCCCCATTCTTGGTGGGAGCTTTTTGTCATCACGGTCTCCAGCTGTTACAGATGCCTCATTTAAGGTGAAGAGTCATGTTTACAGCCTGGAGGGACAGGACTTCCAGTATAAACAGATGTTTGGCACAGAAGTCAGGAATTTGGTAAGCAACAAGCTCCCTGTCACCTGCCTTTCTACTCTGACAGATGTTTTCTCAGTGCTGAGCATCCATATCATCAGAAGTTAAGAGTGGAAAACTTCACACCCTGCATTACTGTATAACTCAATTTGCTGACAGTGATTCCTGGACCCTGAGGGGTCTCAGTCCAGCATAGCTGTAAAAATCTGCTTCTCTTTGATAAATAATAAGCTCATGTAACAGCTTGCTGCCTTGGAGCATTATATGGTATTTCCTCTCAAACATGCTTACTGTGATCTTCTGATTGATCAGCACCTACCAGCAAGTCAGACAAAAGCAGCCGGGGAAAAAAAAGGCAGCTGAAGAACCTAAGCAGCACTGAGGTTTCTTAAATGCTTCAGCAGAACTGCCTATGCCCTATTGGAAATCCAGCTAGCAGTCAGCACAAATCCATAGGCACTGCAGGAGTGAGTTTGCTGGGATTGCTCTCAACTTTCAGCTATCAAGGCACAGTTTTATCCATCTATTGATGCTTAATGGTCCTTTATCTTTGTCCTACACAATCTTTGATTTGTTTTTTTGTTTTAGGTGTTAAAACTGGCTCAGTTAATTTGTCAGGCACAGCAGACAGCCAAGTCCATATCAGACCATTCTGCAGAGACAGTGTCCAGCCAGTCCTTCTTCTCGTGGTTCAGATTCACACCGTCTGAGATGAATGGATCCTACACAGGCAACGACCTTGATGAAATTGGGCAAGACAGCATCAAAAAAACAGACGAATATTTAGAGAAGGCACTGGAATATTTGTGCCAGATCTTTAAGGTAAGTAACATCTTTCTAAGAATTTGAGCAGTGAGAACAAGAGTTGGGATTTGTGAAATGCATGTCTGTGTCTCTTGTCCTTTGTGGGATCACAAAGCTGTCCAGAGACCTTGCTAGTAAATTTTAACACCTTCTCGACTTTACCTGACTGCCTCAAAACCCATTTTCAATATAGATGGAATTAGGTGTTCTGAATTTCTAAATATCAAACCTACTTTGTTTAAGTGACCACTCTTTTAGACTGTACAATTTTTGGCAAACCTGTTTACACCAAGCCTGTCCTTATGTTTCCAAACAGGCAATTTAAAAAACTCTCCAGTATCTTCTAAATGTAGAGCTGTAAAAATACAACTGCTGCTATGAATGAACTGTTACGCTTAAAAATAACAGATTAATTTCTCTGCAGCCACACTCCCTTGTACAGAATTGCCCTAGGAGACAGCTCTTTGATACTCCTTGAGAGCTGAGGGAGATACAGAGGACTTCTCTGGAATTGGACAAGCAGAGACAAATCTGGAGTATTTTCTCTCATTTTAATGTCTATCTGAGGTGCTATTAAGCAGTTCTTGGTATCTGAGCTTGCTGTCAAAGACTTCCAATGCTAATGAGTTTAAGTGAGAAGTAAATTAAATAGGGGGTAGATCAAACACCTGCTTTAGAACTGTGTTATTCTTGCCTAGCTGAGTGAAGCCCAGCTGACCCAGATGATGATGAAGTGTGGGACAGCTCAAGATGAGAATGGAAAAAAACAGCTTCCAGACTGCATTGCAAGTGAGAACGGCCTCATCCTCACAGCCCTTGGCAGGTACCAGGTGAGAGAAAACTGATTCCATAGCACTGCCTGGGCCGCTCTCGAACAAACCAGTAGTGCTTCTGTGATGAGGAGAAATGCAGCTTGGGGCTAAGAGGTGCCAGTAAAAAGGTGTTTCAGACGGGAGCTACAGGCTCAGGTGTTGCTTTTGCCATTCCCAGATCATCAACGGCCTGCGCAGGTTTGAGGTGCAGTATCAGGGGGACACTGAGCTCCAGCCCATCCGGAGCTACGAGAGCGCCGCCCTCGTCCGCCTCCTGTTCCGCTTGGCCTCGGCGCTCAACCAGAGGGTGAGTGCAGCACTGCCTCCTCCTCTGCCTGCCCCTGCAAACAAACTGCTGTCCTTTACTCCTCCTCTGCAGCTGGGACACCTCGTTTGTTCTTACTCCAGCTTCTCTAGCGTGGTCTGTTTCCTAGTGCTGTGAGGTCTGCCTCTGTAATTCTGCTTTTCCTACACAAAACATTGCAAATGTGGCTTATTAAGGGACTCATGGTTGATGAGCCATGGAGTAACATTCAGAATGAATGCTTCTAAACAGGAAAAGCAAATTCTTTTCTTAGGTATGAAAACACCTAGGGCAAGTCTGCACTAAGTTCTGCTGTTTAAAAGTGCAGTTTGATCCCCCCATTTCCTATAATCCTTGTTCTATTAATGTAGAAAATAATAAGTTACTTTTATAACAGCATCTGCAGGAGGACACTAACTTTTAAATGCTTCTTGCCTCAGTTTGCTGATCAGATGGAAGTGCTTTGCTCCAGAGACGACTTTGTTGGCAGACTCTGTCGCTATCATCTGACCAACCCCCAGCTCGCACAGAAAATCAGGTACAGCCCTGTGGTGAGGGACAGAACTGGCCACAGCTGGGGACCCAGGATCAGTCTGAGGTTTCTGGCCAGCTACAGGACTCTGATTTCTTTGCTGATGATCTACTTCCTTGCATCCTGGTTTTACATTGGGCCAATTGGCTGCACATTCATTATCCTAATTGGGTATTTTCTTTATGCTGTAATAATGACTTTTTTCTTTGAAGGATGGAAACCACATGAACACTAGTTTCCTCTTCCTGGCTTGTAAAAATAAATGTTTTAAGGATGAGCCTGGGATTCGATGACTAAAATGTTTTAATTATATCAGATCTTCCTAAAATATTTTTTAATACTAAAGTTAATGGAGTTTTGTAAACACTGATGTGGCCTTGTAGAGAAAATCAATGTAAATTTTATTTTTATAAAAGTGTTCCTGTAGACTCTAGTGAATATGTTTGTTTGGTTTTTTGAGGGGGGGAAGAACAAGCCATGAGTATTTATAAAACTGCAGTCAGGCCAGAGGTGGATCCCATCACTAACCTTGACCAGGTCTCCCAGTTCAAAGGACAGCAAGGATAGTGGGGAACAGGAGACAGAGCCATTTATGATTTCATCCCTTAACCTTCAGAGCCTGTGAGTTTTCACTTACCATAGAACACAGTAACCCTCCTGCCATGGTATCTTAATGGGGAAGAGCAGTTAGCATCCAACACAGGAATAATAATAAATTTATTACAGTAGAAACAAACAGATAATGCATTAGCTCATGTACAAAATACTGACAGCATTCTGCTGCCTCAGTCAGTGCTTACTAAGTACCCACATTTAAAAACATCCTAAAACTGATGACACCACATGGATTTACAGAGGTCATAGCAATTCCTTGACACTACTGTAAGAGAGCCCAGCTACTCTTTAAGGTTTGCTGCACAGTACAGAGAGAGATGGGGCAGGAATTAATTGGAACATCTGATCTTTGAAATTCTCCTGCACCTGGAACTTAAAGAGGGAGCAACTGAGACACATGGGGAAATATGAAAAATGCATTAGAGTTACTTTTGGTAAATGTTTTCATTCAAGTGCCCAGCAATAAGGCAGCTGATGACTGACTTGAGTGCCCATCACTGTTCAAGGCACGGTGTCTTATTTGTCACTTCTACTCCTGAGATGGTTTTTGCCTTTTCTGTTTAAACAAACTGATGCAGTACAGAAACATATTTAGTGCACTGCATTAACTCCCATTGGAAGCCAGATGCCTCAGAAAGACTCTTAAAAGAAGAAATGGAGCTACAAACCTGCTGGTTTGATTTGTGCTACACTTGGCCTCTTTACTGTTGGTTTCCCCCCATCTTTACCTACACATTTACTGAATTTATAGAGGAGGTCCATGTGCACATTTGTAGCTCTTCTTTTTCATCAACCTCACTCTTTTGGAGTGAGAAACATGGTCCATGCTAACCAAAAAATTATAATAATAAGTAGCATTTAAAATAAGCTAAAAAATACCTTTTTTGCTCTGTTTGGTTCCACATTTCCACCCCCAAGTAGTTATCCAGATTTATCTCACATATTTGAGGGATGCCTTAAAAGGATGTAATTTATCCCTTCTCTGGGCAAAGCTAATAGTCAAAAAGATTTCCTGCACCCACTGGGAAGTTTGCAAACACATTCTAGTGGCAGCTCATTTATTTCTGGGGCAGTATCAGGTCACAAAACATACAGTGTGAAAGAAATACTGGCACTGAGCAAATTTTGAAGCAAATTAGGACATTTTTTTCCCTACCCCCTCTTATACCAGACTCCCTGATGGAAGTCCACAAATAATTTCTTCTCTAAGAAGACAATAAAAACTCATCCTAAATACAGTCTTGAGAACCATATATACACATCTTTTATATTTGAAAATGCTGGCAAAAGTCCACAGAGGCAGAAGATAGAAAGCATGAAAGCTAAGTCTAACATCAGGCTCTCTACTGAACCTGACAGCCTAGAAACAAAACAACATAAGGCTTCTTTCTTCTGAAATAACCTACCCACGCTGTGGTTTCCAGTGGCATGTGGAAGAGGCCAGCTGTTGAGATCACCTTTCTTGCTTCATGACTTAGTTTGTCAGCTGTTATGCAGCAGAGAGGCAGGCCTGACGAATGCTTTGTGCCCACGTGTTCAAGAGTGCAGTGACTGAATGCTTGTCTGGGAGCTGTAACAGTTTCGAAGTCATGTATCGATACACTGACTGCAAAAAGGGATTGGCTGCTGGAGAAAAAAAGGGTAACAGATAAAGGAATGTGTCATAAAAATCATTTTAAAAACATGAAAATAAAAGAGCAACATTAGGTGTTCACACTTCCCCACTACTGCCACACACACATGCCCAACAAATGTCCTGGCAGTGTCTTCATACCATATTGCCTGGGGTTCTTTATCCACAGCGGGCTCTGGTCTGGATAGTCTGCTGGAACACTCAGCTGGAGGGGTGGGACATTTGGAAGATTCTTGTCATCTAAGAGGCAAACACACTTCCATCAGAACAGCATTTCTTGCCAGACAGAAGGCTTTTTGTGCATAACTGAGCTTGGTTTCTGGCTGTGAACCCAAGGAGCAGGCAGACCACACACCTCCCGCTTTCTTCTTACCTAGCTTGCATATGAGATGAACTGTGCCATTATTGCTGCAGTGTGAAGGGTCCAGGTTCACCAGGAATTTAGGATTTAATCTTGCAACTTCTCCTTGTAAGACATTTGGTATGGTTTGTCTTTCATCCTCTTCAAATTTCCGCTTCCGCGGGGAAGCGATTGGGGCCCTGTGTAAAACAGTCCACAAAAGGACCAGGTGAAAACACGCTGGGCTTGTTAAACACTTCACAGGAGAAAAAAGAAAAGCCCTAAGTCACCCCCAGCCATAAAGCCATCTGTTCCTTTGATAATCCCCACAGAAAGGATTGTCCCTGAGATGATGGGCCCTTAGGCCAGGCTGCAGGCCCCGGTACGTACGTGATGGGCTGCCCGTGGATCGCGGTCATCGCCGGCATGAACGTCCGGTACAGGGAGTGGTTGAACACTGGGGAGCGGATGTTGGCCAGGACAGCATCCAAAAGGGGCTGGCACAGGTACTGCTGTTTGGTGGGGGGCACTGGGGGAGGTGGTGGAGTAGGCTGAAACACAACAGAAGCCCCTTTTCTTTCAATCATCACCAAAAAGAGAAATATCTACTGTTGATTCTGAAAAATTTTATAGCGGTAAACTTCGAATGCATGAAATGCAAATGATTCTCAAAACTGTAAATAGGAGCACTAAGGGAGGAAGTAAAGCAAAAAAAACCCTCATATGCAGTTTTGGTTTAGGAAGGCTGTCCTGAAATCAGCCACAGAAAGAATTACTCAAGTCTTGGCACAAAGCACAAGGAATTGCAAGTTCAGTTTAAAGATACATATGGGTGACTTACATGAAGTAAATGCTTGCTCATTTTTTCCTGTTTTCTTATTCTGTCCAACCTTACTTGGAGTTTTAACAGCAGGAGTAATAAAAACTGCAAAAATGATCCTGCCAAATCTTAAGACCTTTTGGAATGAATTGCTCCTTTGCTGGCACAAAGCATTACATACCACAGCCATATCATTTTTCAGCTTCTCCAGAGCAATTTCACATTTCTGCAGCGTCTTCAGGGGGCACCTGCAGAAGAGGAGAAGTTTCATGCACACCACCCACAACATGGGCACCTCAGCTGAAGTGTTTCTGCTCTCTGAGCCCACAGACAGCCTCGAGGGCAACAGGGCTGGATGCTAAAGAACAGATTTCTGGAATAGCTGGGAAAACTGACAGGAAAAGTTACCGTTTGGAAGGGTCAGTCAGGATATCCAAGAGACTCTTCATTTTACTCAGGTCCTTCTTCCTATCTGAAATAGGATGAGAAGCACAAACACTGAATACAAGAAGAGCTTCAGTGCTTGCAGACAAATGCAGCATACTGACAAAAATGAAAACACTATAGAAAGTAGTGAGGATTAAAGACCTTTCATCTAATCCTATGTATATCCAAAGCATAAATTCTACATTTTTCAAAATCATCAGAAGTAAAAGAAAAACGATGAAAATTTAAGGATAAGGATTTTGCCCACTCTTCACACTAAAATCTCCAGTTAGAAGCAAAGAAGAACAACTAACTTTCTTTTAACCCCTGGAAAAGAAGACACCATAAAAGACCAAAGTATTGCTTCTTTCAGCAGATAAGGGAGCTGACACAGAGAAATGCATGGCCAAATACAGGAAACCTCACCTTCATTTTTATCTATTTTATTGATCATCCTCCGAAGGGGCTCAATGTATTTTGATAGCTGTTTGAGTTTTTCCAGATACTGTTGCTCCTCTGACTGACCAGAACTGGCTGGACTCATGACAGAATTTGGATTTCCTGTCAAAAAGGAAGACTGCATGTCACAGGGTGATAACAGATACTGCAGAACATTATTCTTGCATTTCAGAATCTTGATCTGAAATGTGGCACTCTCAAAGTGTAGCTCGTGTCAAATACCCAAATCCACAACTGGATGCCCTCCATAGTTTAAGTGCCTGCCCAACCGTCCAGTGTTTGTGTAGAATTAACATGTTCTATGGGCAGAGCAGCAATTCCCACTTACACATTTTTTTCTCAAAAGTTCCAAAGTTCCATATCCCCATTTTCTAGGTCTTTATTCTGCCTTCACTCTGACGCTTTAAACACTAAATAAACACAATAAATTCACTGCAGTTTTTGCTAAGTGGGTCCCTTCCTATCTGCAAAGCACACAACACTGGTATGAGAAGGAGCCAGTATGTTACCTCCACTCACAGTATCACAAATTGCTTTTTACATCTGGGAGGGAAGTGCAGAGTGCCAGAGTAGACCTGGGAAGGTGTTCTGGAGCAAAGCAGCCTGCTGCCTGTGGTTAACTGCTGCCTGTGATTAGGTGGTTATGTCCTTTACAACTGCACAGTGTCACTAAGGGCTCCTTCTTGTTGGACTAGGGAATCATTATGCCTCTATAAACTTGCTCCATTAAATTATCATTCTTTTTTTCAATGATTGGGGAAGTTAGAAAAACCCATTACATAGTTCAGTGATGAGAAAAGATGTTTCAATTGATTTTGATTTGGGAATCCAAGCTGTTGTTTTGTGGTGCATGTGACATGTTCACTACCTGCAATGCCAGCTGCTAGGTAGAGCTCTTGGAAGTTTACACTGCCACAAAAATAACAGGTTTCCCAAGAACTATTTCAGTTACTCAAACATGGCCCAGCTCATGGTGTGCAGTACAGCTCTCAGATCATTTACCTGGAGTGTTTAAAGGACCTGGGGATGGGACACTGAAGTTCTGAGGTGTTCGTGCAGCTGCTGGGCTCTGCGATGGCTGTGGAGATGGACTGGGGAGAAAGCTGCTGGGTGATGGAGCAGGGCCAGAGCTGAAAAATAAGCATAAAATTGAACCTGCCAGAATCTGACAAGGAAGGATCATCAGCCTGGAGGGAGATATTATTTAGCAAGCATCATTATGGCAGCCTGTAGTTGTGCCTTGCTGAGATTTCACACCCAGAGTTTTCAGAGTGAATTCAGCACGGTCTCGCCTGCGCTCCCAGTGCAGTTGGTACTAAAATTCATTCACTTCAAAGGAAACAGAGCAAGATACACTGAATGTTCCTGAAAACCTCACACTTATGGCATGAACAGAATCCTCAAAGGCTGCAGGGTGGCTCACCTGACATTGGAGTTGGGCTGAGAAGTTGGCTGGCCTGGCTGAGGAGATGGCTGTGGCTGTGGTGGGGGAGGCATGGACTGGGGGGTTTGAGCTTGCTGCACAGGAGATGGGGATGACATCATGGTAATGTTGTTCTGGCTGACCTGGAATGTGGGAAAAGATATCATCAATACCAACAAAAGGGAGTAGAGGAGGGGAACCTAACTAAAAGGCTTTACCTGTGGAGAGAAGTGCATCCTCAGACCTACAAGAAATGAAAGCATTAGTTTTTTTCTCCCCCATAAGGACACTCCCACCTGTATCACTCTTGAAGATCTCAGGGCAGTAAATCTTGCCAACTTCAGCAGAAATGACCATTAACTGCACACAACTTGAATTAACTGTATAATAATTATTTTTCACTGCCCAAACCTTCATGTTGCAATTAAAATGTCTGAAGTGCCACGTGAAAAACCTGTACTTTATTAGAACTAACAAAGAGCAGGAGCAAGAGTTCCCACTTAACAACTGAGAGTCAAGAAAACCTCCTTATTTAGACATTTTAATTGCAGTCTTCAAAGGTCTGTCAGACTTGACTGTAGCTTCTCAATTGGTTTTCTTTAGGAAGAAGGAAGAAAAAAATTAGATAAGCCAAATCACCAACATCTTGTTTAAATACTGAGTTCTGAAAATCTGGGTGGAGATATACACTCCAAACTGAACAGCTGGGAGGGGAAAAAAAAGGAAGTAGCTTTCTGACCTTTGGAGAATGATGAGGTGTGCCTGAAGGATAAAAAGGCAAGTAAGAGCATTTCCAGAACAGCACCAAAATCTGGGTAACAACTAAGTTTATTCTGTACACTCTACAGTGCCAGAGCCAGATGAACACTCAAATTTGAGCAACTTCTCACATTTGTTCTAATACACATTTTTCCCCTTAATCATTTAAAACCAAAAAAGAAAACCTGTGCAGTGGCAGAGGCATGGTATAATAATGCAGATGTTAAGTGCTCATGTTTGTTTAAGGCACATGCAGAGTTCTAGGACTTGAGGCTATAAATGAGTGCACACAAAGATAAATGGAATTAGCCTGCAGAGGCAATATACTGTGGCTCATTAACCCTCATGTCCATTCTCTAAGTCATTGATTAGCATCTTTGAATTAACAGCTCTTTCCCTCAGTCTAAACCATCTTTAAATGAAGGTTCCAGTAAAGCCACAGGTCCCAGGCACTTCACAGGCACTGCAAATTGGTGCTGCCCTTCACTCTCTTGTTAAATATCCATCTAAATAATCCAACTGTATGCAGAGGATGTGGTGTTTAGCACACTGAAATGTATTTCATTGTCACCTTCTGCATGGACACACTGACTACAAGAGGAAATGCTTTGCTTGGACATCACATTGCAGCTATGCAAAGGTCATGCTCCCCCCAAAAAAGGGCACAAACAATCCCCAGCTCAGTGCAAAACTACTGAGCTTGAAGGGACTGGTTTATCATCCCTTACAGAACAGTTCACATCAAATGCAGCCTGACATACTCTGACTTTTTTAATCCTCAAGAAGCCCAGTACCTTTGCAACCTCTCACCCACAGGTAATACACAGAACAAGTGAGGCTGAAAGGATGCAGTATCTTCCTTTTCTCCATAACCAACAACTACTGAGCCTGTGCTTACTGTTTTCCAAAGGAGGTGGATTCTTTAACAGCTTGTCTCTCCTCAACAGCTGGAAAAGCATTTCTGGGAGAGAAAAGCACAGTTTGCCCCCACAGACACCAGGCAGCTCACCATGCCTGGAAGGGAGCTAGGATGGACACTGCAAAAAGCACTCCCTGATTTTTCACAAGTCTATTTGATGTGCTATTAGACTGCAAATGATTTAGAACTTACCCATATGGATACTGCACCCATTTTTCATCAAGTCAGGCTAAGACCACTTGGAGTAGTTCATCACTTCCTGAAAATCAGGCCCCTGTTAAGTGTCTCAAGTTGGTACCAAAAAATTACTTCTGAACACTTAAATCCTTGTGTTTTGGGAAGGAAGGAGAAATATTTCATTGGCTTTTCTGCCAGATTTAAGTTTCTGTGTGTAGTTCAGCACTTAGGAAATTATTTACATTAATTTACAGATGCTGCAGAAGAGCAAAGAAAGGACATGCAGCATTTACTGTGCACATAAGCACTGGATTAATTGAATTTTTTTGCACTACCCCTCCTCATTCAAATAGTTGCACAAGCAAACAGATCTCCTCCTTTCCAGCTTCATTTCAGAACAGCAAAGGCCAATGTCTAACAGTGAACAAAATTGTGACATTTTCAAAAACATGCATTCAGAAGTGTGCAGTTCTGAACTTGGTTTTCTTTGACAGCAGCCCATTTGCTACATAATAATTTCAGATGCCTTTCTATAGATCAGATTTAAAGATGATTTCAGGTTTAGGTTTCTACATTGTTTGCAGGATATGGATTAAAATTGTAAAAATTTAATGAAATTTCAAATTCTAGGGAATGCTCTTTGCAGCTGACTCTGAGTAAAAAGAAGGCTTTAAAAAAATACCAAACAAACACACCATAAAAAAAGCTGTGAACCCAAAAGACAAAACCTCTGAGCTTTAACTCCTTTGAATTCATTCAACTCTAGAGTTAAGCCATGGTTACTGATCATTTGTATACCTGCAACTTCAACAGATAGAAGGAAATCCAACTACAAATTTTTTCACTGAAGGATATGAATTTCTGCAGATAAAAGCATGTCCATGGACAGCACCACAGCCCACTGAGCATCAGTTTGCTCTGTGACTCTACAGTGACCTGATCATGACACCATACTCTAATCCTCTGAAGGCTTGCCCAAAAGGTATTTAGGCTTGCATGATGAAAGTCTGCATTTACATCCACTAAATCAAAGCTATTCTTAGTGTTCAGAGCACACTGTGCTGGAAGATAAACCCAGCTATGAGCTCTGTCTCCAGTTTGCTGAGTGTCAGGCACAGAACAGCACTCAGGAGATAAGGCTGCTCAGGGCTCTCAGTTGTAACTTTCTTACAAATCAGAACACCAGGTGATTGTGGAATATGATGTCATATCAGTAATTGTTTTGTTTTGTTTGAAATACTGTAATAAGCAAAAAAACCCCAACCAAATAAATAAACTCACTAGAAAATCAAATTAGTTTTGTGATAAAAAAAGGACAGACTGTTTTGTCATATGGGATAAAAGTAAATGGCCACAAGGTATTGATATCACATCTGGTCCTTCTGCTGAAAAGCATTCTTCAGTGCAATATCTAAAGAGAAAATACACCCTGAACTACCCATCACCACATCTAAATGGATTTTGTTACTATAGTCAAGGAGAGGACATGCTCTTAAATTAGTGATTAATAACCACATTTATGCTACAGCTCTTTACTCCTGTTGTGAACAGCTGCAAGGGCTCTGATGACAAGTTATATCCAACAGACAATATTAGTTAAGCATTTTATGACATTAAGAGGTGTAAAAACCACCATTTCTAATTTCTAATCTACCTAGAACCTGAACAAAATGTTTTGGCAGACAGTACTAGAGGTTCATGCTGATCCAGAGCTGTCAAGTATATGGCAGGTCAGGCTGCCTTTCAAAACATGCTCCCAGCCACCAGCAAACCATGACTCTCTCACTCATCCTAGAACCTGCTTAGGAGCCATTTTCACTCCAATCATTCATGAAAAATTTCTCTTCTTTTCCTGCTTTGACCCATTGCTCAGCCTTCACATCACTTTCACAATCCTTGGCATGCTGCTGAGAACACTTCCTTCTGACCTGGTGTCAGAAATCAAAGCTGCTCAGTAACAATGGCAGTGCTGAAAGATCACCCTATGGCACTGAATGCTTCAACTAGAAGTCCTTTGTTATGAGTCAAATATTAAATATAAGCAAAACTAATATTTAAATCTCCATGGGAAAGCCTCAAATATTGTGGATATTTCAAATGGGAGATGATTATCTCTGTCTGTATTAACTACTACAGTGACCAAAGCACAAAGACTCCACAGCTATGCCTGGGGTTCATGTCAGTTAACATTTACACTCTGTCCTGGATTGGAATCACCAGCCATCTTCGACCACAAATGACAACATTATGTGTTTGCTGGGACTGCAGAATCTTTCTGGTCACTGTCACTGCCTTTGCAAACTCCTGGGAAGAAATGAAGTGCTCTGACCTCACACATTTTCCAGCAACAGCTGGACAGGAGCTGCCAGCCTGCCTACACCAGTTCTTCTCTGATGCAGGTACAAGTGGAATCCTTCTGGCAGTTCCTCCTACACAACCATGAAAGGAAAGAACAGCTCACATTTTTCTGGGTCCCTGATACCAAGCCCAGAAGCTGCTCAAATGAAAAGAGCCAAGTCTACCAACGATGCAAGCACCACCTGTACAGGGCATGAACATTCACCAGGCAAGGTCCTGGACATGACTCAGCCAGGTACACTGCAGTGCTGACTCAGAAATGCACACTCACAGAGTGTGGACCTTTAATTTGAGACTTAATTCTGAACATGGAAAAGTTTAAAATGTTAAAATAAAGAACTATGCCACTTTAAAAACACTTTATTTCATACCCCCAGCTCTCCTATTACTCGGAATGAAAAAGGATCCATATAAAACACAGACCAACACCCTGAGTAACAGCAGCAAGTTCATCTTTGATGCAAAAGCCAACGTCCCCTTGCTCGAAAGGCAGCGCTGCAGACCCAGGCAGTGAAGCTTTGCACACCTCCTGACACAAAGTGCTGTGACCCAGTAAATACCTGTGGCATTTGCTGTCCGCCCAAGGGGATGGAGCTTGGTGGTGCAGCAGACACAGCGGTGGTAGGCGGGAACCGTGGCCTGATTTGCATCCCGCCTCGGGCCATAGGTGCGGTGATCATCTTTGAGGACAGAGGGACAACAGACAAAAGTAATCGCAAAACAAGAAATGCAGTGCACTGGCAGGATGAGAAGCACATGCAACCTCCAGGAACTGGGGAGGGGGCAGCATGGAGGGAGGGTTAGTGAGCTGTTCTCTAAGGGGGACCCTCACCTGCTGGCTTGGAAATCAACCTCCTTTTTATACTCCTCCTGTTTTCGGAGAGCACCTGACCAACTGCTGCTCTCTTGAGAGAGCCGATATGCAGACTCAGATTCCTGGGTCTGAGTTGACCACCCTGGCATCTCCATGAAGGGCCTTTCCTAAATCTTTCCTGACATCTTGCAATCCTAAAATTCTTGGGAATAAGTACTCTAAGGTTGCTGTCAAGAATGCTGCATGTAAGAAGCTCTGTAATGCCACAGGTCTCTGATGTGCTTTCCCCCACTGTGGACTCGGAGGGTTCAGCAGTATTTGCCAATGCCCTCTCCTTTATAAGACATTTTGTCAGACAGTTCCACAGTGAGCAAATTTCACACCAGCCTAACCTATGCCAGTATAACAATGCCAAAGACAACAAAAAAGATTTGCAGGTTTGAAAAAATCAATTTCCTTCCTTTTATAACCCACACAGTAAGTTAAATATATCTTTTTAATTTCCATAATTTTGATAAATACCTATTCCTCTACTGCTAAGGCATGCTAAATTATTCTGAGTCCATGATCTTCCTCAAGCCTATTCATGCTTTTTGATTCTCCAGCTGTACAGAGTGAGCACTAAAGTACAATTGGTTAGGAGAAATGATAAAGGTTAGCATTGGAATGAATTTTTACTTTAAAATAGTATTAGGACTGTGCTGCTCCCCATTGTCTAAAAGTACCTGTCAGAACCATCAGCCTGCATGAGCAACACAGATTTAACTTTTTATATCTGTACAGCCCTCTGCTACTTAAAATTTGGTATCACCCCACATAGTGAGAATTTACAATACAGCATATTTTCAAAGTAGCATTCAGGTAACTTTGGCAGATTCACTTATCAGTAAAAGAGCTTCTGTTTGGTACTTCAAAGATCTACAGTGAAGTTCTCTGGGCTACCTTTTTTTCCTGACTTACATGTTAGCAAGGAACCTACACAATTCTAACTAACCCAAGAGATAATGGATTGTCCTTCCTGTAAATGGTTTGGGGCACTCCTGCTTGGTGTTTATGTAAATGGACTGAAGCAGCCAGCAACACATCTCTAGAGAGTCAAAGAATGCATGTGCTTACAATTGTTAAAAATAAATAAAATTAAATACAACATAGCAGGACTGAAAAAGGAAAGCAATAACTGATAAAGAAAATAGTGTCAAATCCAGCACAGCTGTTAGTTCACAACATCAGAGCAATGCAGTCCCTTTCCATCCAGGCAAGGAGGGATGGTCAGAGACAGGATTTCAGGAGGGAAATAGATGAGAGTGTTCAGACATCACACACACATGCACACGTGCACACACAGCATGCAGCAGCTGCCACAGCAAACACAACAACCCAGCACTGCCACAAAGCACAGGTGGATGCTAGGAGTGCAGTGAAGAGCTACAGTATCAACATGAGAGCTGGTGAAGCAACATAACCCTAACAAAACCAAAAAAAAAGGGGGGAATTGGGGGGAATATATCCTTTCAGGCACAATCACCCCATCTTAGACCCTTGTGAATGCACACAGATCTCTGGTGTGGAATCCCAGCATGTTATGGTGACCCACATGTCCCATCTTGTTTCTGAAGCCACACCACCAAAGTGTGAAGATTTAATTACTTCCACTGAGGCAAAGGAAATCAGAAGAATATTCACAGGTTAAGTGTCTGGCAAACCACTGAACACCAGCATGACAAACTCCAATTCAAAGGCTTTCAGCTGTCTGTAGTATTGTGGTTGGTCAAATGAGTGCACAAGCATACAATTTGGGTTAGGGCTTTTTGTATTTTTTTTAATATGTGCTTTGGAAAGGAAATACATACATAAAATGACACCAATTCCACTCTTTTAACAAAAGTGGTCTATTTTTCCCCATTCTCCAGCTCATTTATATTTACAAAACCTGTGATCCTCTGACCAGGGAGTCAGGAAAGGGGGTTCCAAAGCAATACATCCATAAAGGACTTACTCTTCTCGTAAAATAAGAACACAACCAGAAATGTTTCAGTACTTTTGAAAAAAATTTTAACTGAACACATATCTTCCTCCACAAGTGAAACTGATTCTTATGGGGTAAAAGTCCAGACCCTGTAAATTGAGATAAATCAGAGAGCAAGACGAGGATCTCCCACCCAAGTAAGCTACAAATCCCATTATTTGATAAAAACAAAGTGGAATAGAACAAATAGAATCCAGAACCTGTTATCTAACATCCAAATATTCAGCATTTCATAAATACACAGCTTCTGGTGGGCTGTTGTATGTGCAGTGCCAGTGCCACTGCACTAAAGGCAGCTTGGATTTCCAGCAGCCACTCTGCATTCTGAGCACCCACAGGAATTGCACCAGAACAGTGACTTCACTTTACTAATACTTAACTGCAGTTGATCACAGATGTTTTTCCTTGGTGCTGCAAGCATTTTGTGCAGGTCTGTGGCTGCTAGGACACTACTGCTATGAGCTTCCCTCTGAGGTACAAGCTCACAAGGACCAGACACCCCAGCAGGGTAATGCTGACCTGTGTGGTGTCTTTGTAACTTCAGAGAAGAACTTCAAAACTCACTTAAATCCATGTTTAAACCTGGGACTGCTTTTACTTTTATGGAAGGATTTACAGAAGTTTTATGGAAAAGGAAAAATGCAGATATAGCAAGCAAAATTCCCAGTTTGAAAACCCTTAAAGACTAAGTTTAAATGTAAGAAGCAAAGATTAGGATAGGGTTTGTTTATAAAAAAAAGCTTCCCTGAATCAAATAAAGATAACAAGGCAGATTTATTAAAAATACTGATGCTACTGAAAAATGTACTAAATAGAAAGCAAAAATCTAGTCTTAAAAGAAACTTCTTATAAATTAAAGAAAATCCTTATACACTTTCAACACTGAAGCTGCATTGTAATATTATATACAGCCACAATCTTAAAACTATTATATACAGAAAATACTTAGGACAAGTACAAGAAACCCATTTAGTTATTGGACTTCATAGTGGTAAGTGAATTTTAGTAGATTCATCTTGCAATGGCATGAACATAAATGGCATAAAGCCCATATGTGGAATATTCCAAACTCCATATGTGGTAGATAGAGAAGAATCCCCAAGTTTACTGCACAGGACTGAATAAAGCTGCAATACAAAACTTGCTGTCAACCACGTTATCACCCAAGGCTTTTCAAATGCACTGTGCTGTTAAAGCCACTGGCACATGGAGTCACTGAGGAGGGCAAGGATTAAGTTGACTCTACATAAACACAATCCATCTGCTTCAGAGTTGAAAAGAGCACCACTGAAGTTAGTCACAAGAAAAAAGTCAGTGTCTCCCCCCAGTCAGCCTAAGCTCCTGCAGTTCCCACCTGGAAATTATTTAAGAAACAAACAAGTTTTAATTCACATTTCAACTGCAGGAAGAGAATTCTGCATCACTGCCAGCAGTGTCCCCCCTGTACTTACCACTGCCCAGCTTTTACCTCCTGTGTTACACTGACACAAGCCAAAGGAAATTCACAAACAGAACCTGGCCACACCAGCGAGGGTGTGGGCCACGTGAGAGTTACCATGGCACAAGACACTATCCCTGACACAGGTCTGGCAGATGTACATTGAAGAAGCAATTGCTATCACAGTCCATATAAAAAGCTTCTTACTGAACCTATAAAATTACTTGTGCACTGAACAGAAAATGGTGCTTGAAAAACATGGAATGTCTGGGTATACAAAAAGAATTCTGCCATTTGTCCTAGTCAGCCTCATTTCACCTGTCTGCCTTTCTCTTCATCTACAGAGTGGTGATATTTGTACTTACCCATGTCTGTAAAATGCCTCAGTATGAAACACTACAGAGGTAAACCACAAAAGACTTTCATATTCTTGTGGAAAATGGGATGAGAGGTTCAGCTCAAGCCATTCCCCATTTTTTTCCCCATGTCTCCTTCATACCAGACACACATCAAGAAACAACCACTGGGGCTGCAGGTGTATTGCAGGATAAAAAAATCATGTTAGAAAACAAGCTTTCACCCAGCATTTTTTTTTAATGTAACTCTGCACTTGTGACACACACCATTTGTTCTTCACAATTCACATCCAGAACAAGAGCATCTAGATCTACTGCCCATTTCACTCAGAAGAAGAATGAAAGATGAAAGGACTGAAAGGGAAGTGCAGAGAGATTTCATTGTCTATACTATTTTTTTTTCTAGTCAATACATGAAAATGGAAGGTAAATCACATGTGATTAAAGATAGCAGGCAAAGGTCCACAGTACAGAAATCAGTTTACACAACAAAGCAGTGACCTCAGAGAGTTTAATGAAAGAAGAGGTGATACACTCGAGGTACCAGCAGTCAGACTCGCAGTGTGCCCACAGGAGAGCCATTACTCATGTGCACTCCTGTGTCAGTACAGGCAACGCTCGCACCTACTTGGGACAGAGAGCATGCACAGAGGGCTGTCAATGAAATCCTGCCTCTGACTCCAGGCAAAGGAGAAACAGCAGAGACCACATCCCCTCTGTTCAGGGGATGAGCCACGTCAGAGCCCTCAGCAGAAACCACCAGAAACCCAACTCCATGCTCATCTCTAGCATGCACTTGCCACAGGCTGTGACCTGTGATTCTGGCCCCTGGGCCCTTACCTGCCCTGAAGCTCCCATCTGAGCAGCTTGGGCCTGAGCTGCTTGCACTGCTGCTGCTGCCTGCTGCTGCTGCTGGACCAGCTGAGCTCTTACCTTGAGTATGAGAACAAAACCAAAGTAAACATATATACCTGAGTATGGTATGACACTTCTGTTTCAACTGCATTGACTATGCTCATTAAAAGGGTATGGAGACAGGACCAGCCTCACAAACTAAAGCTTTTGAGTTTATTTGTGAAAACAAGTCCCCATGTTTAAAACATTTAGAAGAGTTTTCCCACAGACACCCAATTCAACAAATTCTTGCAACTTCTTACCTGTACTATTAGGTCTTATATACAATAATAGACACTTAACTTTCTGGCAAGCCTACCAGAGACCAGCATTTCAAATGTTTATACATTCATTACATTGGTCAGTGTGACAATCAGGACATTTAATTACTACTAGCTTAGCTGGTAGGAGCACAAAGTGCAGGCATCAACTCCTGCATTTGTGAAGTGTGGCTGACACTCCTCCCCAGTAAGGCCTGAAGAAAAACATGTCTGAGCTTTGGCTCAACAGCAACCTATGGAGTACAGACAAAAATGACCATAACACTTCAAACAGCTGCACCATTAAGAGGCTGACTCAGCAAGAGATTCAACAGGGTAAAACTTGCCCACCTTCTCTTCAAGGCAGGAACAACCAGCACATTAAACTGTGACCAAAACCTCCCAACATGGCAGCAGAAGCACAGCCAGCATGGAAGAGAGCTAACACTGACTGCAGTCTAGAACACTTCCAAGTACCTGCTCATGTTCTAGAAAAGCAAACAGCATGGAGGTATTTTTTCTTTAACAACAGTATGTTTCTTTTTTTTTTTTTCACTTGTCCATTCAAGAGTGAGATGAGAAATTATTTCTTAAATATTACCTGTATGAATGGTTTTCAGGGATTTCCAGAACTCCTACTCTTAGATACAAAACTGTTCTCTACTGGCAGGCCCCCATATAAACTTAAACACCCTGTATGCATAACTTGCTGACTGCAGAGCTCTTAACAATTTATGGTTTTCCTACTTCATTATTAGCACAAGTCAGATATATTTTTTATTTCTCTAGATAATCATAACAAATCAACAATCAGTGGGTCACTACCCCTTACCTGCATAGCTTTTAACTGCTGTGGTGTAAGAGTAACAGGCATAACCTGACTAGGAATTTGTCCTGAGATTGCCTGTGGTTGAGATACCATGGGCTGGGGTTGAGGCTGGGATTGTGGTGGAAGTTGAGACTGTTGTGCCTGAGCGACCTGTTGTTGTTGCTGCTGCTGCTGCTGTTGCTGCTGTTGTTGCTGCTGCATCTGTTGCATCTGCTGTTGCATGACTTGTTGAGGTGGCTGCTGCTGTATCTGTTGCTGTGGTATTTGCTGCTGCTGTTGCTGCTGCTGCTGTTGCTGCTGCTGCTGTGCCTGCATGACCTGTGCTGCCTGCAGCTGCTGCATTTGAGCAATCCGCTGGAGTTGCTGCTGCTGCTGCTGCTGCTGCATCTGAAAAGCAGGAAAAGCCAGGATGCTAAAGCTTCCAGCAATGCAACAGCAGACTTACTTTTATAGCATAAACCAAAAGTAAACAGAATCCTAATACATCAGACTGATGTTTTCAGTCCAAAGGGAAAGCCTAACCTTTTTATCCACTCATCCTCCATATATCTCAACCCTAAGTGTGCTGTAGCCTGTATTTTCACATTACAAGCTTTCCTGCAACTTTTAAAAGCAAAAGTGAAGTCCATCAGCTTCTCCTGTACAAATGGGCTCAGACACAGTTTTTCAAATGTAATCACCCCTTACCAAAAACTGCACAAGAATATGACAGCTGAAGTTTCCTCATCTGTTTTTGTGTCTAAGGATGATGTATATCTATATATAATATAGATATACATGTGTATATATACACACATTTTTTGAAGTGCCAACACGTTATTCACAATGACAAAACAGCCACTATTGCTAGAATAATTCAAGTGCTGCTCTTTCCCAATTTCTGTCACAGTGAAAGACAATCCTGACATTCATAAAAAGAGACAAAGATTTCAATTCCCTATTGCTATGACAGAAGTAAGCAACAAAACATCTGTAAAGCCTTTCCTCTTGCATGTAATAGATTGCTGTCAATATATAATATATGAACTTAATAATATATATATGAACTTAATAATATAATATATGAACATAATATATATGAACTTGCCAGTCTAACCCGAGGCCCTACCCTGAAGTGGAAATGTGTAATTAACAGGCAGAGCTGATACCTCCATACAAGCCAAGCCTCACTTGACAAGGAACCCATCACCTCGTTTGCCACTGTGGCTTTTTGTCATCACCTGCTGTTGGTTTTGCTGCTGCTGCATCTGCAGCTTCAGCATGTGCTGCTGCTGCTGCTGGACAGCCTGCAACTGCTGCTGCTGCTGCTGCTGCTGCTGCGCCACCGCAGCGGCCGCCGCCTGCTGCTGCTGCACCTGGAACTGCTGCTGCATGGCTGACTGCTGGGCCTGGAACTGCTGCTGCTGCTGCAGGGCCACCTGCTGCTGCTGGAACTGCTGCTGCTGCTGCTGCTGCTGCTGAGCTATCTGCTGGAGCTGAAGCTGGGCTAGAGAGAAAATAGACTGTACTTAAAACACGATACCTGAGTAATGTGAGATTAATTAATGTCCTTCATTAGCAGTATATACTTTTGCTTCCTCAACTGGATGAGGTACATTAACAGCAGAATTAATTACACTTTATATTACCAACTCCCAATTCACTCTGCCTCCACTGAGTCATCAGCCTAAGTAAAGAGAGTAGAAATGTGCACCAACATCGCCAGCAGGAAGCATCATACCATGGAAAATACAGATGAGCTCTACAAAAACAGTGTTCTGGAGCTGACAGGATGAAAGAAGAATTTGCTCATATGTCAGCTCTGTTGCTGGCTCTACAAAGGAAGACATTTACTAGGTAGCAGTACCTGAAATCAATTCTTTCCCCAGTTCACTTGGCTGATTTAGCCAGAAGTATGACATCTCTTCAGCACCTTTTCCTCAGGGAAAGGACTTATTACTGAAAAGCTCATCTAACAATTCAGTGGTTGAAGCAAACTGAACACTTACTCTGCTGAGTAGCTGTAGAGACACCAGGCATACCATGAGGGGCCATTCCTGAGGTTCCAGGAGGCTGCTGCTGCCCTGGGAGACTCATCTGCTGTGCCATTGGACCAAGGCCTGTCATGCCAGTCATCGGTGCTCCTTGAGCTCGGGAGGCCATGCCCATGCCAGGCGCCCCTGCTGTGGGACCCCCAGTTAGATTCTGCAGGGCATTCATTGGATCTACAAGGAAAACAGATCCTGATATGCAGCCAGCCATGCAGTTGCTTCTCCAGAGTCCTCTGCTCTCCATCATCCACCCTCTGATCTGGCAACTTCAGACCATGACTAGATCCAGTACCTGACAAACTAAGACTCACTGTCCTGCCTGGAGACAAGAGGCTTCCAGCACATCTTTGCCCCTCTGTAAACAGAGTAGAGATGATTTCAAGTGCTCCAGTGTCATGAAGTTCCACACAGATTTTTAAATACATTAGAGAAAAGGAACTTAGCCACCTCCAAATTTATACACAAGTCAAAACAAAACTCCATGAGGATATACAGCTTTTAACCTCAAAAACCATGAGAGTCCCATTGTGGATCTTCCTCCTCAAGTCAGAGAAGCAATGCTCAGACCAGAGGATGTATTTTGCTATACAGTTTCCTCTCTAACATCATTGTTATTATGCATTGAATAAATTCAATGCCTTTCAAGACAATTTTCATAATCTGACTCCTGGGCACACAAAAAAGTGAAGTTAAAGAGAGAAAGACAATTCAAGAGGTCAAAATACAACATGGGGTGCAGAAACAATATTAACCAGGTACAGAACACCCACCACTTCTTTCTTAAGGATATCTATAAAATAATTTCCAGCAGTCTAGACTGCATGTTAATCAATCACAGACTGCGTATTTGCCCTACAGAGAGATAAAAACACAGGACCATACCCTGTCCCTAACATCCACTGCAGTGAGAATTACCACAGAGGCAGAAGCCAGGATCAGCTCTAAGCTCAGCCAAATGGCACAGCATTTACCCCCCAAATACTTCTGCCTGTGCTGCAACACCTTGGGAACCCAGAGCTGGCAACAGGCAGGAACCTGGGCTGCTCAGCAGGAGACTGTTTTCCATCACTCTTGTGCTTTCATGAATCTCAGTGCTGTGAGCTAACAGAAGTACAGCCAGGGAAATGAGTCTGCTGTGTTACATTCAAAGCCACGTCCAAGCCTGTCACCCTCACCACTGAACAGCTCCAAGACTGTCCTGCTGCCCTTCCTTTACTCAGCAGCATTTAATATCCCAGCTAGGGAATACACAGAAGCTTCATTCTTAGTACACCACAGCCCTGGTTTCTAAGCTGCTCTATTTAGAAATGGAGAGAAGAAAACAACAACAAAGGAACTCTTACCACTGACTGAGGCTTGAGACTTCTTATTGTCTGCAAAGAAAAAACAATTAATCATCTTTGCTAATATTGTCACATTGACCCTTTGGATATGCTCTCTACAAGAAATATATTCACATCATAATTTAAAAAATAAAAAGAAAACACAATCTACTGTAGCTCTAATAAAATACATTAACCTAAGCCAATTTGGTAATCAGAATGCTATATAAAAAATGGAAAGAAGGCAGATGCAGGAAAAATTTGGAAGGAGGAAAAGTAGCAAGCTTAAATAATTTCTTAAATACTTTTCAATTATAGATGATGTGTAAAAGAAATAGTATTTAGAAATTAGGTGTGCATAATACAGGAAGATTTCTAAAGCAACTTGTTAAGAATCACATGTAGAATCACAGATAGAAGCCCTAAAATTTACTTTTTTTTTTCTTTTAGGAAGATTCAATGAGTAACCACAATTGAGAAGAAAACAAAACCAAAACAAAAAAATTACTTACGAATATCTCGGAAATGGATAATGAGCCTGGCCACAAGAGAAAGATATTCCTCCTAGAGGTGAAAAATGAGTATTTTAGCACAAGAAATGATAACCATTACTTTCTGGTTCTTCAGTATTCTTCCTGAACATACTGGATTTTACTTTTACAATGTGTGTGGGCTGTGCAGAGCAGTTCACTTCCAAGAAACAGTCTGTTTATTAACTAGGAATATTTCTACTGATACGTCATTGTGGTTGATGGGACAAGAATGCCAAGAAACCACAAAATTCACAGGAAAGAACCTCCCTGACAGCCACACTAGCAGGATCACAATATGCAAACATTATAAACCAGCACATATTTTCCATTTCTTAGCTACTTTAAATCCTTTTTTATAAGGACAGAGCCTGCTTACTTGGCACACTGAATTATTTTAGTCCTTGAATTACGTCACATTCATAACACAGTAACTCTTTTTAAAGCTAAGTTCATATTACAAATACAAGTAAATTAATAACTTGGAAAACTAACATGATAGAAGTGTGAGGATTGAAGAGACAGATATTCTTTGAAATATTTTCTTAGTGTGCTTCATAATGTAAAGAAGCTGCAGAGGGCTGAGAGAGCCTTCCTGCCCAAGAAACAACAACTCACCAGGGAGGATGCCAACAGCAGGTGCAGATTTGTGACATCAGCATTATAACATTTTCACCAAAAAAAATCTATTTCAAATATGGCTCATTTGGAGACAGCAAAAGTATCCAATTTCTCATGACACAGCTCCAGAGAAGAAGTTTATGATTTGATAAGAGTGCAGAATTGAACATTACAGCCAGACTTTCACACAGACCATGGCTCTTCCCTTGGGGTTATTCCTGACAGAGCCTTTTCATTGATATCCCAGGTTTTTCTGGCCACCCAACTGGAATGGTGCTACACTGCAGATAAAGGAAATTCTATGCAATTCACTACACACAAACACTCAGATAAGGAAAGTGTGGTTCCACACGTGCATGAAACGCTGCAGCATCAGCAAAGCTGTCCTGCACTAAGTCCAGTTTGATGCATCTGTTGGATGCAGAACTCCTCACTTGCCCTCAAGGTAAAAGAAGCAGCACATATTCAATCAAAATTTCAAATAACTCTGCATTCTTAAGTGCACTGCACTTTGCTATTTCTGCAATTTGTTCAAAACTTCTTTTGACACCCAATAACTTGTGGAAGCAAACAGAGATGCTTTACCCTTGTTTTGGCCTTCATGAACACATGGCTCTCCATATCTTTGCTAGATTTATTATGGGCAACACCAGCCTTCCTCATAGCTTCATCACTGGAAAAAA